>CM060252.1:44107354-44472354 GCA_030684275.1 Acipenser oxyrinchus oxyrinchus
AGTGAGCGGAGTAGTGGAGAAGCGAGGCAGAGAGAACACCAGGCGAGCAGCGGAGTTCTGGATGAGCTGGAGCGGATGGGTGGCGGACGCAGGGAGGCCAGCCAGGAGGGAGTTGCAGTAGTTTAGGAGGGAAAGTACCAAGGCCTGGACCAGGAGCTGGGTGGCGTAGTTGGTGAGGAAGGGTCGGATTCTTCGGATGTTGCTCAGGAAGAATCGGCAAGTGTTACAGATTTGATGTAATTTAACGTTTTGGTTACACTACACCTGCATTTTTCATCACTAGTGTAAAACTGTAAAGAAACATACTTAAATTCATGAAGCTTTCCAATGACAACATGTTTGTTTGCATTCGAGCCCTCCAAAAATGCGATCCTGTCAAAAGGAATCATCCTTACGGCCAACTTGCCGATGCTCACACCTAAATCGCAGGCTTCTCCTTAAGACAGAAAAGTGTTACTATTATTGTAACAATCAACTTTTAATGTACAATAAGACTGACATTACAATTATCTATATTCACAAATAATGGATTTATTTAATGATACATATAATGTTTACTGTTTGCATGTTGCATTTGACTTACGCTGGTGCCTAAATGCAAGACAACTTAGAATGAAAACATATAATTAGATTGTTAGGTTTTAAAAACAAGGCTACCCACACTATATAATATTGAGATAAGGTAATTTGAAGCTGTTGAATGCAGTAGTCTCTCTATTGTACCATGTGTTATACTACTAATTGATAAAATATATCAATGTTTTAGTGTGTTGACATTGCACTGGACATTTACTAATTTACCCTCAGTCAGTTTGGAACACAGGGAAGTTACAGTGGTTGTTGGGCCAAGACTAATGCCAACTGTCTCTTCAATCTTATTTTTAAGCTCACTCTTTTTATTTTTTATCTCACCTTAGATATGCAACCAGAGAATTGGCTGACATATTCTCAGGTGGACCTATCCTTCTCCTGATCTCCTCTGCTGTCACATTTTATCTTTGGGGGAAAGGTATAAGAAAAATAAGATACAAAATATTGCCAACATTCCAAAATTGATACTCAAATGTAAATTTAATTAAACCATAAAAAGGTATTTACTTAATTCAGAATTAATTTAATTCTACATTAAGCCTTTGGAATGAACTTGAGAATACTTAACACATTATGGAATGTTCCAATATCACATTAATCTGTTTATTTATGTTATATTACCTTTTCTTTCTCTTGTTGAAAGAAAGAGGGAGAAGGCTCTCAACTTCAGCAAATACTTGTGGTGTATCCATGCTGTCGGGTATTACAGCTGGGCGAGGCAAAGCCAGTGATACCGGTGGATGCTGAAGTGACACAGCGACTGTGCTGGAGGAAGGAGGGCATGCATCAGGGGTTGTTGATGTAGCATGAGCTTTTTCAGCATGATTTTTCACTGAAGGAAAAAAATACAACACCTTACTTGTAAATAACACTACGTTACTTGCTTTAAAGAGCCACTATCGTAGGTTGTAGAAAATGTTGGTATATGGTCTAATGTGTTGTTACATGGTCTAATGTGTTGGTATATGGCCTGATGTGTTAATCCAACTGCATCAGTAAAGAATCTGATTTGTTCTCTTTCATTGTTAACATTCTGACACACATCCTAATGTGTTAGTATGACTATCAGTAAAGTATCTGATTTTTTTTTTTTTTTTTCTAACTTATAACACTTTAAAATGTATGCGCCAAAGTGCTGTCCATGAGCAGCCATATTGAAGACATATTATTGTGGAGTTTACATTTTAAAGTGTTATAAGTTGTTAGAAAAAAAAATCAGATACTTTACTGATAGTCATACCAAAACATTAGGCCATATAAAATTTTCTACAAACTACGATAGTGGCTCTTTACATAAACTATTCAGTAATTTGATCAAATATAATTATTAATTCACAAACAATAATTAATATTTACCAGTGACCGAAGTACACTTCTTACGCTTTCTGGGAGGCATTTCTCTGAGAAAAAAAATATCAGAATGAAATTATGACAATGGCAAGCTACAACAATTTTTTCTTCAATCACAATTTTTTTAATCAGCCTGCCAGCCATGTGCCCCTTATAAACCAGCCTGCCAGGCATGTACCCATTATAAACCAGCCTGCCAGGCATGTGCCCAATATAAACACCCAATATAAACCACCTGCCAGGCAAGTGCCCATTATGAACCAGCCTGCCAGGCACGTGCCCATTATAAACCAGCCTGCCAGGCATGTGCCCATTATAAACCAGCCTGCCAGGCACGTGCCCATTACAAACCAGCCTGCCATGCATGTGCCCAAAAATAAACCAGCCTGCCAGGCAAGAGCCCATTATAAACCAGCCTGCCAGGCATGTGCCCAATATAAACACCCAATATAAACCAGCCTGCCAGGCATGTGCCCATTATAAAACCAGCCTGTCAGGCATGTGCCCAATATAAACACCCAATATAAACCAGCCTGCCAGGCATGTGCCCATTATAAACCAGCCTGCCAGGCATGTGCCCAATATAAACATCCAATATAAACCAGCCTGCCAGACATGTGCCCATTATAAACCAGCTTGCCAGGCATGTGCCCATTATAAACCAGCCTGCCAGGCATGTGCCCAATATAAACACCCAATATAAACCAGCCTGCTAGGCACGTGCCCATTATAAACCAGCCTGCCAGGCATATACCCATTATAAACCAGCCTGCCAGGCATGTGCCCAATATAAACACCCAATATAAACCAGCCTGCCAGGCATGTGCCCATTATAAATAATGGAAATGACAAATGACTGCTTCCTAACGCAATTTGTCAAGGCACCGACTAGAGGGGAGGCATGCCTTGATTTAGTCTTTTCAAATAACGAAGACAGAATAACTAAAACAGAGGTCAGAGAGCCATTGGCAAACTCAGACCACAACATGGTCTCATTTGAAATGTTTTTTAAAATCCCAAAAGTAATGACTAAAGCTAAAGTTTACAATTTTAGAAAAGCAAACTATGAAGGTATGAAACACAGACTAACAGAAGTAGATTGGAGTAAAATAGAGAAAAGATCCACAGAAAAAGGATGGCTGTTTTTTTAAAAATGTAGTACTAGAGGCGCAAAATAACTACATCCCAAAAGTAGACTAATCTAAATCTAAAACAAAATGGCCAAAATGGTTTAATAGATCAATTAAAAAAATATTCAGTGAAAAAAGGCACTTTACAGAGCGTTTAAAAGGGACCAAAAACAAAGTACACAGAAAGAGTACTTGGAACTGCAAACACAAGTCAAAAAGGAAGTTGAAAGGCCAAGAGAGAGATAGAAATCAATATTGCTAAAGGATGGGGCTAAAACCAATTCCAAAATGTTTTTCCAATATTAATACAGAAAGAGAACATTCAAAGAGGAGGTTAAAAAAAAAATAGCAAATATATTAAATTATTACTTTTCACAGGTTTTTACAAAGGAGGATATGGACAACATGCCCCACATGTTGACCTGTTCCTATCCAGTTTTAAATAACTTTAGTATAACAGAGGCAGAAATGTTAAAGGGGCTAGGAGCCTTAAAATAAACAAATCCCCTGGACCGGATGAGATCCTCCCAATAGTACTCAAAGAAATGAAAGAAGTTATTTACAAACCGCTAACCAAGATCATGCAACAGTCTTTATTATTATCAGTCTCTTGACACAGGGGTTGTACCGACAGACCGGAAAATTGCAAATGTAATACCAATCCACAAAAAGGGAGACAAAACCGAACCAGGTAACTACAGACCAATAAGCCTTACTTCTATTATATATAAACTAATGGAAACTATAATAAGATCCAAAATGGAAAATTACCTATATGGTAACAATATCCTGGGAGACAGTCAGCATGGTTTTAGGAAAGGGAGATCGTGTCTAACTAACCTGCTTGATTTATTTGAGGATGCAACATCGACAATGGATAATTGCAAAGCATACAACATGGTTTTATTTAGATTTCCAGAAAGCTTTTGACAAAGTCCTGCATAAAAGATTAATTCTCAAACTGAACGCAGTAGGGATTCAAGGAAATTACCGGCAGTAATTACTTTTATTTTAGACTCTTTACCTTTATAAATATTTAATGATTATAAGCGCTTGTAAAATACATAAGGGTGTTGCGTATATATATATATATATATATATATATATATATATATATATATATATATATATATATATATATATATATATATATATACTGTATATATATATATATATACAGTACTGTGCAAAAGTTTTAGGCAGGTGTGAAAAAATGCTGTAAAGTAAGAATGCTTTCAAAAATAGACATGTTAATAGATTATATTTATCAATTAACTAAATGCAAAGTGAGTGAACAGAAGAAAAATCTAAATCAAATCCATATTTGGTGTGACCACCCTTTGCCTTCAAAACAGCATCAAGCATCAATTCTTCTAGGTACACTTGCACACAGTTTTGAAGGAACTCGGCAGGTAGGTTGGCCCAAACATCTTGGAGAACTAACCACAGTTCTTCTGTGGATTTAGGCAGCCTCAGTTGCTTCTCTCTCTTCATGTAATCCCAGACAGACTCGATGATGTTGAGATCAGGGCTCTATGGGGCCATACCATCACTTCCAGGACTCCTTGTTCTTCTTTACGCTGAAGATAGTTATTAATGACTTTCGCTGTATGTTTGGGGTCGTTGTCATGCTGCAGAATAAATTTGGGGCCAATCAGATGCCTCCCTGATGGTATTGCATGATGGATAAGTATCTGCCTGTACTTCTCAGCATTGAGGAGATCATTAATTCTGACCAAATCCCCAACTCCATTTGCAGAAATGCAGCCCCAAACTTGCAAGGAACCTCCACCATGCTTCACTGTTGCCTGCAGACACTCATTCGTGTACGCTCTCCAGCCCTTTGGCGAACAAACTGCCTTCTGCTACAGCCAAATATTTCACATTTTGACTCATCAGTCCAGAGCACCTGCTGCCATTTTTCTGCACCCCAGTTCCTGTGTTTTCGTGCATAGTTGAGTCGCTTCGCCTTGTTTCCACGTCGGAGGTATGGCTTTTTGGCCGCAAGTCTTCCATGAAGGCCATTTCTGACCAGACTTCTCCGGACAGTAGATGGGTGTACCAGGGTCCCACTGTTTTCTGCCAGTTCTGAGCTGATGGCACTGCTGGACATTTTCTGATTGCGAAGGGAAGTAAGCATGATGTGTCTTTCATCTGCTGCAGTAAGTTTCCTTGGCCGACCACCGCGCTCACGGTCCTCAACGTTGCCCGTTTCTTTGTGCTTCTTCAAAAGAGCTTGGACAGCACAAATGGAAACCCCTGTCTGCCTTGCAATTTCTGCCTGGGAGAGACCTTGCTGATGCAGTATAACTACCTTGTGTCTTGTTGCTGTGCTCAGTCTTGCCATGGTGTATGACTTTTGACAGTAAACTGTCTTCAGCAACCTCACCTTGTTAGCTGAGTTTGGCTGTTCCTCACCCAGTTTTATTCCTCCTACACAGCTGTTTCTGTTTCAGTTAATGATTGTGTTTCAACCTACATATTGAATTGATGATCATTAGCACCTGTTTGGTATAATTGTTTAATCATACACCTGACTATATGCCTACAAAATCCCTGACTTTGTGCAAGTGTACCTAGAAGAATTGATGCTGTTTTGAAGGCAAAGGGTGTTCACACCAAGTATGGATTTGATTTAGATTTTTCTTCTGTTCACTCACTTTGCATTTAGTTAATTGATAAATATAATCTATTAACATGTCTATTTTTGAAAGCATTCTTACTTTACAGCATTTTTTCACACCTGCCTAAAACTTTTGCACAGTACTGATATATATATATATATATATATATATATATATATATATATATATATATATATATATATGCCCCTCATCAGATATTCATCTATGCATATATTCATATACAAACAAGGTCAAAAGATCAAAGGTCTCATCAATCAAACTTTTGACATAAACTATAGTAATATTACTACTTACACATATGCGTACAGCACCTGTCTTCTTTGGCACCACAATGATGCATGCACACCAATCTGTTGTTTCCTCAGCTCTGCTGATAACACCTATCTTTTCCATGCGCTGGAGCTGTTCTTTCACTTGATGCATCAAGGGAAGAGGAATTCTTCTCTGGGTCTTAAGAGAGTAAGGTAGAGTATCTGGTTTAAGCTTTATCTTATATGGCTGTTGTACTACACCCAGTCGTTGAACAGCTTTGGATAGCTTTCTTTAAGTGTCTGAGTATCAATACTGTCTTGCCGCAAGACCAGTTTCAGCTTTGTAATAGCTGGTCTGCCAAGTAATGCTGTGTGAAGATTTCTCACAACATACACATGTTCCATAGCTACCTTACTGTCCTTCAGTGTTTCATTGGAGACACCCAACACATCCAGTGGCATTCTGTCTGGGCCAAATAAAGGTTTAATGGCTTCCTTCAATTTATGCATGCCATCATTGGGATCTATGTCACAATAGATCTCTTCTGGAATCTGTAACATCAGCTCCAGTGTCAATTTGAAACCTCACACTAGTGTTCTGAATGCAGATACCTGTAAACCATGGGTCATCTACAGCTTCTCATGCACTGACCTCTATGATCTACACACTTTCTTAATGTCCTCTTTTCCACACAAATGGCATATCACTTCATTTGCTGGGCAATGCAGTCTTGAATGCAAAGGCATTTTACCCCATCGTTGACACTGTTTTTGTTCAGGCTTGTACTCTGCTGGCTTTTTTGTAAACTTGTTCTGCTGCTGCTGTTTAGGTTTGCTGAATGTTTTTTTTTTTTAACTTAACCATATCAACAGTGCATGGCTCTTGTGCTACTTCTTTTGTCACTTGACTAACCAATGTTGGCCCATCTGACTAATCCAACATTGGCCCTATGAGCAAAATGACATTGGCCCAACATAGGGCCAACCAAATTACAGACATAAACCCAACGTTGGCCCAACTGAAAATTGCTGTCTGGGGTATTATTTCTTGTATTGGTGCTTTTTCTAATAATGATACTTAAACGATCATGTTATTGTTATGATTTTATTATTTGAAATTAATGTTAGTTTGAGTGTAAAACCCTTTTCTATCAAAACAGTGTAGAGTACATTTTATACTTTAAATTCTTCAGTGCAGCTAACAAGGGGATATGCTAGGGAATCTACACATCGTTGATACTATACATGTAGCGCTTTTTCTTTGCCAACAGCATTTTGAGTAGAAGAATCCTTACGAAGAGTTGACCCAGAAGGAACTGCATGCTTTATGGATCCACACAGGCAGAGAAAATATATAGATGGAAATCACAAAATTATAAGGTACCAGATGTGTCTTTCATGTGTAATTGTAGATCAGTTATGTATTTCACTCATGTCAGTCCTGCATTGAAGTCCAAAGACCAATTTCAAATTGAGTGTACATGCCTTCTTACAGTATCTCAAAGTATGTTAGCTGTGGGTTTAATAATATAAATCTCAGTATTTTGTATTCCATTAACATAAACAGGGGTGAGCAGCTGCAGTCCTCAGGGACCGCAGGGACGACTAGATTTCATTCCAACCCACCTTTACTTACTTGCTCTAATTATTTACTTAATTGGGTAAAAATATCCTTTTTCCCCAGGTGTTAATCAGTTGATAATTAAAAGATGCCTTGTGGCAGGATGGCTTGCAGTGGTGAGGTGTGGTGATGTCACGGACCAGGAAGTAACAGAACCAAAACAGTGGATGGGCGGGTGAAGATGAATGCTATGGCATTCAGCTGATTTTATTAAATAATTAAACACAAACAAAAGATTTAAACAAACAACAAAATAAAACAAAAAGGCGCATTGGCCAAACAAATAATCAAACAAATAAGCGGGCTAGTTTTTACTCTCTCCTCGCTCTCTCCGCTCCCCGTACTCTCCTCTGTACACTGAACCCCCCCAGCACGGACAGCTGCAGGTTCTTATACTCTGGCCGAGGGGTTAACTTGCTGTTAATTATCTTATTACCCCTCGGCCACAGTCTGCACGCGTTTGGTAAGGATGCGTGACTGTCAGCTAGTTAAATAATCAGTAGCTGATCAGTCACGCATCCTCACTGTGTTTTTAAATATAAAAAAACAATAACAAAAGACACGCAAATACAGTGCACAAATATATATAGGGGCGGGACACTCCGCCACATGCCTATAAAAACCTGCAGGATTGCAGCCCCTGTAATACTGGGTTGATCACCCATTAAAGTGATGGATTTGGAGTTCCCAAACCAGCAGTGCACAATTCTGGTACTTGATTCTTGCATGGTCTACTGGGTTTCATTCCACCGGAGCTCTAAATGACCTGATTGAACTATTTGCTCACATGGACCAGTTTAACACTTTTCCCAGGTCTTAAGCTGTTGATGATTTAAACAGACCAATAAAACCTGATGAACCGTGGCCCTCGAGGACTGGAGTCATGCACCACCTCCCTAAGCCAAGGAAAGAGTGAAAAAAATACATTGTTTTCCTTTAGAAAAGTACTTTGAAACTTCATGCTACAATTATGAACTTTCAGATCACTTTACTACTTAGTACAGCTGTGAAATAAGTCAATCAAGCAAGCTATATCTGGTTTAGACATCTGTTTATTATACAGGTGGCATATAGTGATTCATGGTGGGATTGATGGCTTTAGCCAGCTGATTATCTTAGAGCTGCCACAAACAACCGTGCCTGAACTGTGCTTGCACAGCTCCTAACAGCTGTCAATCAGTATGGCTTACCTTCCCGTGTACGATCTGACAAATGTGGTGAAAACATCGATGTGGCACGCTTTATGGTTAACACCAGACCAGAGGGGAAAACAGAAGTTTGCATATGACTGGACGAAGTGTGCACAATCAAAGGTAAAGTCCAATCCATATTACTTTGGTGGGTACATTTTCTTTCCATTGTCCACTGTACTAATAATTTTGAACTGTATAGGACTTCAAGAGGATGCTAGTTTAAAATTAGAACCTTTGTACTTGTTGGTGTTTATAACTGCGCATTACATGGTATGTTTTGCATCCCCAACATACTAGCAATATACACTTTCATTTAAACTCGCTTAATTAAATGCCCAAGGTGCCTTCTAGAACTGTAGTTCTTCCGAACTTTTATTAAATTGTTGTGTATATTGTTTCAGACCTGTTGATATTGAAACAATAGGAGGGAAGCTTGAAGATATGTCATTTTTTTTTAAAAACATGAATAGAAAATAGTAATGTATTATTTTGTAAATCAGTCCTTAATATTTCCAGTCATGCAGTATATGGGTGATTCTTCAACTACAGGCCTTTTGGGCAACACCAAATGATTAAAATCCAAAGTGATTCAAAATGCAATCTACCTATTCAAATGTTTACCTTCAGGTATTACAAATTGGAAACCATTAACAGCAGTGACAGATTATATTTATATTTTAAGCCATTTTCTTGAGGTGGTGGCAGATAGACATTGCCATCATAGTTGTAAAACTATTTTAATGACATACGTGGAGTCAGAATGTACAGTTCAATTATCTGTAATGTTTGCAATGTAAACTTTAATGTTTTAAAAACATAACTGATAGAATAAACTATTCGGAGGCTCGCTACTTAGCTTGTGTTTCATCAGGATATTCCCTCTGATCTTTGAAGAAACTTGCCTTTCTTTTTCTTATTTAGTTTGCCAATATTTTTCATGCAACTCAGCAACAATGGCACTGTAGAAAAAAATAACGGGTTAGATCTAAACTGATGGGTAGCTTTTGTTTTTGAAGAAGGGGTATTTCTAAATCTTGCTGCCATTCTCTGACCTCTTTTATTATATTTGTCCACCTTTGTGTAAGAGTTGGAGCAGAAGTAACAAGGTTTGAGTGTCCTATGGTATACAGTATATGTATTGGGTAAAAAAAACTGAGGGAAAAAAAGCAAGTTGGTGAACCATAGCAATATTAGAATGTTTCTGTAGCCATTCAAAAAAATAGGTAGAGCTCTTAAGTCTTGTGAAGAAGGTACTAGCCAAAACATTTGTATACTTCACACAGCCATATTCAGAAACAACAGTTGAGTATTAATGTGATAAACAATTAACTTGGCACTTGGTGAGTGTTAGTTCTGAATATGGCAGTTCTGCCTTATAATTCTGATCAATGGATTAATTTAAGAAATATAAATGTTTCATTCTAGATCTCTACCCTTAGGGGTTCTGTTATCTACAATCTCCAAAACCTTTGGCATTTGATGTTAGTTTAATTAGCTATACCTGATCACTATTCCATCTCTTTTTCTCTCTCTCCCCTCTCTCCCTACTCCACCTACCCCCACTGTCACCTCCCGCCGTAACCTCTGCTCTCTCACTTCCTCTGTCCTTGCCTCCACCACTCTCTCTCACCTCCCTCCTATCAACTCCTTCTCCCAACTCTCTGCAGACTCTGCTGCCTCCACCCTCTTCTCCTCCCTCGATTCCCTCTGTCCCCTCTCCTCCCCAACCAAACTGCGCTCTGCTGAAAAGAAGAGAACTCCTATTTCCAATCTATTATCCAATCCTCCACGAACAACCCCCAAAAACCATTCTCTACCTTCTCCTCCCTACTCAACCCTCTCCCCTCCTGCTCCGTCTATCTCCTCTGACTACTTTGCCTCTTTCGTCTCCTCTAGAATCTCTGATATCTCGAACTCTTTAACACCTCTCCTCCCACCCCCTCCCACTCCAACTCCAACACCCTCTGTCTCCCCTACTAACTCGCCCTCCTTCTCCTCCTTCTCTCCCCTCTCGGACTCTGACCTCTCCTTCCTCCCCTATGGCCACAAACCCACCATGTGTTCCCTGGAGCCCCTCCCCACTCACCTCTTTCAAGCTGCACCTGGAAGCAACAGTGTGGGAGAAGTACAGTCGTGGACAAGTACAGCGCAGTTAGAAGCAGTTTGAAAGAAGGTTGACAGCTGCAGAAGCTAAAATGAACTTCCAAAAAAAAACAAAAAAAACATGGTCTTCAAGCCAGTAATCTGTGACAACTGCATGATGTGGGAAATCCGAGAAAACCCAAAGGAGCTCAACCAAGTTTGTGTAAAGTGCCGCACGATCCAGGACTTGCTTCAACGAGTAAGTCTGTTAGAAATGGAGCTGGAGGAAATGAGACAGCAACAGGAGCTTGAGGAGCTGACACACCCACAATTCATGGAAGTCTGCACCCCTAGCAGACTGAAAGCCACCAGGGAGATGGAAGAGAGTCGAAACAGCTGGGTTCAGATAGGCAGAAGCAGGGGGAAAAAAAACTTCGTCAAACACAACCACCAGAAATCCAAACATCCAACAAATTTGAGCCACTTCAATATTTAGATGACCAAAACCAACATCAAGAGAATGAAAGGAACAACATCCAGGACCCTATAAACAGTGCTGGCCAGGCAGGAAAAAGAAGGGAGGTCATGGTTGTTGGTGACTCCATAAAAAGAAACACAGCAAGTTCAGTTCGCAGTTTGGACCCCCTTACTACAACAGGCTCCTAGAACAAAAGGAGACGACCCGGTAGTAGTCGTCCACATTGGTACAAACAACATTGGAAGAGACAGGCCAAGATCCCTGCAAAACAAATTCAGAGAGCTTGGAAGGAAATTAAAAGACAAGACCAAAACTGTGGTATTTTCTGGGAAACTGCCGGCACCTTGCAAAGGACCATATGGACAGCTGGAAATACAAAATCAAAATGCATGGCTGAAATCGTGGTGCACACAGGAAGGCTTCACCTTTCTTGAACATTGGAGCACATTCTACAACAAGGACTATCTATATAGGTGGGATGGACTGCACTTGAACAGAAAAGGAACCAAATCTACTCGGAGAAAGGATCCTTGAGGAGGTCCAGAAGCATTTAAACTAAAAAGGAAGGGGTGAGAAAACAAAAAAACAGAAGGGAGACCACATCAAAACAAGGGCAACAACCCAGGTAAGACAACTATTAAATGTATTTATCTTAATGCTAGAAGTCTCAGAAACAAAATGTTAGAACTTGAAGCTACTGCACTAACGAGTAACTACGATGTGATAGGTGTTACAGAAACTTGGCTGTCTGAGAGTGATGGAGACGAATATAATATTAGTGGGTACACACTGTATAGGAAAGACAGGCAGGACAGAAGAGGCGAAGGGGTAGCGCTATATATAAGAAATAGTCTTGAAGCCCAGGTGTTAAATCAATATGGGTCAGAATAATGGACAAAAATTCAAAGGGCATAATAATAGGAGCATGCTGTAGACCGCCAAATTCAGGCACTGAGCAAAATAATCTGTTATACAATGACATTCGAAATGCGTGTAGAAAAGGAGAAGTCATACTAATGGGGGATTTCAACTTCCCCGTGTAAAATGGGAGAACCCGGTGGGGAGCACGACGGACGAAATTGAAATGGTGGAAATGACAAATGACATAAGAACATAAGAAAGTTTACAAACGAGAGGAGGCCATTCAACCCATCTTGCTTGTTTGGTTGTTAGTAGCTTATTGATCCCAGAATCTCATCAAGCAGCTTGAAGGATCCCAGGATTTCAGCTTCAACAACATTACTGGGGAGTTGGTTCCAGACCCTCACAATTCTCTGTGTAATTATTTCCATTACATGAGAGTAGATGTTAAAACTTCATGCTGATTTGAACTTGGCTCTCGCCAAGATAAGCACCAACTAAGACGTAGCTTCACAGTAAACTAATGTGATCCATATGTGTCTCCATCCATTTGCGCTTCCTTCCATATGATGATGTAGATATCCTTCTGTCTGGTGTTGATGGCTGAAGTGTAATGCTGGCTCCAGGGATCAGTTTATTGCCTCCCTAGCGCATCAGCACACACAACGGCTGCGATGCTGGCTCTGGGGATCAACCATAGTGCGGTCTCCCCAGCGCATCAGCATGACAGCCGTCTGGATTGAGCTAAGTAGGGTACATCTCTGGGATCTTCAAGTGGGCACCTTCCATCCTCGGTGTTTCGTCAACTAGCCCACGACACCTCAAGAGGGCTCGATGGTGATTCTGGCGTCCCAGCATCACCCCCTTCCGTCCCCCACTCAACTCAGCCCAGCTTACTTACCTGTACATCAGCGTTTCTTTCTTTCTTTTGTTCTTGAGATCCCCAGCCAGAATCTTTCCGTCTCAACCACAGCCAGTTGCTGCTCCTCTCTGCTGCTTCAGATAAGTTCTTCACTGTGCGACGCAACTCTTGGCCATTGAATCCGACATCTCTGAGAAACCGGGTTGTAGAGTGTGCCACAAATCCTCGACAACCCACTTTCACTAGGTAAACCCAGACTCTCCATCCTTGCTGATCCGCTTCAGTGGCTAGTTGAGCATACAGCAGTTTCTTCCTCTCATACGCCTCATCTACAGCATCCTCCCATGGCACTGTTAACTCAACCAGGTGAACAAGGCGTTCTGATCCAGACCACAAGACAATATCTGCCTCCTATTTTCTGTTCTGAATGCCCCTTTATCTAATCTCCATTTGTGACCCCTGGTCCTTGTTTCTTTTTTCAGGTCCCCTGGGTCGACATTGTCTATACTGTTTAGGATTTTGAATGTTTGAATCAGATCGCCGCGTAGTCTTCTTTCTTCAAGACTGAATAGATTCAATTCTTTTAGCCTGTCTGCATACGACATGCCTTTTAAACCCAGGATAATTCTGGTTGCTCTTCTTTGCACTCTTTCTAGATCAGCAATATCCTTTTTGTAATGAGGTGACCAGAACTGAACACGATATTCTAGGTGAGATCTGACTAATGCATTATAAAGTTTTAACATTACTTCCCTTGATTTAAATTCAACACTTCTCACAATATATCCGAGCATCTTGTTGGCATTTTTTATAGCTTCCCCACATTGTCTAGCTGAAGACATTTCTGAGTCAACATAAACTCCTAGGTCTTTTTCACAGTTCCCTTCTTCAATTTCAGTATCTCACATATGATATTTATAAAGCACATTTTTATTGCCTGCATGCAATACTTTACACTTTTCTCTATTGTATTTCATTTGCCATGTGTCCGCCCAGTTTTGAATGCTGTCTAGATCATTTTGAATGACCTTTGCTGCTGCAACACTGTTTGCCACTCCTCCTATTTTTGTGTCGTCTGCAAATTTAACAAGTTTACTTACTATACCAGAATCTAAATCATTAATGTAGATTAGGAATAGCAGAGGACCCAATACTGATCCCTGTGGTACACCACTGGTTACCTCGCTCCATTTTGAGGTTTCTCCTCTAATCAGTACTTTCTGTTTTCTACTTGTTAACCACTCCCTAATCCATGTGCATGCATTTCCTTGAATCCCTACTGCGTTCAGTTTGAGAATTAATCTTTTATGCGGGACTTTGTCAAAAGCTTTCTGGAAATCTAAATAAACCATGTTGTATGCTTTGCAATTATCCATTGTCGATGTTGCATCCTTAAAAAAATCAAGCAGGTTAGTTAGACACGATCTCCCTTTCCTAAAACCATGCTAACTGTCTCCCAGGATACTGTTACCATATAGGTAATTTTCCATTTTGTATCTTATTATAGTTTCCATAAGTTTACATATAATAGAAGTCAGGCTTATTGGTCTGTAGTTACCTGGTTCTGTTTTGTCTCCGTTTTTGTGGATCGGTATTACGTTTGCTATTTTCCTGTCTGTCGGTACAACCCCTGTGTCAAGAGACTGTTGCGTGACCTTGGTTAGCGGTTTGTAAATAACTTCTTTCATTTCTTTGAGTACTATTGGGAGGATCCCATCCGGCCAAGGGGATTTGTTTATTTTAAGAGCTCCTAGTCCCTTTACCAGTTCTGCCTCTGTTATGCTAAAGTTATATAAAATTGGATAGGAACAGGTCGACATGTGGGGCATGTTGTCCGTGTCCTCCTTTGTAAAAAACTGTGAAAAGTAATTATTTAATATATTTGCTATTTTTTTTTTCTTCATCTATGATTTTGCCATTTGTGTCTCTAAGACATTTAACCTCCTCTTTGAATGTTCTCTTGCTGTTATAATATTGGAAAAGCATTTTTGAATTGGTTTTAGCCCCCTTAGCAATATTGATTTCTATCTCTCTCTTGGCCTTTCTAACTTCCTTTTTGATTTGTGTTTGCAGTTCCAAGTACTCTTTCTGTGTACTTTGTTTTTGGTCCCTTTTAAACGCTCTGCAAAGTGCATTTTTTCGCTGAATATTTTTTTTAATTGATCTATTAAACCATTTTGGCCATTTTGATTTAGATTTGTCTACTTTTGGGATGTAATTGTTTTGCGCCTCTAGTAATACATTTTTAAAAAACAGCCATGCTTTTTCTGTGGATGTTTTCTCTATTTTACTCCAATCTACTTCTGTTAGTCTCTTTTTCATACCTTCATAGTTTGTTTTTCTAAAATTGTAAACCTTAGCTTTAGCCATTACTTTTGGGGTTTTAAAAATCACTTCAAATGAGGCCATGCTGTGGTCTGAGTTTGCCAATGGCTCTCTGACTTCTGTTTTAGTTATTCTGTCTTCATTATTTGAAAAGACTAAATCAAGGCATGCCTCCCCTCTAGTCGGTGCCTTGACAAATTGTGTTAGTAAGCAGTCATTTGTCATTTCCACCATTTCAATTTCGTCCGTTGTGCTCCCCACTGGGTTCTCCCATTTTATACGGGGGAAGTTGAAATCCCCCATTAGAATGGCTTCTCCTTTTCCACACGCATTTCGAATGTCATTGTATAACAGATTATTTTGCTCAGTGTCTGAATTTGGCGGACTATAGCATGCTCCTATTATTATGCCCTTTGAATTTTTGTCTATTATTCTGACCCATATTGATTCTGCATTGTTTTCTTTGTCCAGATTTAACACCTGGGCTTCCTAACGCAATTTGAACACAGTAGGGATTCAAGTAAATGCATTAGGGAGTGGTTAACATGTAGAAAACAGAATGTACTGATTAGAGCAGAAACCTCAACATGGAGCGAGGTAACCAGTGGTGTACCACAGGGATCAGTATTAGGTCCTCTGCTATTCCTTATCTACATAAATGATTTAGATTCTGGTATAGTAAGCAAACTTATTAAATTTGCAGACGACACAAAAATAGGAGGAGTGGCAAACACTGTTGCAGCAGCAAAGGTCATTCAAAATTATCTCGACAGCATTCAGAACTGGGCAGACACATGGCAAATGACATTTAATAGAGAAAAGTATAAAGTACTGCACGCAGACAATAAAAATGTGTATTATAAATATCATATGGGAGATACTGAAATTGAAGAAGGGAACTATGAAAAAGACCTAGGAGTTTATGTTGACTCAGAAATGTCTTCCTCTAGACAATGTGGGGAAGCTATAAAAAAGGCCAACAAGATGCTCGGATATATTGTGAGAAGTGTTGAATTTAAATCAAGGGAAGTAATGTTAAAACTTTACAATGCATTAGTAAGACCTCACCTAGAATATTGTGTTCAGTTCTGGTCACCTCGTTACAAAAAGGATATTGCTGCTCTAGAAAGAGTGCAAAGAAGAGCAACCAGTATTATCCCGGGTTTAAAAGGCATGTCGTATGCAGACAGGCTAAAAGAATTGAATCTATTCAGTCTTGAACAAAGAAGACTACGCAGCAATCTGATTCAAACATTCAAAATCCTAAAAGGTATAGACAATGTCGACCCAGGGGACTTTTTTGACCTGAAAAAAGAAACCAGGACCAGGGGTCACAAATGGAGATTACATAAAGGGGCATTCAGATCAGAAAATAGGAGGCACTTTTTTACATAGAGAATTATGACGGTCTGGAACGAACTCCCCAGTAATGTTGTTGAAGCTGACACCCTGGGATCCTTCAAGAAGCTGCTTGATGAGATTCTTGATGAATAAACTACTAACAACCAAACGAGCAAGATGGGCTGAATAGCCTCCTCTCGTTTGTAAACTTTTTTATGTTCTTATGTTCTTAATGCAGCATAGTGAAAGCATGGTATAGGTAAGCACAGTAAAGCCCAGAGGTGTGGTAAAGAATATTTAAAAACATGTCAAACTATGGTAAACTGCAGTAAATGCATTATATGGAAGGAAACGCAAATGGATGGAGACACAGATGGATCACATTAGTTTACTGTAAAGCTACGTCTTAGTTGGTGCTTGTCTTGGCGAGAACCGAGTTCAAATCAGCATGAACTTTTAACATCTACTCTTGTGTAATGGAAATCAGTCATGGGAGAACTACAGTGCAAATGTAATGTGGTATATGTTTATAAGTGAACAATGACACACTAATTTAGTTTATTTTCTAATATACTTTAATATTGGTTCAATAAGTGTTTTCCGAACTTTAAATGTTGAAATCGTTCTTTTTACTATGTATTTAACTTACAAAGCACTTAAAAAGAAAGTCTGCATTTACCATGGGTTTTTGTCACTCCCCACATCTCCACTGTGCACTGGAGTCCAATTAGAATGTTGGAATACTATTTCAAAGTGATATTTCTTACAGATATTTGCTAATTGTAAAAGTTTTGTTTTACCAGTTTGATTTGTGCCTGTCCTGGTATTTTAATATAGTACCCTCATTAATAACAATAAATCACCTTATTTTGTAAAGGGATTTTCAGTTAAAGTCTGAATACTTAAATTTCCTTTTTATTATTTTGCTTAGGTAGCTCTTGCTAATTCCACAATTCAAGTACCAAAACAACTTTTTGCAAGATTGAACAAAACAAGTGTATCAATTTTTACTCAAGAACTGGCTGTTTTGGTATTTGGAAAAGATACTCTATCTAGCAACGTGTACCCTTCAGGAAAGCATTCATGTGCCCACAAAGACCTTCCTGCCAAGTCTCAGTTAGATCCTGAAATGTTTGATGCAGTGATTGGCAAGTACAATGCAGCCTGAGTTGACGAGACATATGCTGTAGGTGTGTTCTAGATTATAAAGTTAAATTTAAGTCATAACTTTTAATGTGGGACTGAGCATCTTGGTTTTTGAACAAAAAAAGCTAGTATGGACATTATTTTGAAGTCCATGAAAAGTTTTCTTTTTATTGTATTTTTGTTTCTGAAAGGAGGGGAAAAAACTGACAACTTAGTACATACAAGCTTCCCCTTTACCATATTGTTTGTTGTGGACTTTACCATTTTGTGACCTTTATTTATTTATTTATTTGTTTATTTAGCAGACGCCTTTATCCAAGGCGACTTACAGAGACTAGGGTGTGTGAACTATGCATCAGCTGCAGAGTCACTTACAATTACGTCTCACCCGAAAGACGGAGCACAAGGAGGTTAAGTAACTTGCTCAGGGTCACACAATGAGTCAGTGGCTGAGGTGGGATTTGAACCGGGGATCTCCTGGTTACAAGCCCATTTCTTTAACCACTGGACCACACAGCCTCCTGTGTGGTCCAGTGGAATGTGTGTAACCATATTTGTGTAACCATGTGTGTAACCATATTTGTTTTTTCTTTGATAGGCTATGTGATGTCATAGTTTCCAGGAACAACTCCCCAGGATATGAAAAATATCTTGCTAGAAATTGTAACAACAAAACATTCACTTAAATGAAAAAAGAGAGCTTGCCCCAAGTGTAGCACCTTGATCCTACACTAAACTCTTGTTTAATTCATTCAGCAAAATTATACATGAAGTCTGGCTTGGCAAAGTAAACCCTTGGTGCATATATGATTCTGCTTGATTACCGTTTTGCACTTTTCAAAAACCCCTCAATGTTAGAGTATTTGCTATTGACATTGCTGTTATGTCCTCCTTCATTGTTCACGGTTTCATAATCTCCATCTCCATCCAACTTCCATTCAGAGATTAATTGCGTCCAATTCCACATCAGGTGCAATGATTCAAACTTCCCTAGTCTACTAAGCAACCCCGTAATTTGTTTACTACTAATGGACTTTAACAGTCAGCATCTAAGACAGTTAGTAGATAGAAGGCAATTACACTCAACATACTCCACAATCTTATTTCAAGACTTGGTTGTTGGACTGCTCTCCAATTAGCCTTCTATGGTTACTATGTTGCGGTGAGTTCACAACTAGGACAAACTCCTTCAACCCTAAATGAGATATGACAATTCCAGATCTCAAATTTTAACCTAAATTTTACACAATAAATTTTAAAATAATAAAAAAGATACATTTGATACGATCATTCTTATTATCATTGCCCACACTAATACCCACTTTTGTCCTTATTCTTCCATGTCACACCACCTCATCATGCAACCATGGATGTGTCAAGGAGTTGGTTCTCCTCGCACTTCACCCTATTGTTGCAATTTGTCTCCTCTTCACTACTGAGGACACTCCTTCAGAATTGTTGCCACCACAACCGCAGCTCAACATCATATTCCGTCACACATGATTAAAATCTTAGTTCGATGGACTTCCTCAGGTTATGAACTCTACCTAAGAATAAATGTTAGACATATCTACTGAAAAAAAACACATTGTAGACAGCTAATGTGCCGTGGGCCGGCCATAAATGTAATCATACCAATGTTTGTTTTGGCTTTTTAAATCCTTGCTTTGTTCTAGGTGGGCAACAACCATACCACTACCCCGTCTTCATTAGTCAGACCACTGTTACAGTCATGCTCTATGATCATGCACAGATTTTCCTGGGCCAATGCTCACTCAGTGTGTGAACAGGATGGCTCGTGTGGTGACATCAGGCCAGGAAGTAGACAGACAACAGTGCTAGGATATGAATGCGCTGATGCACATATTTAACGCTTTGATAAGTGAATTCTGAAATGCACTTCCGGTCCTGCAGGAGCTGTCTTCTGCATGCACTTGATGATTATGAGTGCAGCGTACAAACAAGCTGAAAGCTATATGTATGTAATGAATACTGATGAAATACAGACAAATAATTTTCACTGTAAATAAATTAAACAAATAAATATATATTTTTTATTTAGTCATAGGAAAGGTTTTGACTAAAAAATGACATGTAGGCAATAAACAATAAACAGCAGGGTGGAACAACCACAACAACACGTCCTAACAAAAAAAAAAGAGTGAGAGAGTGACATTTAATAGAAAAAACTGTAAGGTACTGCACACAGGCAATAAAAATGTGCATTTTAAATATCATATGGGAGAGACTGGAATTGAAGAAGGAATCTATGAAAAATACCTAGGAGTTTATGTTGACACAGAAATGTCTTCATCTAGACAATGTGGGGAAGCTATAAAAAAGGCCAACAAGATGCTCGGATATATTGTGAAAAGTGTTGAATTTAAATCAAGGGAAGTAATGTTAAAACTTTGCAATGCATTAGTAAAACCTAACCTAGAATATTGTGTTCAGTTCTGGTCACGTTATTACAAAAGGATATTGCTGCAAAGAAGAGCTACCAGAATTATCCTGGGTTTAAAAGGCATGTTGTATGCAGACAGGCTAAAAGAATTGAATCTATTCAGTCTTGAACAAAGAAGACTACGCAGCGATCTGATTCAAACATTCAAAATCCTAAAAGGTATAGACAATGTCGACTCAGAGGACTTTTTTGACTTGAAAAAAGAAACAAGGACCAGGGGTCACAAATGGAGCTTACATAAAGGGACATTCAGAACAGAAAATAGGAGGCACTTTTTTACACAGAGAATTGTGAGGTCTGGAACCAACTCCCCAGTAATGTTGTTGAAGCTGACACCCTGGGATCCTTCAAGAAGCTGCTTGATGAGATTCTTGATCAATAAGCTACCAACAACCAAACGAGCAAGATGGGCTGAATAGCCTCCTCTCGGAACAAGTATCATACAGGGTTGAACCAGTATGCGTAGCAATTGTTATTTTTAGGTTTAATTTTCATTATCATTGTTGTTCCCACCCGGTCCAGGGGGCAGCATTGGCTGCTTGGGTGGCTAAAGTGGATCTGACTTATATATTGTCGGTATGCAGTAAAATATAACATTTTCTCTGGTATTACATTTAAAAAATAGCTTTGTTATTTTGAGGAGTGACAGCTACTTGCCCCTTTGCATGGCTGCTAAAGGTCAGGTAATCTTATTGTGCAGCAGTCAATTGGTTTTGTGGTTAAAATGGCTTTGTCATTTTGCAAGCTAATATATGGGCAGGGGTACCTCGAAAGGCGAAGCCAAACTAATTTAAATATGACCTGCCCCTTCTCTGTAAATTTTGCAAAGTAACTGGGAAGTTCCACGCAGTTCAGTTGATTGACTTGGAAGGAAGTTCAGTTAGGGGGGAAGGTCTTAAGCTGAAACATGCCATCAAGAATCCCTTGTAGCAGTATCTCAAGCCTTGTTCACACTTGCATTTGAGTTTCTTGTGCAATAGAACATCTACGTGCATTGGTATAAACCAGCTTACATATGGACCGGTATATCGCAACAGTGTCAGTCTTGTACGGGTGTTGAAAAGTGAGTTAGGACAGAAAGTGGTATCGTGTCGGTATATTCTAAACCTAAACTAACGTTACTAGTATTGTTCCGATACAAGCGTGAACACGGTGTTATTTACCCAGTTAAACTTTATACCAATAACATTTTATTTTATTAGCAAAACATTGTAATAAATATATCACTGTGACAGAGATCGAATGATTCTTGGTGTTAGATCTCCTTCTCGACCTGTTAGGGCACGGCCTAAGAGGAACAGAGTACCCTTAATTAAATGGCACAACAATTTATTCCGTAGGGTAGGTGGAAGTCGGTCATTTAGGAGAGGGATGGAGCTACGGTATCCAAACTCAATGACCCAGACGGTAAACGACATGGCATTTGAGGATTGGAGGAGCAGATGCGCTCGTTAACTTAGGGGTCATGAGCGAGGATAGAAATAGGGGGGTAGAGTACGTGATCTGTTCCTTTTGTGAATGGTTAGAGAAAGAACCAAAAGGAAACCCTGTAATTGTGAGAACCATGAGTGTTGTATTTGTTAGTCTGTCTTGTAACATTGTTCTGTTTGTGTCGTTTTAAGACTACTAACACTATCCGGAGCTGCAACCGCAGGCCAGCAACAAACCCGGACACCAGCACTTAAATCACACGCCGTAGAACTGTGTCTGTGTCTGTGTTTTGTGTGGGTGATAAAACTGGACTTTTTGGTTGCGGGTCAAACCCGTGGGAGTTTACAAAAACCGAAGTGATACACGCCGCTGTAATCACTTCCAACATTATTATTTACAGGTATTTGCATTTAAGGCTCTGCACATTGTAATTTATCAATAAACACCCTTGCACCTGTTAGTAATTGTCCGTGTGATTCGAACCTGCACTGCACTTATCTGTATCCACTCACCACTTTGCCACAATCAGTTATAGGGGTGAACTGCACAACACACAATAATGTGGCATTCCATATATTTAACATATTATTCTATTTGGTCATTGTATTTTAAATGGTCAGAAATATCTTATTTGTGTAGCATTACTAGGGTGTGTAATTTCAAATCCTGGTTTGGGTAAAGTTCATGGCTAGGGCCCACATTTTTAGATAGCTTAATGATATAAACAGTGGTACAGTTGCAAAATATGACCTTAAATCAGACCTAATATGATACTTTTCCATTTCCAGACAAATGTTTAAATATTGCTTTAAAATTAATTCCAGAGCTTTATTTAATGTTTGATTTTTTTAAAAATCATAAACATTTATTTGAATATCTGGTTTTGTCGATATCACTTTATTTTACTATATAAACAGACAAAAAATGTAAATGAAGCAGATATGTCTGTTGTTCTGTCTGATGTCTACAATTCTATTTTCCAAGGAGGTGTAGTTGTGGTTGCAGGTGTCAAATGTCAGGTAATTGTTTGAAAGAATGGAACTTGGCACAACAACAAAAAATGAATACTGGTAAAGATTTTAAAATACGTAGCTGGTCATCAGAAGTAACCAAAAAGAACTATATAGACCTGAAATACTAAAAAATAAGTCCAATCAAATACAATAGATTTTGAGCAACTGGGGACAAAATATGGGACTGTAACAGGGGAGACCTGGACTGGGCGACTGACGTATGCACGATGCTGCAGAAAGAGGGCGGCAGTCCCGTGGGATCTGCCTGCCAGTCATGGCAGTGACACAGAGAGGTGGGGAAGAGGGTGTGTGGGCTTTCCCTCTCTGAGTGGCTGGGAGGCGGGTCATGCTGGTCCTATTTCCCTCTCTGAGTGGCTGGGAGGCGGGTCATGCTGGTCCTATAAATTAATACTTTGTTGTTTCCTCAGCTCTGCCCCTTTAGAGCTGTACAACAAGCAAGTGGTCACGCTGCTCAGCAAGACTGCGGACGGACAGGAGAAAAACTTCCACAAAGAAACTTAAAGGAAAGAATCTAAAGAAATAGAGAGAAAGTGGGGAATCCTTGGGCAGACCCCGATAGTGTTTTAAAATCTAGCTGAGGAACAGCAAAGAGTATGACGGAGACCCGAGTCGTATGGGTAGCGGCGACTGGGGAAAATCACTCTGTAAAGTGCAGCACCTTTATTTTGTAGTTTTGATTACTGTGTTTTTCCCTTTTTCTTTTTGCCTTTTCGTTTTCATTATTTTTGAGCACCTGCGAGTGCACCTGAACTGTACTGTGTACCCTGACGTGGTATTCCCGTAGGTTCTGGATACCATAGTTGGTAGCCAGACCACGGACAACAGCGCCCTCTGCGGGCTAAAAGAAATCAGTACAAATCATAAGATTAAACAAAATAAAATTGAGCACCGGTGCGGTGTTTCAACTACAATTTCTGTCTACTGGGTCAGTGAATACCCACACCCTTCCACAGGGACCAATAAACTTAACCTAAATAACAAAAAATAGTAGCACTCCCATACTTTAGGCCCAGCAGTGGCAGGTGTTCCGCAGTCAGCAGATGCAAAGTTAATAGGACTCTGCGATGCCCACAGCCAATATTATAGCTTTAATTTGGGAATAAAAATAAAAGGCAAGTGAAAAGGGCACAAGGGATCAGGAGCACTAGATGACCCTGAGGAAGGTGCAGTTTATAGCAGTGCTTATAAGCCTGGGAAGCAGTAGCTCTCATCTCACTCACCGTCACTCTCAGTGCTCTGCAGCTGCTGGCCTGCCATTGCACAGGGCCTTTTCATTTGATTGATGATATTTAAATACATTCACTTTGTAATACAGCACACCTTTATGTGGACCCATTGTGAATTCTGTTACTAAAGATGCACCTGGGACCTTGCATTTTGGTAACTCAAATCCAGACTGCTAGGGTGATATAGGAATCAACCTTCAGGTAGCAGTCTACCATGAACATGTTTTGATGGTTTGATGGGATGCAGATGACAGGCCACAAAACTGTACATGTACAATCGGTTGTTTTTGATAGTTTACATGAAAGTCATCATCACTTTGTCACTAGCAGTGAATGCAAATTCACTCAGAATAGATTCTGAGTCATGATGAAATGATTCAGTTATCAAAAGGACAACAGAAAGTCAACTGGACTACCGCTAATATGAATTTGTAAAAATGTTGGACTTCAGAAAATACATATTAGAGTTGCATGAATTACTCATACTGAGTTCTCCACAGAAAGCGAGAGAGGACCCCAACTCCCCAGTAATGTTGTTGAAGCTGACACCCTGGGATCCTTTATGAAGCTGCTTGATGAGATTCTGGGATCAATAAGCTACTAACAACCAAACGAGCAAGATGGGCTGAATGGCCTCCTCTCATTTGTAAACTTTCTTATGTTCTTCTTATGTTCTTAGTGCTGATTATGCTAAATTGCCATTCCAGTTGAAACAATTGAAGAAACAACTGCTTCATTTGTGACGATTGCCTCTGAGGAGAGCAGCAATCAGCACAAATTCAAGCAGTTGTATCTTCAATTGTTTCATGTAGAATATTGCATTATCCCAATCAACGCCATTCACCCATTTTCCTCAAAAGTACCTTTTAAATAGGTTCAGTCATGATTTTTTTCTCGAAAAAAAAAAAAAAAAGAAAAAACTGTCGTTGAGCCAAGAGGATTTTGCTGGTGTGTTTCTCAAATAGTATTTGTTACTATACTTTTAAAAAAATAAACAATTCAAGAATGTTGATAAGACAAGGTTGTTTTTGGTAAACCTACTGTAGGCATTTCAAAATTAAAAATGCTGACTCTCCCTACACCCCTACTCAACCTCTCCGCTCCTCCTGCACTAGAAGACTGGCTCGAACTCCTTTACCCTACCCTGCCTCCAGAGCCCGCTTCTTCTCCACCCTCGCCCTGCAGTGGTGGAATGACCTTCCTACAGATGTCAGGACTGCACAGTCCCTGACCACCTTCCGGCGCCTCCTCAAGACTCACCTCTTCAGACAGCACCTGTAGAACTCCTCTTTTTTTCCCCCTCGACACTTATCACTTTTCCTTCCTTTACTTGCTATTATCTGCCCCCTATTTTACTGCATTTAATCCTGTACTTTAGAGTACTGTAATCTGTCAAGTGTTATTTAATCTGTAGTATTTTGTATTTAATTATATCCTGATATAACTATCACCGACACTTATCTGCTCCGTTATTGAATCATATTTTGTCATACTTGTACTTGCTAGAACCAAAGTCATTGTATTTATCTTGCTCTTAATTGTATTATTACTTGTACTGTGATCCTTAATGTATTTTTGTTTACGACTGTAAGTCGTCCTGGATAAGGGCGTTTGCTAAGAAATAAATAATAAATAAAAATACCCATGGCTACCACTGTAGATGGACTGATACCTGGTGTTTACAATAGTACAAATATGTATTTATTTATTTATTTTATTTATTGCATTAATATAGCACTTTTTATACAAAAGTATCACAAAGCACTGTACAGTATATAGCAGAAAAAAGAACAAACCACAATACATTTGTATAGCATGTCACACATACAACTGCCATAATCAGACCATTTAAATAACAGAATACACATAATACAAAAGCAGCAATTTTAAAGTTACATTAAAACCCACTAAGATAAGAAACCCATTTTATAAAAGTGCATTTTAGTCTTAAACTGTAACGGTCCCATCTTCCCTGACAAATGAAGTATTATCGAATTATTCCTATAATTTAGGAGCCCCGCATCCTGTGATCTCAGAGTGCGGTTTGGAAGATACAGAGTCAGTAACTCCTGCAAATAACTAGGTGCTAATACATTCAGGGCTTTGTAAGTTAACAACAAAATCTTAAAATCAATTTTATACTGCACAGGGAGCCAGTGTAAAGAGGCCAAAACAGGAGCAATATGTTCACTTTTTCTGGTTTTAGTCAGAATTCTAGCGACTGTATTCTGAACAAGCTGCAAGCAGGATACCTCACGTTTTGGGACACCAAAAAAAAGTGCATTACCGTAATCAATTCTAGATGAAATAAAGGCATGCATTTGACTCTCGGTATCAGATACAGAAATATTGGTCTCAAATAGTAAAAATATACTTTAGTACTTCCCTAATATGAATCTCAAATGAGAGATCAGGATCAAAGATGACCCCCAAACTCTTAATTTCTACTTTAAATGTTGATGAGAGACTGCAAGGGTCAAGCTCATACCCCACAGGGTCAAGCTCTTGTGGGGTTACCACATTTCCTTTTAGTTGGTTCTGTGAGCCCACTCTGTTTTATCTGAATTTAACATTAAAAATTCTGTGACATCCAATGCTTGATGTCTGTAAGGCAAGTAGCTAATAAAACCCAGGCAGAAGAAATTCCTGGCTTTAGGGGCAAATATAGCTGGGTATCCATCAGCATAGCAATGAAAAGTTCACTCCATGTCTGCGGATAATGTCACCTAACGGTAACATATACAATGAAAACAACAAGGGACCTAGAATGGAGCCCTGTGGAACACCACAGACAACTTCCGATAATGCAGATTTTACCTCCCCAATAGAGGCAAACTGAAACCTATCAAAATATAAGCTTTGAACCAGGATA
The DNA here is from genome assembly GCA_030684275.1 of Acipenser oxyrinchus oxyrinchus. Taxonomy (NCBI): domain Eukaryota; kingdom Metazoa; phylum Chordata; class Actinopteri; order Acipenseriformes; family Acipenseridae; genus Acipenser; species Acipenser oxyrinchus. Next base: position 44,134,258 of record CM060252.1, read on the forward strand.
GGACAAGGCCAGACATTCTCACTGTGCTTTCAAGACGATTCAGTAGGATGGAATGGTCTACAGTATCAAAGGCAGCACTTAGATCTAGAAGAATTAAAACTAATGGAAAACCAGTGTCAGAGCTTATCAGCAGATCATTCACAACTCTGACAAGGGCCATCTCGGTCTTATGTGCAGCACGAAAATCAGACTGAAACTTCTCGAATATACCATTAAGAGTTTGAAATGTTTGTAACTCAATTGCAACAACCCTCTCTAGAACCTTATCTAAGAATGGTAGGTTGGAGATTAGCCACAGCTACCTTAAGTGCTGAGGGAACTATACCGGAGGAAAGTGAACCGTTTATAATTTTGAAAATGTGGGTCTGTGACAGAGAAAGAATGAATCTTGGTTATAAATCTCCCTCCCGACCTGTGAGAGCACAGCGTAAAGGGAACACAGTGCCCCGGACTGGATGGTCGGACAATTCATTCCAAGGGTTAGGTGGAAGTCGGCCATCTAGAAAGGGGGCGGAGCTACGGTACTGTGACAGTCTGGCTCGCAGTGGTGAGGTGTAGTGACGTCACGGACCAGGAAGTACAGAAACCAAAACAATGGATGGGCGGGTGAAGCTGAATGCTACTGCATTCAGCGTATTTAATTAATCAAATAAACAAAAACAAAAGATTTAAACAATGAACAAAACACAAAACAAAAAGGCACAAGGGCCAAACGAATAAACAAAGACTGTTTAGCAGTCGCTTTTAAATGTCGTTATGTTTCCTCGCTCTCGCTCTCTCCCCGTACTCTCCTCTGTACACTCCACCCCGCAGCTAGTCCTAGCTAGCAGTCCTGGCCCAGGAACAGTGGAAGCAAGGTGTCTCCAGGGGCGGCCATGGCGGGATGTCCTCCTCCAACCCCAACAACTGTAGCGTCCTAGTGGACCACGCACAGGCCGGCTCCTCTGGCCAGAAAAATTTTGGGGGTGGTCTCCAGACTTGCCCCCCCTTCTTCATGGCTGGCAGCTGCCCTTCCTGGGGCTCCAGCCACAGTATTTCTTGCCGCGAAAGTGCGGCTGGGGAAGCTTGTCTTCTGACCTTCCCCCACTTCTTCATGCCTGGCAGCTGCCCTTCATGGGGCTCCAGCCACAGTATTTCCTGCCGCGAAAGTGCGGCTGGGGAAGCTGGTCTTCTGACCTTCCCCCACTTCTTCGTGGCCGGCAGCTGCCCTTCATGGGGTTCCAGCCATAGTATTTCCTGCCGCGAAAGTGCGGCTGGGGGAGCTGGTCTCCTGACCTCCCCCCCCTTTTCCGTGGTCGGCAGCTCCCCTTCATGGGGCTCCAGCCACAGTATTTCCTGCCGCATGGCAGGACTGGTAGCGACCCCAGGCAAAATAGGACCCTCGGGAGGCGAAGGTAGCAGCGGCAGACCTTCGGCAGGCAACGGCAGCAGCAGCGGACCCTCGGGAGGTGACGGCAGCCACAGCGGACCCTTGGGAGGCGACGGCAGCCGCAGCGGACCCTCGGGAGGCGACGGCAGCAGCAGCGGACCCTCGGGAGGCGACGGCAGCAGCAGCGGACCCTCAGGAGGCGACGACAGCAGCAGCGGACCCTCGGGAGGTGACAGCAGCAGCAGCGGACCCTCGTAGCAGGCATCCTTGGGCGGTGCGAAGCAGGCATCCTTGGGCGGTGCGAAGCAGGCATCCTTGGGCGGTGCGAAGCAGGGCAAGAGCAGTCCTTCCCATGACGGTGGATGTGGAACCAACAGGCATTCACCCTCTGCTGGTGGAGGTGGGAGGGGAAAGCAGTCCTCCCACGGCGCTTGAGATGGAACCAGCAGGCATTCACCCTCTGCTGGTGGAGGTGGGAGGGGCAAGCAGTCCTCCCACGGCGGTTGAGGCAGAACCAGCAGGTATTCACCCTCTGCTGGTGGAAGTGGAGAGGGAACCAGCAGGTATTCACCCTCTGCTGGTGGAGGTGGGGGTGGCAGAGACAGAGGCAGCTCCCGCTGCTCTGCTCCTGCTGGAAGCGGTCGAGGTGGGGACAGCGTGTAGTCTCCGCCTGTTGCAGGGAACCGGTGCTTCTCCTTCTCCTCCTCTTCCTGGAGAATGGGGCAGTTGACCACAAAGTTGCCCCATTCCCCACAGGCAGTGCACCAGTTCATGGCCTCAAGTGCGCTGAGGTATGCTTCCCAGCTGCCCTTCGGTCGTCCCTCCTCCTCTCTAGGGCGGGGCAGTTGACGACGGGTGACCCCCTTCCCGCAGGAAGGGCACCAACTTGAGGCCTCGACCAGGCGAAGGTAGCCATCCCAGCGTCCACTCTTGAGCTTCCCTCTCTTGGGCTCTTGACGCTCAGGCTCTACCTTCATGGGCGCGGGATGCACAGGCTCCCCCTTCGGGCGCGGGATGCACGGGTTCCCCCTTCCGGGCGCTGGATGCGGGCTCCCCCTCCGGGCGCTGGCTGCACGGGCTCCCCCCTCCGGGCGCTGGATGCACGTGCTCCCCCTCCGGGCGCTGGATGCAGCGCTCCCCCTTCTGGCGCTGGATGCTCGCGCTCCCCTTCTGGGCTCGATGCTCCCGCTCCTCCCTTCTGGGCTCGATACTCGCTCCCCCTTCTGGGCGCTGGAGCCTGCTTCTTTGCCTTCTTGGCACCGCCCTCCTTCCCTTCTTCGGGACCAGCAGTTCCACCTCCTGCCATGGAGGGTTGGTCAGGTGGTTTGTGCCCGACCTTGCTGACGGCAAAGCACCACTCCTCCCCTTTGAGGCAGGTGAGGCAGGTTTCCTGATCCACCTGCGGCGATGGTATGGCCTTCAGGTGGATCCACTCCTCCGCAGTCTCCACCTCACCTCGATCAAAGGCCTGCACAAAGGGGGTCTTCATATGGGCACACCTCAGGGAGGTGCCCATACTCCAGGCAGGTGAGGTACCACGTAGCCCCTCCTTCTTTCAACTCCCTCTGATGCTCATGCCACCTCTTCATGTAGGCATCAACTTTATCCATTTTTTTTTTTTTTTTCAAACACAAAAACACTATTTGAAAAAGAACAAAAAAAAACGTCCTTTCCTTTCCTGGTCCGGCTGTTGGAGGCGTTGTTTGTCCCACGCAGGACACCATATGTGACAGTCTGGCTCGCAGTTGTGAGGTGTGGTGAACGTCACGGACCAGGAAGTACAGAAACCAAAACAATGGATGGGCGGGTGAAGCTGAATGCTACTGCATTCAGCGTATTTAATTAATCAAATAAACAAAAACAAAAGATTTAAACAATGAACAAAACACAAAACGAAAAGGCACAAGGGCCAAACGAATAAACAAAGACTGTTTAGCAGTCGTTTTTAAATGTCGTTATGTTTCCTCGCTCTCGCTCTCTCCCCGTACTCTCCTCTGTACACTCCACCTCGCAGCACGGGCAGCTGCAGGTTCTTATACTCTGGCTGAGGGGTTAACTAGTTGTTAATTATCTTATTACCCCTCGGCCAGAGTCTGCTAGCGTTGGTAAGGATGCATGACTGTCAGCTATTTACATAATCAGTAGCTGATCAGTCATGCATCCTCACAATATTTTAAATATAAATAATAAAAATACAGCGGCTGTTATCCGCGCCGCAAACAATAATACAAATAATAATAATAGGGGCGGGACACTCCGCCACAGGTACACAAAGTCATCGCCCCAGAAGGGAAGCGATGTGGCAACCAGCGAATTGGAAGAGAAATGGTTGCACTCACTAACCAAGGGGGCGTAACTGACGGTACAAAAGGGGGATGTGGCTAGGTGATCTGTTCCTTTTGTTATGGTTAAGAGCGAACCGCGAAAGGAAAAACTGTAAACTGACCGTGAGTGTTTTGTTTGTTGTGTCTAATAATACTTGTTTGTTCTTGTTAGATGGCTAACACGATCTGGAGCTGTTGCTTAAGGCCAGCACCAAACAAGGACAACACTGCACAACTGTTCACGAATAAATTGTATTTCACCACTCGCACTTTAGCACTCACTCTGGACTTGTGATCTTGTGTCTGTCTTGTGTGTGTTTAAAACTGTGTTATTGTTTCGGGACTGAACCCTGTGGATTTAACTGAGCGATACACATAATTGTTCTCATTATTATTTACTTTTGTCAAGTGACTTTACATTACAATTAACCAGTAACTTTGTTTTTTGTCATTCTCTTGAACAGTGCATCGCCTCTACACCTGCACACTGCAAACCACTTTGCCACAGGGTATTAATAACACCAAGAACATATTTTAATAGTTTTGTAGGAATAGGATCAAGAGAGCATGTAGTAGCTCTCATAAACTAGCTCTGTCAGTTCCTGCAAGGTAAATCAAAGAAAAAGCCTGTAGCCTTAATAGGTGTAGTTGGTAAAATTGTGTTGGAGTCCTCCTTAATAGGGCACTCAGCTTTTTATTAATTAAACAAAAAACAAATACAAAGAAATGGGCACATGGGCCAAAAGAAAATAAATACTAACAAATTCTACATTTTACACAACGAGTACCTTGGTTCGCTTACTGGTAGCATTTGCTCTCACTCGTAATTTCTCCTAACTCTTAACTCCCCTTTATGAGCTGGAGTGGGTATTTTTATATTCTGTGGCTGGAGCCTTAATTACCCATTAAACAATTACCTTATTCTCAAATTAGGTCTCAAATAATAAACAATAACGTCGGACAGCTTTCGTCCATCTGCACACACATACAATATACAATAATAATAAAAATAATAATAATAATAAGTATACGTAAATAAAATACACACAAGGGGTGGGCACCCCATCACACTAAGCAAAAAATATAAAAACTGCAGGATTGTGGATCTCAATAATGATCAATAAAGCAGTGACTTGGCATATTCAGCCACCATTGTTTATTTTGCACGCAATGATATACATAGCTACAGAAGTGTGTGTCCTTACATTAAAATGCTGATCATTTCTTTTAACTGCTTGCATTTACACACACATAAAATACTATCTCTAATCCACAAATATTTAGATCATTAATGCAACTATTTTTTTTATTTTTTATATTCCATAAAATTGCTACTGTGCTGCAATTTTATGCCTGCTTTTCAGTCACATATGTGAACGTGCAAAGGCGCCTTAAACCTCAAATGTGAACGGGGTTGCAGGTCTAAATATGTGGCGGCCCTGGGCCAGCACAGTAGTGTGAACAGGGTCTATTAATTATCATGAGATCACTGTGTTGCATGGCCCACCTGTCTGGTAATGAAAGCAAACAAGTGTAAAGGGTAACAGTACGTAATTTGATTCCACTTGAGCTTGTAATTCATGAAATAAAAGCCTATTCATTACTGTACCAGATGCTTTCCATGTGCATAGTGCACAGACCCCCTAGCTCTGCCTAGTAAAATATGTAGGAGGTCCCTCATTGTCATGCTGCTGCAGTTGATGTAAGTATGATTCTTCAACAGCCTGTAAGTAAATAAATCCCCTGGCAGAAGGACTGGATGACTACACCCTGCCTGTCAGCTTATTGCTGATATTAGAGGGAACATTTAATTAAAAGCATGTAATGAGCATAAATAGACTATGTATTTATTAATAATATATACACACTGAAATTCCATAGTACTGCCAACCAGTAGTCAACCTCAATTGTCTTTTACACTGCAGATTTCTTGTAGAATATTTCGGTTTTTTTGTATATTTGTTCTGGTAGTTAAACACCAACATTCAAATTATGATTGATTAAAAATTATATACAACTATAATCACAATATCAACTTAGCTTGAAATGTTCTTGAAGTACTGGTTCACTTGGAAGAATAATTACTCTTCACTTTATAGTTCCAGTGCCCAGAAAACAGTACAGACTCCATGTTTGTCATTATGGTAAGACACCTCTGTACAGTTAACCATTACACAATTAATGAGTCAGAGGGAAGAAATACAAATAGAAATCCTTCAGAAGAAGAAACATAGCATTATATTTAGAAAAACAGGATATGCAAATATTCATAAAGAACTTGATTACTAGTTACAGAAACTGCCTGTTTAACTAGGGGATGAGCAGAGCAGACAGGGAACCTACATATATACTTGTCAAAATAAATTCAATTGGATCTTTTAGCATTTATTTATTCTGTATATACTTTAACTTGTCACTTAACAAGTGAGGTTGTGTCTGACTGTCTGTCTCAGGCAAACTTGAGATATGGCATTTACTATTAGTTCATATTTTGTTTTCTGTGAGAGTGTAAGAAAAACACTTGTAAGCAACAGATTTTCCTAATGCATGCAATATAAATAGAAAGTTCCTCTTTTCAGTACTTCCACTGACAGGGATGTCAAACAGAGCAGCCAATCGAAACCCAGTATTTGATACTTGCTCTGTGGAATTACAGTTATCCCAAACACATTTAAATCAAAGGCAAAAGACAAAACAAATGAAATACTGCTGTTATTTATTTATTTATTTTGTAAAAATCTGTTTTTTACAAAAAAATAAACGTCAAACTTTAAATTGAAGACTCTGGAAGGTTCCTGCATGGAACTAGTAAATAGTTACAAATATTTGGGAGCATGGTTAGAATTTTACAAAACATATCAATTTGCTCTCACAAAAACAAAAATTGAAAAATTGAATTTTTAGATATAAATCCTGTTTTTCAAAACAAACTGATAGGTTACAGATGTAACTCCGGTTCCCTGAAAGACGACCAACAACCATACTTTTGGGATATGCCTGCCACAGGTCAGGTATTTACTGAGTATTTTATGTCAAAGCTGCCGATAGGCCCCTCCAGGGAGTGACGTCCTCAGTCCCGCCCACTGAGGGAATAAGTAGTCACTCCACGGAGATCACATTCTCTTTTGCATCTAACCCACGAACGAGTGATGCGACCTCGCAAGGTTTGTTGGTCATCTTCTCTTTCAGGGAAGACGACCAACAACCATACTTTTGGGAAAGTATATCAAAGCCGTTGCAAGGGAGCGTGAGTGGAGACAGCAGACGAGGGACGTCTCGCTACCTCCAAACTAGTGTTTGTGGTTCGAGCGTGCAACCTCAAGGACCCTTGTGACTAGTGAAGACATAGAGGGATCTACCACATTAAGTCGGCAGAACCTGGTGAATGTATGCAGAGTGGCCCAGCTAGCCGCAGTACAAATATCTGTCAATGAAGCCCCTCTAAGAGGACTCATGACGTAGCCACCCCTCTGGTAGAGTGTGCGGCCACCCTCCCAGGTGGGGGTAGGCTGGCATTAGTATATGTAGTTGAGACTGTGTCCACAATCCAGTGGGACAGTCGCTGCTTCGAGAGGGCTTTGACCATGACAGACGAAGAGCTGGTCAGACTGACGCAGCACTCTCATCATATCCACATAACCTCTCAATGCCCAAACTGGGGAGAGGGAATTTAATCTCCAATCTTCCTCCGAAGAAAAAGGGAGGATGGAAAGCCTCCAGTTCCACTGACTGATTCAAGTGGAAAGCCGCAACCACCTTAGGGAGGAAAGCGGGGTTCGTGCGCAATGACACCCTCTTTCCATCATCCCAAACACGCATACAGGAGCTGTGCACTAACAGAGCCTGTAGCTCACTAACCTGCTTTGCGGCGGTGATGGCTAATAAAAGGCTGTCTTCAGAAAACTGTTTTAACTCTATAGAAAGTAAAGGCTCAAACGGGGCCTTAATGAGAGCCTCCAATACCAGGTCTAGACTGCACTCTGAGGACGTAACCGGGTGGAGGAAACCAAGCAGAATGGAGTCACCATTCTGACGGGTGAGGATCCTCCCTCAAGAGGAGGTCCGCCACCCAATTCACCATTCCCATGAGATGAACAGCCTGGAGGAATAACAAGTATTTCTGTGCCCAGATCAGCAGCCAAAAAGCTATGAGGTGTAACCCCTGGGACACAGACATGTTTGCTTTAGAGCACTGGAAGGAAATGCTCACAGTTCCAGCGCATTTATGTACAGGGATGTCCAGTGACCCGACCAGGACCCGCTGACTCCTCTGCTTGCCCAGACCACATCGCAACCCGAGTTAGATGTATTTGTCATCACTACCTGATGATTGTGGATCACTCCCATGCTTACAACTTTGGGTAGGTGAGAATCTTACCTCCACCAGCACAGGGCTTCCCAGCAAACGCGAGACACCTGCACAGAAGGTCCAGCTGAGCTGACCAAAGAAGTCTCACCCGTGACTCTGCTAGTCTCCTGCGCAGAGTCCTTTCCTGGGACTTTGCGCATATTGGGCAGAACGTCTCAAGCACCGGACACAGAGGATACGTTTGTCCTGTGGGGGAAGCTTCCCTCCACAGGACGTGCAAGGGTGAAAAACATACATTATTGACATGTCTGTGGTGGGGCACCAAGTCACAGAACGTCTAAATCACTGAGGGCATCGAAACACAGAGGCTCTGAGGCACCAAGGGAACAGAGACACCAAGGCTCTAGGGCACCGAGGCACTGATTGCACCGAAGGCTCCGATGCAAGGGGTACAGGGAGCGTTTGAGCACCGAGGGTGTCAAAGCAGTGAGGCACCAAGGCTCTGGAGCACTGGGGGGTGCCGGAGCACAGAGGCGCCGAGGCACCGAAGGTATCGAGGGCACCAATGTAAGGACTGCCTGAGCACCGAGGGCACTGAAGCACAGAGTCGTTGAGGGTGCCGAGGCACCAAGGCTCTGCAGCACCGAGGCACCGAGCGCTGGAGCACTGAGGCTCTGGTGCACCGAGGCAGCAGAAGCACCGAGGCTCTGGGGCACCAAAGCACTGAGGCAACGAGGCACAGTGGAGGAAGCACACCTTTATATATATATATATACAGTACTGTGCAAAAGTTTTAGGCAGGTGTGAAAAAATGCTGTAAAGTAAGAATGCTTTCAAAAATAGACATGTTAATAGATTATATTTATCAATTAACTAAATGCAAAGTGAGTGAACAGAAGAAAAATCTAAATCAAATCCATATTTGGTGTGACAACCCTTTGCCTTCAAAACAGCATCAATTTTTCTAGGTACACTTGCACAAAGTCAGGGATTTTGTAGGCATATAGTCACGTGTATGATTAAACAATTATACCAAACAGGTGCTAATGATCATCAATTCAATATGTAGGTTGAAACACAATCATTAACTGAAACAGAAACAGCTGTGTAGGAGGAATAAAACTGGGTGAGGAACAGCCAAACTCAGCTAACAAGGTGAGGTTGCTGAAGACAGTTTACTGTCAAAAGTCATACACCATGGCAAGACTGAGCACAGCAACAAGACATAAGGTAGTTATACTGCATCAGCAAGGTCTCTCCCAGGCAGAAATTTCCAAGGCAGACAGGGGTTTCCAGATGTGCTGTCCAAGCTCTTTTGAAGAAGCACAAAGAAACAGACAGCGTTGAGGACCGTGAAGCGCAGTGGTCGGCCAAGGAAACTTACTGCAGCAGATGAAAGACACATCATGCTTACTTCCCTTCGCAATCGGAAGATGTCCAGCAGTGCCATCAGCTCAGAACTGGCAGAAAACAGTGGGACCCTGGTACACCCATCTACTGTCCGGAGAGGTCTGGTCAGAAGTGGCCTTCATGGAAGACTTGCGGCCAAAAAGCCATACCTCCGACCTGGAAACAAGGCCAAGCGACTCAACTATGCACGAAAACACAGGAACTGGGGTGCAGAAAAATGGCAGCAGGTGCTCTGGACTGATGAGTCAAAATTTGAAATATTTGGCTGAAGCAGAAGGCAGTTTGTTCGCCGAAGGGCTGGAGAGCGTACACGAATGAATGTCTGCAGGCAACAGTGAAGCATGGTGGAGGTTCCTTGCAAGTTTGGGGCTGCATTTCTGCAAATGGAGTTGGGGATTTGGTCAGAATTAATGGTCTCATCAATGCTGAGAAGTACAGGCAGATACTTATCCATCATGCAATACCATCAGGGAGGCATCTGATTGGCCCCAAATTTATTCTGCAACATGACAACGACCCCAAACATACAGCGAAAATCATTAGAACTATCTTCAGCGTAAAGAAGAACAATGAGTCCTGGAAGTGATGGTATGGCCCCACAGAGTCTTTATTCAAAAATGAATAGGAGGCTGTGTGGTCCAGTGGTTAAAGAAAGGGCTTGTTCAAATCCCACCTTAGCCACTGACTCATTGTGTGACCCTGAGCAAGTCACTTAAACTCCTTGTGCTCCGTCTTTCGGGTGAGACGTAATTGTAAGTGACTCTGCAGCTGATGCATAGTTCACACACCCTAGTCTCTGTAAGTCGCCTTGGATAAAGGCGTCTGCTAAATAAACAAATAATAATAATAATCATCGAGTCTGTCTGGGATTACATGAAGAGAGAGAAGCAACTGAGGCTGCCTAAATCCACAGAAGAACTGTGGTTAGTTCTCCAAGATGTTTGGGCCAACCTACCTGCCGAGTTCCTTCAAAAACTGTGTGCAAGTGTACCTAGAAGAATTGATGCTTGATGCTGTTTTGAAGGCAAAGGGTGGTCACACCAAATATTGATTTGATTTAGATTTTTCTTCTGTTCACTCACTTTGCATTTAGTTAATTGATAAATATAATCTATTAACATGTCTATTTTTGAAAGCATTCTTACTTTACAGCATTTTTTCACACCTGCCTAAAACTTTTGCACAGTACTGTATTTATATATATATATATATATATATATATATATATATATATATATATATATATATAGCTCAAAGAGCCAGCTGCCCAATCACTCTGCTCCACGAGAGCGCTGAGCGACTTTTAAAAATGGCGAATAGTAATTATTTGCTTGTTTGTGTTTCTGAGGTGATAGTAGATAAAATGGCCCCATGTGAAGTTACTGGCCCCTGCTGTACCTCGCTGAGTTCGGCGCTCTGTTTGGACTGAACCTTATATCTGGCTGTGTTTAATACCGGCAATACCGACGTTAATAATGAGAATTATGAATAATATTAATACTACAAGCCTAATAATAATACATTAATAACTATAAAACAGCTCTATATTAAAAAAAAAAAAAATGAAATTAAATGATACAAATTCGAAAACAACAATTTTTTACCATCTTATTTAGCCAATTAATACATAACTTCATAAGTTGGAACCAGTTCATCTTTCTTGACAAACGTATTTGTCAATCCTGCCTGTCATCTCCACTTGTTTCCTGCAGGTGGCCATTCCGTCCGCTCACTCTGATCACTGATGAAAAATGCTCAGGAGCGCTCTGAGCGGCTCAGCGGGAGCGGAACTGAGCAATTCGTTAAGTTGATTATTTTACTGAGCCGCGCTGAGCCGCTCACTTACTTAACGCACCCTATATGTTGCACATATCTTTCTCAAGGGAGCCTGTATTTGAATCAAAACATTGGAGGTATTTATAGGTTTTTGACGGCATGACAACTACTTGTTATTGTTTACATTCAAATCCATGATTTATTCTTACATGATGTAATGGTGTTCTATATATTGTGACATCATTTTTCCTTCTATCTTTGAATCTGTATTAATTCTAATTAACATTACTTTATATAAACTATTTTCATTATATCATGCAATGCTGGCTCTGAGAATCAGTCTTGATTTGGCCTCCCCAGCGCATCAGCATGCACAACTTTTGAATGAATTTTGTTTATTTATTTAAATGTTATATATTTATTGAAGTTAATTACTTCTTTCTTTTCTGTTCAGTCCTGCTGGCATAATCCTGTTCAGTCTATTTATCCATTTACTTTCTTTAATTCTTCTGTATGTCGCATTGTCTAATTTTAGCTGTTCTAATACTACAAACTTTACATCATTTATGTCATGTCCTTGACTGGTGAAGTGTTGTACTATTGGTTCATTCATTTTTTTATTTCTAATTAATGAAAGGTGGTTCTGAATTCTTTTATATAAAGTAGTTCCAGTCTCTCCAACATATTTGATTTCATCACATTTTTCACAGGCTATTCCATAAACAACATTGCTATTTTTACAGTAGGTATTAGTTCTTAGTGGATATGTGGTGTTCTTATGTTTAATTATATTTTTTACCTTTGTCCATGTATTTACACACTTTACATCTACTGGTGCACATGTTCGTAGAACCTATTTTGTCAATTATTCTTTTATGTTTACTGTGAACTAAAATATCACCTAAATTAGCTTCTCTTTTGAATGCTACAACTGGGGCCTTAAATACTTTTTTTAAATTTTTTCTGAATTATGTAAAATCTGCAAGTGTTTCCAAACTATCTTAGAAATATTGGGCAAAAGTTTAGAGTAACTCATTACTAATGGGACTCTTTTGACCTTTTTATCTCTATTTTTATAATCTAGTAAATCATCTCTTTTTAGTTTATCCACTTTTCTTAACTCCGTCTTTATAATTCTTTCTTTGTATCCTCTTTTAAGATTTGTTTTTAATACATTTCTTTGTTTTACATAGTCACTTTCTTTTGAGCATATTCTTCGTATTCTTATTCCTAGACCCTTTGGGATTGCCCTTTTAGTGTGTATCGACGACATGTGTAAATACTGGTGCATGTCAGTAGGTTTACAGAACAGGTCAGTCTCAATTGAACCTTCAAGTTTTACTATGGTATCTAAAAATTCTATTTCTTTTCATGTCCACAGAAGGTCCACCTTAATATTACTGTGTATTTCATTTGCCATTTTATGAAACTGGAAAAGAGATTCTTCTCCATGTGTCCAAACCCCAAAAATATCATCTACAAACCGAATGTATTCTAAAAGGTTCTCTTTCCGATTTTCTAAGTAATTGTTCTTCCCATTTCCCCATGTATGTACTGGCAAAATGCATTCCTAATTTAGATCCTATTGCTGTACCATCGTTTTGTTTGTAATTCTTATTAACAAATGTAAAATAACTGTTTTCTAAAACTACGTTGATCATGTTCAGCACCTCTGCTGTTGGAATTGATTTATCTAGTCTTATCTAGTGCTTTTTGACAAGCTTCTAGTTTCTTTACGAGGGACACTTGGGTACAAGGATTTTACATCCATGCAAAATAAAATTGTATTTTCTGGAAGGCTGTATTTTAGTGATTCAAGTCTTTTTAAAAATTGTGTTGTATCCTTAACATAGCTTGGTAATTTCTCAACGTGCGACCTAAGTTGTTTTTCTGCTATTTCAGCTATTATGTGTATTGGATTATCAATTGTACTGACTATCATTCGCATAGGGTGATTTTTTTTGTGCATTTTAGGATTTCCTCTTGCTAGGCCTGTTCTTGCATTATGTGGCTACATGTATTTTTTTAATTCTTTTGATATAATTCCTTTATTGTATAGTCTCTCTGCAATTTCCTTAACCTTTTTTTACCGATTTATTGATCTTATTGCTTTTAACTTCTTCATATGTATCTGTATTATTTAATTCACATTCTACAGATTTCATATAGTCATCTGTGTTCATTATAACTATTCCTGAGCCTTTATCTGCTGGTCTTATCATTATATCATCATCATTTAACAACTCAGTCATAACTTGTTCTTCAATATTGGTTAAATTAAGTTTACATCTTTTCTTTAGTCCTACTATTATTTCTTGTTTAACTACTTCAATATACATCTAACCATTTATCTCTTCCAACTGGAGGAGTCCATGTGCTTGTACTATTAACCTTAATCCCATGCTCATAATTACCCTCTGAATCTGAGATATTTTCATTGAAAAAATATTCCGCTAATCTCATGCGTCTCTCCCACTCCTTTAATTCAGTGGCCAGTTTATCGATGTATCTTTTAGTCGGTATAAACTTAAGTCATACTTAATTCAGATTTTCTTCCGGTTTCATTGTCTTTAAATACAATAACTGAGAGATGGTTATTGTTGTAAAAAAGATTAATTAGATCGTTCTTATTTAATAGTTTCTATTGTGCCTTTGTATTTAAAGCAGTCCTTATTCTTTAAGTCTATGTATACATGTATGGGCCTATTTAGGAGGTCTACAGCTGCCAGAACTTCTGCCTCTGTAGCCCAAGAATCTATACTTCCGTCACTTAATTTCATTTTTTCAATATGGGTCACTGAGTCAATGTACATTTCATATTGTTTTATATTGCTTTCCATTAGTTCTATTGCATTATGTCTAATTGTTCGATGGTCATTTTGTGAACCGTATAAAACCACACCTAAACATCTTATGAAACAGTTCCCATCCTTCTCTATTTGAACTATGTTGTAGTCGTCATAACTCTTATACTCGCATTGCTCAAGCATTCTATTCGAAAGTGTTTCAGCAGTGTTTTCCTTATTCTTGGATTTGCTATGATTTGAAATTTTAATTTTTTCTAGACCTATTCTATTTTGTAATCCCGGTTGACTTATTAATTTGTGTAATTTCATTAACTTTTTGTTGTTCAAATGTTCTAGTGTTTTGTTCTCAAGGTTGTCTACTTTACGAAGTAACTATCTCATTTCTGATGGAGGGAACATGCAAAACTTTATATATATATATCTGAGGCAAGAAATCAGCCCACTGAGGTGTGGGACATGCCGGGAGGTGGGTCACATTGCTCGGGAGTGCCCCGCCATGGAATGTGACCTCATCCGACCAGGTAAGAGCATTCAATTACCTCAGGTCACTCCAGCAGACAGGTTTTGTTATTCCTGTAACAGTGGATGGTACACAAACCCAGGCTCTCTTGGATTCAGGGTGTAGTCAGCCCCTAATACAGGAGAGCTTAATCTCACCGGGGCATGAACAAATATTGGGACAGGTGCATATTAATTGTGTTCATGGGGATTTGCGCTCTCATCCCAAGGTTAAGGTAAATTTTGGCCAGCAGGTGACGCGAGTACAAGTGGGTTTGTGTTCTCGGTTGCCAGTTCCGGTAATATTGGGACGGGACTGCGAGCAGTTTAATGGTTGGTCAGCTGCTGTGACGGCCCCGTCCTTTCTATTGGCTAAGAAAGAGGAAGTAATTGGAGAGATCTTTCCCTTTCATGACCCAGCCTGGTATTGCCATAGATTTAAACCCTGAAAAAACTTAACGGGAACGCCAGGCTGTTAAGAATGAGGGCTGGCAATGGAGGGAGTCCGAGCAGTTTCAGGTGAGGGCGAGTGGTGAAGAGTCTGGGGAGCGAGCGCAGGGGTCTGGCTCGGTTGCCTCCACTCGGGACCGACCCGATCCCGAGTTGGAAGCCATGGGAGCTGATTTTTTTAGCTCGCTCCTGTGATTTTCGGCTCGAGCAAGGGCGTGACGACGTGTTGAGCAGGCTCTTTGACCAGGCAGCTGTGATTAATGGTTGGGTGGTCGAGCCTAGACACACTGCCACGTAACCTCACTTTGAAATTGCTCGAGATCTTTTGTACCAGGTTGAAAAACTACCTCAGATGGCGGAAGTGCGTCACCAGTTCCTCATTCTGCAGCTTTTTAAAGAGGATTTGTTGCAATTGGTGCACGCTATTCCTCTGTCTGGTCATTTGGGAAGGGACAAGACCAAAGCAAGGCTTGTGACATGTTTCAATTGGCTGGGGCTAGATGGTGATGTCTGCCGTTTTTGCGAACGCTGCGGAGAGTGTCATAAGGCCAGCCCTAGTACCGTTGCCACTAGTGGAAGCTCCGTTTGAGCGTATTGAAGTAGATATAGTTGGACCGCTAGAGAGGAGTGCGGCGGGATACACACACCTATTGGTCATCTTGGATTACACTACGCGTTATCCAGAGGCCATTCCCCTCCAATCTGTGTCCGCTAAAGAGCTAGTGAAGGTTTTCTCACGTGTTGGGATCCCCAGGGAGATAATAACTGACCAAGGCACCAACTTTATGTCCGCGGAACATGCAAACCTTTGGGAATCAAGACCATTAGGACCTTGGTTTACCACCCCCAGACCGATGGTCTTGTGGAGCGTTTTAATAAGACCCTCAAAAACATGTTGCACAGACTTATTAACCCTTAGTGGTCCATTTATTCAGTGTGTCTCAGACACGTCAGGTCCAATTTATTTTCACACGCAGTTTATTTAAGACGCACTGTTTAAAAGTATTTTTTTCACAGTAAAACAGGTTTAAAAACGGCACTGCATATCAACAGGACACTCAGTACTGCATCTGCAGCACCGCCCCACCCCTCGTTCGCTGTTTTTTGCCCCCACATAGTGGGGATTTAGCAGTAGTGCATACTGCTAAATCATCTCCTGATCACTCATTTTAAATCACCAAACTCCTCAATAATGCGATCCAAGTCATTATTTTATTACTATTACATCTAAAAAAAGCTCGGCAAATGTCTGTGATATTCTTTGAGCGCTGGATGCAGAAGCAGCTATCTTGTTTGTTTATGTCCATGTTATCTATGTGAGGCCGGGGCTATATCTATTCATGAGAAACACCCCCTTTTTTCGGCTTCTCTCGGCTCCTATTGATCTCACT
Source organism: Acipenser oxyrinchus oxyrinchus (assembly GCA_030684275.1). Taxonomy (NCBI): domain Eukaryota; kingdom Metazoa; phylum Chordata; class Actinopteri; order Acipenseriformes; family Acipenseridae; genus Acipenser; species Acipenser oxyrinchus. The sequence continues at coordinate 44,150,592 of CM060252.1, forward strand.
CAGCCATTGAATGGTTTTCTCGGCTTTTTCCGGAGAAAAAACAACTAGAGACCTGTTTTTTGCGTCTTTTTGATGATGTCGGACAGGGTCCAACATTGGACCGGAAAGGGAAAATTGTAATGTCGGACCAGGTCCGACATAGTACCGCAAAGGGTTAATAGTGACGTGTGCTACTGGGACCAGTTGATTCCTCCCCTTCTCTTTGTCATCAGAGAGGTACTTCAGGCTTCTACGGGTTTTTCACCATTCAAGCTACTGTATGGGCGGAGACCCTGGGGTGTGGCTGATCTGGTTACAGAGATGTGGGAGGAGCAGCAGGCTAATTCGACCAATACTGTCCGGTATGTCTTGAACCTGCGCAAACATCTTGAGTTTGTGGGAATGTGAGCGCATGACAATTTGCAGCAGGCTCAATGCAGACAGGAGACCAAATATAACAAGGGCACCCACATACTCACATTTCAGCCAGGGGATAAAGTGCTTATATTGTTGCCCGGATCCGAGTCTAAACTTCTGGCGAAGTGGCAAGGACCTTTTAAGGTTACACGCTGGATTGGGACGGTGGATTATAAGAAGAACGTAAAAAAAGTTTACAAACGAGGAGGCCATTCAGCCCATCTTGCTTGTTTTGTTGTGTAAAAAAGTGCCTCCTATTTTCTGTTCTGAATGCCCCTTTATCTAATCTCCATTTGTGACCCCTGGTCCTTGCTTCTTTTTTCAGGTCAAAAAAGTCCCCTGGGTCGACACTGTCTATACCTTTTAGGATTTTGAATGTTTGAATCAGATCACCGCGTAGTCTTCTTTGTTCAAGACTGAATAGATTCAATTCTTTTAGCCTGTCTAAATACGACATGCCTTTTAAACCCGGGATAATTCTGGTTGCTCTTCTTTGCACTCTTTCTAGAGCAGCAATATCCTTTTTGTAACACAGTGACCAGAACTGAAAGCAATATTCTAGGTGAGGTCTTAATAATGCATTGTAAAGTTTTAACATTACTTCCCTTGATTTAAATTCAACACTTCTCACAATATATCCGAGCATCTTGTTGGCCTTTTTTATAGCTTCCCCACATTGTCTAGATGAAGACATTTCTGAGTCAACATAAACTCCTAGGTCTTTTTCATAGTTCCCTTCTTCAATTTCAGTATCTCCCATATGATATTTATAATGCACATTTTTATTACCTGCATGCAATACTTTACACTTTTCTCTATTAAATTTCATTTGCCATGTGTCTGCTCAGTTCTGAATGCTGTCTAGATCATTTTGAATGACCTTTGCTGCTGCAACAGTGTTTGCCACTCCTCCTATTTTTGTGTCGTCTGCAAATTTAACGAGTTTGCTTACTATACCAGAATCTAAATCATTAATGTAGATTAGGAATAGCAGAGGACCTAATACTGATCCCCCAACTTTCTGTTTTCTACATGTTAACCACTCCCTAATCCATGTGCATGCATTTCCTTGAATCCCTACTGCGTTCAGTTTGAGAATTTATCTTTTATGCAGGACTTTGTCAAAAGCTTTCTGGAAATCTAAATAAACCATGTTGTATGCTTTGCAATTATCCATTGTCGATGTTGCATCCTCAAAAAAATCAAGCAGGTTAGTTAGACATGATCTCTCTTTCCTAAAACCATGCTGACTGTCTCCCAGGATATTGTTACCATATAGGTAATTTTCCATTTTGGATTTTATTATAGTTTCCATAAGTTTACATATAATAGAAGTCAGGCTTATTGGTCTGTAGTTACCTGGTTCAGTTTTGTCTCCCTTTTTGTGGATCTGTATTACGTTTGCTATTTTCCAGTCTGTCGGTACAACCCCTGTGTCAAGAGACTGTTGCATGATCTTGGTTAGCGGTTTGTAAATAACTTCTTTCAACTGGGTTTTGCATTGACTTCAGACAAACCGGAGAAGAAAAACAAAAGAATAACTGTATTTACATACCTGAATCGGGACGTGTGTATTTAGCGGGGAAACCCTGTAACCCCATAGAGTATAATAGAGGAATAGCAAGTAGTGACGGTGGGGGAACGCTGCAAGAGCAGCACCTTTTATTTGTAGTTTTGTTATTATGTTTTATTTTCCTTTTTACTTTCGCCCTTTCGTTTGTAATATTATTTTGAGCACCTGTGTGTGCACCTCAAGTTAATGGCCAACCTTTTACCATTGCTGGTATTGGGTTGTGCTCTGGAGGCAGTGCTACAGTGCCACCTTGTGGCAGTAATAAATCTGTGCGCCAAGCGGCGTCTTCAACTATCGTTCTGTCTTGTGTCCAGTGAATTCCCACACACTCCCACAACTATAAATCACACATTAAATGTCAAATGATTTGTATAATGCCTATTACTTAAACAAAATATACTACCAAATCCATTTATGCAGCACCTCTTTATGGCACCACCACCATGCATTGGAGCAGGGTATTATTCAAAGCACTGGGGGGAGGGGGTACTATTGTCGCTGTTTTATAGGTGCTGCTTTTTTTACTAAATACATAATTGTAACAGGGCAAGGAGCCCTGTACATGGATTTTGTTTATTTTTAGAACAGGGTTTCCCCCTCCATCCCTGTGCAGATTGTTATTTTGTATTTGTTTTGTTTTATTATTTATTAGTGTATTTATATGACGGCGAAGTGCCGTGTGTTTTGTTATTTTTGTATTTATTTAGAAGTGTATTTATTTATGTGACGGCGAAGCACCACGGGTTTTGTTATTGTTTTATTTAAAATGTGTTCTGGCAGAGGCGAGAGTGGGTACTCGTCCTCTGCCAGGAATAATTAGAAAACCTGTGCAGTATGTGACCGGGGGATTATTAAATAATTAATTGGTAGTTAATCCCTCGGTCGCTAATATAAAAGCCTGCAGCTCTCGGAACTCGGGTGGGTGTATGTATGAGGAGTGAGAGCGGAGAGAGCGAGGGGAGCGAGAGAAAACAAAAGAAAATGAAACTAAAAATTAAAGTGTACAGGAACAGTGACAGCGACTGCCCAGCCTGACCTGTATTTATTATTTTATGCTCGAGATTTGTTTTATTTAAACCTTTTGTTTTAGCTCTGTGAGCACAGTGTGTTTTTTTGTTTAAACTTTATTTATTTTTGTTATTTAAATAAAACGGCGCCGCCGAGACTTTTGTTTTGAACTGCAGTATTTGGTGTCAGTTTGTTTTTAGTTCCTGCTTCTGACCTGATGTCACGACTCAGCCACCCTGCCACAATCATTGTAAGAAGTGTTATGGTAGAATAAATATGAAACATAAAATACGGTAACACTAATAATTGTAATTTCGAAAAAAATGAGCACTTGACTTTTAAATCGCAAGTATTTCCTGCCCAACTCATGTGATAACTTGGGTAGCTTGAAAAACCATGGAAACGCCTCCTTTTTGGGAGAATTCAGACCAATTCGAGCTCACTACAGTCGACTCCAGTTGGCTGTCCGTGGAAATGAAGTACAATTGTCAGTGGTATGTAAATGAACTGTGTCCCCTACTTATGACGTCAATGGCATACACTGTCTGTTTACATTATCACGTTATGGCTACCGGACATGTCTGGAGGCACACAGGTTGTCCGAAATATTGAGATGTCAGGGTTAAAAAATGAATGCGAGTGAGAGGTTAGGGGCAGTGTACGCGAGTGAGAGATTAGGTTAGGGGCCATGTACGCTTTTTGATTTAAAAAATATGATATTTTTATATAGCTTATATGAACATGCCTTCCTGAAAAAGAACTGTACCCAACAAAATTTCATTTGTCACAGTTCATAATTTTGACTTTTGGTTGAGAAAAAGATGGATCCTCTAATGTTAGCACACGTTTCCTTTCCAGTGCACAAGAAAAGGCACTGAAGCGTCAGCAAGCTCCGATTATTTTTCTCATATGTTTAAACTTTCATTTGAATGACAAATGGCACAGCAAGAAAGCACCACAGTTGCATCAAAATAGCCTACAATTAAATTGTTAAATGGCGAAAAGAAAATGTGTTACTGTTTTCCCTCAATTTGCAAATACCTGCAATTCATTCACATACAAAACACACATCTACACTCTCTCATAAATCCGAGATTTATTTTAATAATAATGTGTTTTGTGTGTTTACAACAGCTTTCCTGTTATGTGCCTAAGCCTATATACAGTAGCTGACCAAAAACATGAAATACAATGAGATACAATGTAAATGCTTCATTCCGTCTGTCTCTTTCTCTTTCTTTGTTGACTGCTAATTTGGTGTTCATAATTACCTGCTATAATAACACAGCAAGGTCTATTCCTGTTCAAAATAATTAATGTGTTTTTGATCAAGGTGAAGCATAACCCAAATCGTAAGTATTTATATTGGGAGAAAAATAATGCAGGCCTACCTTTTTTTTTTTTACCTGCAAAAACTCGCTAACATCAAATACAAATCATGCATCCAAATGACACAGGAACAGCTTTGTTCTAGCAGTTCCTCTTCAGTTGATGTTCTCCTTCTCTCCAACAAAGGTAATTGTGCTCCTGCTAAATTGCTACCTGCTCATATCAGAGTAATCCAGAGGGTTAAGTCGTGGCTTAAATATGTGGTGTCTTTCTGGGAGGATCGTCTTCCAATATATCTTGATGTACAGCCCACGCAAAGCACATCCAAAGTCTGCCATTTTCTCTACTTAGACAATGAAGCTATAAGCCTGATTTTTATGTTTCCAACCAGTAAGTAGCCAATCATTTTCAGACGAATTAACAGTGCAATTTACTGTATGCAATACAAATAACATAATATATAAATATGGGCCAAGAATTGGTATGGGAACTTGTGGCAAAGTGGTTAAGTGAGTGGTAAACGAGTGCAACCGCCCCTACAATCTGTGGCTGCCACGTCGTTTCCCTTCCGGAAAAATGCATTAATGCAATGGAGTCCCGCCCCCTTTCTAGCTGGCCGACTTCCCTTGAACCCTGGGAAAGAACTGTCATGCCAGCCTGTCCAGGGAACTCTGTTCTCACTGCTTAGCGCCCTCACAGGTTGGGAGGGAGATTTACTACCAAGAATCATTGTATTTCTGTCACACATACCACCGCTCAGAGTGGAGCCTAAGGAACACTTGGCAGAATCTATCTTTCCCATTATTCCCGCTCCCGGGAAAAACAAAATAGATTGCTTCTTCAATTTCAGTATCTCCCACATAATATTTATAATGCACATTTTTATTGCCTGTGTGCAGTACGTTACACTTTTCTCTATTAACCCTTAGCGGTCCATTTATTCAGCGCGTCAGGTCCAATTTATTTTCAGACACGCAGTTTATCTTAGACACGCTGTTTAAAAAGTATTTTTCCCCCCCCACAGTAAAACAGATTTAAAAGGCACTGCATATCAACAGAACACTCAGTACTGCATCTCCAGTCCCAACCCATGTTCGCTGTATTTTTCACATACCTCTTCATAGTTGTGCATACTAATGAATCATCTCCTGATCACTCATTTTAAATCACCAAACTCCTCAATAATGCAATGTTACTATAACATCTCAAAGTTCTGCAAATGTCCGTGATATTCTTTGAGCGCTGGATGTGGAAGCAGCTATCTTGTTTGTTTATGGCCGTCTTAGAAGTCTCAAACAAAATGTTAGAACTTGAAGCTACTGCACTAACAAGTAACTACGATGTGATAGGTGTTACAGAAACTTAGTTGTCTCAGAGTGATGGAGACGAATATAATATTAGTGGGTACACACTGTATAGGAAAGACAGGCGGGACAGAAGAGGCGGAGGGGTAGCGCTATACTTAAGAAATAGTCTTGAAGCCCAGGTGTTAAATCAGGACAAAGAAAACAATGCCAAATCAATATAGGTCAGAATAATAGACAAAAATTCAAAGGGCATAATAATAGGAGCATGCTATAGACCACCAAATTCAGACGCCGAGCAAGATAATCTGTTATACAATGACATTCGAAATGCATGTAGAAAAGGAGAAGCCATACTAATGGGGGATTTCAACTTCCCCCGTATAAAATGGGAGAACCCGGTGGGAAGCACGACGGATGAAATTGAAATGGTGGAAATGACAAATGACTGCTTCCTAACGCAATTTGTCAAGCCACCGACTAGAGGGGAGGTATGCCTTGATTTAGTCTTTTCAAATAATGAAGACAGAATAACTAAAACAGAGGTCAGAGAGCCATTGGCAAACTCAGACCACAGCATGGCCTCATTTGAAGTGATTTTTAAAACCCCAAAAGTAATGGCTAAAGCTAAGGTTTACAATTTTAGAAAAGCAAACTATGAAGGTATGAAACAGAGACTAACAGAAGTAGATTGGAGTAAAATAGAGAAAACATCCACAGAAAGAGGATGGCTGTTTTTTAAAAAATGTAGTACTAGAGGTGCAAAACAATTACATCCCAAAAGTAGACAAATCTAAATCTAAAACAAAATGGCCAAAATGGTTTAATAGATCAATCAAAAAAAATATATTCAGCGAAAAAAGGCACATTACAGAGTGTTTAAAAAGGACCAAAAACAAAGTACACAGAAAGAGTACTTGGAACTGCAAACACAAGTCAAAAAGGAAGTTAGAAAGGCCAAGAGAGAGATAGAAATCAATATTGCTAAGGGGGCTAAAACCAATTCCAAAATGTTTTTCCAATATTATAACAGCAAGAGAACATTCAAAGAGGAGGTTAAATGTCTAAGAGACACAAACGGCAAAAACATAGATGAAGAAAAAAAATAGCAAATATTAAATAATTACTTTTCACAGGTTTATACAAAGTAGGACACGGACAACATGCCCCACATGTCGACCTGTTCCTATCCAGTTTTAAATAACTTTAGCATAACAGAGGCAGAAGTGTTAAAGGGATTAGGAGCTCTTAAAATAAACAAATCCCCTGGGCCGGATGAGATCCTACCAATAGTACTCAAAGAAATGAAAGAAGTTATTTACAAACCGCTAACCAAGATCATGCAACAGTCTCTTGACACAGGGGTTGTACCGACAGACTGGAAAATTGCAAACGTAATACCGATCCACAAAAACGGAGACAAAACAGAACCAGGTAACTACAGACCAATAAACCTGACTTCTATTATATGTAAACTTATGGAAACTATAATAAGATCCAAAATGGAAAATTACCTATATGGTAACAATATCCTGGGAGACAGTCAGCATGGTTTTAGGAAAGAGATCATGTCTAACTAACCTGCTTGATTTTTTGAGGATGCAACATCGACAATGGATAATTGCAAAGCATACAACATGGTTTATTTAGATTTCCAGAAAGCTTTTGACAAAGTCCCGCATAAAAGATTAATTCTCAAACTGAACGCAGTAGGGATTCAAGGAAATGCATGCACATGGATTAGGGAGTGGTTAACATGTAGAAAACAGAAAGTACTGATTAGAGGAGAAACCTCAAAATGGAGCAAGGTAACCAGTGGTGTACTACAGGGATCAGTTTAGGTCCTCTGATATTCCTAATCTACATTAATGATTTAGACTCTGGTATAGTAAGCAAACTTGTTAAATTTGCAGAAGACACAAACACAGGAGTGGCAAACACTGTTGCAGCAGCAAAGGTCATTCAAAATGATCTAGACAGCATTCAGAGAAAAGTGTAAAGTATTGCACGCAGGCAATAAAAATGTGCATTATAAATATCATATGGGAGATACTGAAATTGAAGAAGGAATCTATGAAAAAGACCTAGGAGTTTATGTTGACTCAGAAATGTCTTCATCTAGACAATGTGGGGAAGTTATAAAAAAGGCCAACAAGATGCTCAGATATACTGTGAGAAGTGTTGAATTTAAAATCAAGGGAAGTAATGTTAAAACTTTACAATGCATTAGTAAGACCTCATCTACAATATTGTGTTCAGCCACTGAATGGTTTTCTCGGCTTTTTCCGGAGAAAAAACGCCTAGAGACCCGTTTTTTGCGTCTTTTTGATGATGTCGGACAGGGTCCAACATTGGACTGGAAAGGGAAAATTGCAATGTCAGACCAGGTCCGACATAGGACCGCAAAGGGTTAATTTGCTATTTTTTTTTCTTTTTTTCTTTAAATGTTCTCTTGCTGTTATAATATTAGAAAAATATTTTGTTAGTCTGTTTCATACCTTCATAGTTTGCTTTTCTAAAATTGTAAATCTTAGCTTTAGTCATTACTTTTGGGATTTTAAAAATCACTTCAAATGAGACCATGCTGTGGTCTGAGTTTGCCAATGGCTCTCTGACCTCTGTTTTAGTTATTCTGTCTTTGTTGTTTGGAAAGACTAAATCAAGGTATGCCTCCCCTCTAGTCGGTGCCTTGACAAATTGCGTTAGGTAGCAGTCATTTGTCATTTCGACCATTTCAATTTCGTCCGTCGTGCTCCCCACCGGGTTTTCCCATTTTATATGGGGGAAGTTGAAATCCCCCATTTGTATGGCTTCTCCTTTGCTACACGCATTTCTAATGTCATTGTATAACAGATTATTTTGCTCGGCATCTGAATTTGCCCTTTTGAATTATTGTCCATTATTCTGACCCATATTGATTCAGCATTGTTTTCTTCGTCCACATTTAACACCTGGGTTTCAAGACTATTTCTTATGTATGGCGCTACCCCGCCGCGTCTTCTCTCCTTGCCTGTCTTTCCTATACATTGTATACCCACTTGTAACGGTGTTTGTTCGTGGTCGCCAAATTCTGCAACGGTGGTTTATCTAGAATGCAGGTTAATTTATATCTAACCATTAGTAGGACTCAGTAGAACAATACTAATTATATAAATCGCTAACTCCTTGTGGCGGAGTGTCCCGCCCCATTATTATTATTTGTATTATTGTTTGCGGCGCGGATAACAGCGCCGCGTATTTATTATTATTTATATTTAAAAACCTTGTGAGGATGCATGACTGATCAGCTACTGATTATTTAACTAGCTGACAGTCATGCATCCTTACCAAACGCGTGCAGACTGTGGCCGAGGGGTAATAAGATAATTAACAGCTAGTTAACCCCTCGGCCAGAGTATAAGAACCTGCAGCTGTCTGTTCTGCGGGGGTTGAGTGTACAGAGGAGAGTACAGAGAGCGAGAGCGAGAGCGAGAGCGAGGAAACAACATTTAAAAACGACTGCTAAACAGTCTTTGTTTATTCGTTTGGCCCTTGTGCCTTTTTGTTTTGTGTTTTGTTCATTGTTTGAATCTTTTGTTTTTGTTTATTTGATTAATAAATACGCTGAATGCCATAGCATTCAGCTTCACCCGCCCATCCACTGTTTGTGATTCAGTTACTTCCTGGTCCGTGACGTCACCACTGCGAGCCAGACTGCCACACTCCTGTTATAACCTCGATCAGAATTAATAAAACTAATGGATTACACTGATCCAGTTATTTACCAGCATAAGATTCAATATTTCAATGAGCACAACTTTAATTTCACAGTATTAAACACTATCATAAAATGTTAAGATATACAAAAAAATCATTCAAGTTAATCAGTTGACACATTTATAAATATCTCAGATTAGTTGAAGAAAATGTCTCACAGCTATTATGCCATGCCATTTCTAGTCTGTTAAAACCCAAAAAAAGGATAACTAGACAAATCACAATACCATTCTATACCATCAGAAAGACAAATAACTTTAAGTAAATACTCTATTTAGAAATGTCATGGCATAAAATATTCAATATGCAATGCATTACATTTAGGAAGAAATAATGAAATAACAGAGCACCATACAATTAACATGGGGAAACATTTTAAACAACAACAACAACATTTGAGCAATGATAATTATAGATGTTGTATATTAACAAGTCAACATGAAACATAAAACAAATGTGTAAACAGTTAATCAGCAATAAGTTATTCATACCCAGAAAAACAATAAGCAATGTTGGTTTGTCACCCTCCAATTAATAAAATGCAACCGTGCATATCCCTGACACTTCAGTACAGATGAGCAGATAAACACAGAACATGAAAGACAAAAGAACATCACTTTCAATTAGTTGCAGCATTTAACAAGTAATACACGCGCTATAAAGACAAATATAAATCAAGCAGCCATGTTATTGTAAGCCAAAAATCACGGAGCAGTAAAACTTTAGACAAACATACTAAGTAACATTGAAGGACAAAATGTAGAAACATCCCGCATTGTTGACAGTTTGTAAAAAGTTCGACTCAATGTTAATCCCCCGTAGATCAGGCATAAAACAAAACAGTCCCTGTCTTCATAAATGACCAAAAATATAGCAATAGTCAATATATCCAATCCAAAAGAAATAAACAAACAAAATCCAGCCGTTTAGCACAGTTCTCAAAAAGATAACAAAATGTCATTCTTTCAAACCCAAGCCCAGAATGAAGCCACATCCGGACACTCCCAGACCATGTGCAGAAAGGTGCCCATGGCAACCTGAGAACAAAGCATGCACAGAGGACTCGGAATAATTTTCATTTGGAAGCGTCTGCGAGGAGTTAAATATATTCTATGAGAAATTAAAATGGATAATCTTATCATTAGGGTTCCTGGAAGCAATGTTTATATTGTTCCAAACAGTATCCCATCAAATTTCTTGATCTAAAGTTAAATCCCTATTCCAACTACATATAGCTGCAAGAAGTTTATCCAAAGCCTTTAAGAGGTATACATAAATGGTAGAAACTACTCCTCTAGTCCTTGGCTGTGTACCCTGTGTCCAACATGTTATGCAGTATATGTGAAGGCAGCTCTGTTCCCCAGGGCACCCCATAGGCGCGCATTGCTGAGCGAAGTCTAAGATAGAAAAAAAAGAACCTGGCAGGTCAAACTGTAATTGTAAATCCTGGAACGTGCGAATATAGCCATCATTAAAGATATCTGAAAGAATATGCACACCCCTATCTCTCCATTGAGGGAATGAAAAGGGGCGGCCACCTGAGTGAAGCGAATAGTTATGAAAGATAGGTGTGTGAGTGCCATTTAATTTGAAGTTTTGCATGTTTTTCCACAAAGCGCCAAACAGTAATTAAATGTGTAATTATGGGGCCAAAACATAATCTGCACTGTCTGAGAGGGATACCTGTGCATATCAGATCTTGAAGCCTATTTGGAGATACCAGATTCTCCTCTAGAGATCGCCATGAAACAGGGGCATTAGGAACAAACCATACTGTTAACTGCCACAATACAAATGCCCAAAAATAAAATTTAAAATTAGGTAATGCTAAACCTCCTACGGATTTCTCACGTTGCAGAGTAGAGAACTTAATACGTGGACGCTTACCTTTCCATATAAATTTGGAAATCATATTGTGCAGATTATCCCAGTAACCTATTGGGGGAGAGAGTGGAAGCATATAACTGACAAAACTGATGCGAGGAAGTATGTTCATTTTTATTAGAGATACGAGCTTGCAACGAATTAGGGAGGTGCATCCATCTCTTTAAGTCTGCCTCCATCCGCTTAAAGGTTTTGTTGAAGTTATTCGATGTGATGGAATGTAAGGAGGGGTAAATCTCTACACCAAAATATTTAAAGTGCTTAACCACTGGTATGTTCGGAGGAAAGACAATTCTCCCCATCACAGCATTCAGGGGCATTAAGGCAGACTTAGACCAATTAATTTTATAGCCTGATAATAAACCAAAATCATCAAAAATCGTTAATAGGTGAGGGAGCGATTGAGAAACATTTTAAACATATAACAACACATTGTCTGCATATAACGAAATGTGATGCCGAGCGGAATTAACAGTGATAGGGGTAGACATAGTGGATTGGCGGACAGCCTGAGCGAGTGGCTCCAGTGACAGAGCGAATAATAGAGGGCAAAGCGGACAGCCTTGACGGGAGCCTCTTGTAATAGCGAATTGGGAAGAGCATTTACTGCCTGTGAGTACCATTGCAGTGTGATTAGCATATAATACTTGGATCATATTAATAAACTCTTTTCCCAAACCCATATAATCCAATACCGACCACAGGTATTCCCACTCTAAGTGATCGAAAGCCTTTTCGGCATCTAACGAAAGAACAGCACAAGGATCACCAACATCCACAGTGGCATGTATAATATGAAGAAGGCGACGGACATTATCATTAGACGGGTCTTAATAAATCCTGTTTGATCGTGATGGATTAATCTAGTCATGTAGGTTTCAAGGCGTCGTGAAAGCACTTTAGAATACATTTTAGCGTCCGAATTTATCAGTGATAGGGAACGATAACTTGTACAAGATGTGGGATCTTTATCTTATTTTAGTAATAAAGATATGATAGCAGTATTCACATCTCTTAAAAATGAACCTTTTTCAATAGCAGTTTGCATCATATCTAGTAAGAGGGGGCCCAACTGAGACCAAAAAGTAAGAAAAAATTTGGGTGGAATATCATCAATACCAGGTGACTTCCCCTTTCTCATGTCCTGCACCACATCTTTTAGCTCCGCCACGGACAATGTCGCTCCGAACACCACTGAATCGTCAGCCGAGAGCCATGGCAATTGGAGGTTTTGGAGAAATCGCAGACATTTTTCCTTATTATAGCAGATATCAGAGCTGTATAGTTTAGAATAAAAAGGACCGGAACTCAGAGTTTATTTGAGAAGGGTCTGACAATATCTCCCTGGGTAGATTTAACTGCTAAAATGTCCGAAGTGCTCATTATTGCGTAGCCTTAGAGCAAGCAAATGACTGGGTCTGCTACTATTAAAGTAATAGTTTTGTCTGGCCCTATAGATAAGAAATTCCGCACGCTGTCTGAGTAATTGAGTCAGTTATTTTCTTGTAAGATTAAGTTCAACTGCAGTAGTTTCAGAAAAATAGTTTTGTTGATCATGTTCTAAAAGTGCCAATTTAGTTTCCAATTCATTGATTTTATTATGCCGTGATTTGCTAAGTTTTGAAGCAAATAAAGTGGAATTGTCTTTGATAAATTTAGTGAACTAAAAAATCCTCCATCAAACGTTGTTGGAGCATAAACTGAAACAAAAGCAATTTTTTCCCCTGAGATAATAGTTTTTAAATATGCCACTCTCCCAGCTTCATCCCCCCGCCGAGTCCAAGATAGTAATCTGAAGGTTACGGCGTAATACAATCAGTGACCCTTAGATTTTTTTTCTGCAGAAGAGAAGGCCGCTACATAGTAACATTTATTCGCTAGCCTAGGAATGTCTTGTTTTTTAAGGTGTGATTCTTGAATCATGGCAACATCTATCTTTTTCTTACGCAAGAGATCGAGACAGCCAGTACGTTTCGTGAGAAAATTTAGGCCTAGCACGTTCCAGGATAAAACAGAAATACTAGTCATAGGAATCAAAAACAAGTTTAAGTGTCAAAAACAAACAAGAAAGGTATTGTATGGGAAGTCTGGATATAGAAATAGACAAAATAATATTGAAGATAGGACAGTATTGACTCTCATGAAGTCCCCTCCCCTCCACCCCGGTATGTAGCCACACCAGCCCCCAAGACCAGAACAAGTATAATACATCCCCACAAAACCCAGAACATGGGCCCGGATAAGAACGGACCCGGCGCCCCTCTCCCCAAATATACTCTCTTGGCACTGATGGTATAGGGCAAAAAGACCCTCCTCCCCCCGCCAAATATTACATGTACTATAGATAACTGATAGGAAAAAAAAGATTGCCAACTTCACACACCTATTACGGTTATAACATATAAACCAGAAGAAAGAAGAAGAAAACTCAATGATGAAATAAAGAAATCACCCAGATATCGAGCAATTAGAATAGAAAATAATAATAACGGAGAGCAAGAATAAACTATAATCTTGAAGAAATAATAATTAGCTAAAGCACAGAGTGCACAAGTTAACAATGAGTTAGCGCAAGAGAGAAAATAAAAATATAGATATGTATATTTAGCTAATATGTTGACATATTAAGCGAAGAAAAAGTAATAATAATAGTAGATAAATAAAGTTATAAAGTAGTTTGTTTACCACAACTGATGTCCGTAAAAAAAATCAACACGATTAAGTAATAGTCCTGCAAAAAACAGTACACAAAGCAGGATCCCCATACTGAGAGCAGATGGCGGTCGGCAGAGCAGATTCGGGGCAGGAATTAATCTAGTCCCAGGCGCAGAGCTGAAATCCTTCCCAAACTTGTCGCACTCCATCCCGACAACAGGAGATGGATCTCGTGTGGGGGAAACTCCAAGGCTATCCAGGAACTGCTGAGCGTCGGCTGGTGACTGGAACAGACGCGGCTCCGAGTTGTGGATGACTTTCAGGGTAGTGGGGTAAAGCAGGAAAGCTTGCAGGCCTTGGGATCAAGCTGCACTAAGGGGCTGAGAGAAGGCCCTGCAGCGCTGCGCTGTAATATTACTATAGTCTGGATAAAATTTAAGATTTCTGTCCAGGACCCGAGGGGTGTTCTTTCTGGCTGCTTGTAGTATGTCCTGGCGGTCTGTATATCATACGAGACTGAAAATGAGCGTACAGGGCCTGTCACTTGCCTTGGATTTGTCATTGTAAATACGATGCGCTCTGATCAATTCAATAATTTCATAATTTTTTTAAAGATGACACTGTTGAGTAATCCTGCTCTGTATTTGTTTAATGGGCCTAGTAACGTAAACTGCATTTTTCTGACAAAACAAATAACTTTAACATTTGTTTTTAAATAGACAATTGTTAAAAGCAAATGCTATACACAAACAGTAATACTATACATTTCATTAGCTATTCTGTATGCTTGGAATAAAGCATCAAGTTTACTACTGTTGTCAGCGATTACATTTAAAAAAAAATAGATTTACAAAAAGCATCGATCTCAGCCTCTATTTAATGTAATTTTATTCTACAGATGTGGGGAGAATGAAGACAGGAGAGATGATGAAAAAAAAACATGGGTTAATTGCAGTGTACCAAATTTAGTCATATTGATAGGTGAATTGCAACGTTCTGTTTTTAAACCGGTTTAATTGAGGTTTAAAACACCTTTTCTGAGAGGGTGCAGTATCTTATAGCTATTACTGCACCCCTTTAGAAAATGGGTTTTATCTCATAGCTATTAAAACACCCTTTCTGAGGGGGTGCAGTATCTCATAGCTATTAAAAAACCTTTTCTGAGGAGGTGCAGTATCTCATCATAGCTATGAAAACACCTTTTCTGAGGGGGTGCAGTATCTCATAGCTATTAAAAAACCTTTTCTGAGGAGGTGCAGTATCTATAGCTATTACGCAGGTTGGCGAGAGTTCAGCTGTGTGAGTTGTCAGCACATCATAACCAATGTGTAGTTCAGAGGGTTGCAGCTCAAGCTTTTCGCTGACCCATCGATTTGATTGGCTGTTTGTATGTGTTCTGGTTTATATCATGAGTATGCATTTTACTTCTATTAATGTGATTGGTCAGCTGCAAGGCTCCTTGCAAACCGCACAGCCCTGAACTCGACAAAACCCTTAACTCAACTACCACTTAAATAAATCGTGTGATTTTATAATATACATAAGAAAGTTTACAAACGAGAGGAGGCCATTCAGCCCATCTTGCTCGTTTGGTTATTAGTAGCTTATTGATCCAAGAATCTCATCAAGCAGCTTCTTGAAGGATCCCAGGGTGTCAGCTTCAACAACATTACTGGGGAGTTGGTTCCAGACCGTCACAATTCTCTGTGTAAAAAAGTGTCTCCTATTTTCTGTGCCGAATGCCCCTTTATCTAATCTCCATTTGTGACCCCTGGTCATTGATTCTTTTTTCAGGTCAAAGAAGTCCCCTGGGTCGACACTGTCTATACCTTTTAGGATTTTGAATGTCTGAATCAGATCGCCGCGTAGTCTTCTTTGTTCAAGACTGAACAGATTCAATTCTTTTACCCTGTCTACATATGACATGCCTTTTAAACCCGGGATAATTCTGGTTGCTCTTCTTTGCACTCTTTCTAGAGCAGCAATATCCTTTTTGTAACGAGGTGACCAGAACTGAACACAATATTCTAGGTGAGGTCTTACTAATGCATTGTAAAGTTTTAACATTACTTCCCTTGATTTTAAATTCAACACTTCTCACAATATATCCGAGCATCTTGTTGGCCTTTTTTATAGCTTCCCCACATTGTCTAGATGAAGACATTTCTGAGTCAACATAAACTCCGAGGTCTTTTTCATAGTTCCCTTCTTCAATTTCAGTATCTCCTATATGATATTTATAATGCACATTTTTATTGCCTGCATGCAATACTTTACACTTTTCTCTATTAAATTTCATTTGCCATGTGTCTGCCCTGTTCTGAATGCTGTCTAGATCATTTTGAATGACCTTTGCTGCTGCAACAGTGTTTGCCACTCCTCCTATTTTTGTGTCGTCTGCAAATTTAACGAGTTTGCTTACTATACCAGAATCTAAATCATTAATGAAGATTAGGAATAGCAGAGGACCTAATACTGATCCCTGTGGTACACCACTGGTTACCTCGCTCCATTTTGAGGTTTCTCCTCTAATCAATACTTTCTGTTTTTTACATGTTAACCACTCCCTAATCCGTGTGCATGCATTTCCTTGAATCCCTACTGCGTTCAGTTTGAGAATTAATCTTTTATGCGAGACTTTGTCAAAAGCTTTCTGAAAATCTAAATAAACCATGTCGTATGCTTTGCAATTATCCATTTTCAATGTTGCATCCTCAAAAAAGTCAAGCAGGTTAGTTAGACACGATCTCCCTTTCCTAAAACCATGCTGACTGTCTCCCAGGAAATTGTTACCATATAGGTAATTTTCCATTTTGGATCTTATTATAGTTTCCATAAGTTTACATATAATAGAAGTCAGGCTTATTGGTCTGTAGTTACCTGGTTCGGTTTTATCTCCCTTTTTGTGGATCGGTATTACGTTTGCTATTTTCCAGTCTGTCGGTACAACCCCTGTGTCAAGAGACTGTTGCATGATCTTGGTTAGCGGTTTGTAAATAACTTCTTTCATTTCTTTGAGTACTATTGGGAGGATCTCATCCGCCCAGGGATTTGTTTATTTTAAGAGCTCCTAGTCCCTTTAACACTTCTGCCTCTGTTATGCTAAAGTTATTTAAAATTGGATAGGAACAGGTCGACATGTGGGGCATGTTGTCCGTGTCCTCCTTTGTAAAACCTGTGAAAAGTAATCATTTAATACATTTGCTATTTTTTTCTTCATCTATGATTTTGCCATTTGTGTCTCTTAGACATTTGACCTCCTCTTTGAATGTTCTCTTGCTGTTATAATATTGGAAAAATATTTTGGAATTGGTTTTAGCCCCTTAGCAATATTGATTTCTATCTCTCTCTTGGCCTTTCTAACTTCCTTTTTGACTTGTGTTTGCAGTTCCAAGTACTCTTTCTGTGTACTTTGTTTTGGTCCCTTTTAAGCGCTCTGTAAAGTGCCTTTTTCGCTGAATATTTTTTTAATTGATCTATTAAACCATTTTGGCCATTTTGTTTTAGATTAAGATCTGTCTACTTTTGGGATGTAATCGTTTTGTGCCTCTAGTACTACATTTTTAAAAACAGCCATCCTTTTTCTGTGGATGTTTTCTCTATTTTACTCAATCTACTTCTGTTAGTCTCTGTTTCATACCTTCATAGTTTGCTTTTCTAAAATTGTAAACCTTAGCTTTAGTCATTACTTTTGGGGTTTTAAAAATATTTCAAATGAGACCATGTTGTGGTCTGAGTTTGCCAATGGCTCTCTGACCTCTGTTTTAGTTATTCTGTCTTCATTATTTGAAAAGATTAAATCAAGGTATGCCTCCCCTCTAGTCGGTGCCTTGACAAATTGCGTTAGGAAGCAGTCATTTGTCATTTCTACCATTTCAATTTCATCCGTCGTGCCCCCCACTGGGTTCTCCCATTTTATACGGGGGAAGTTGAAATCCCCCATTAGTATGGCTTCTCCTTTTCTACACGCATTTCGAATGTCATTGTACAACAGATTATTTTGCTCAGCATCTGAGTTTGGCGGTTTATAGCATGCTCCTATTATTATGCCCTTTGAATTTGTGTCCATTATTCTGACCCATATTGATTCTGCATTGTTTTCTTTGTCCTGATTTAACACCTAGGCTCTGATATTGTTGACGTTGCGTGCTACATAATGGAACAAACAGAGGGTTCCGGACAACTGCTTGGATACAGGTTGATGCATTTAAAATGTATTCAGCATGGATTTGTGCTAAAATGAGAAACCGTGAGGCTGCTTCTGAGTATTCTTGATCCCATTGGTGTTATGCACTGAAGTGTATGAAGGCTCAGACGGCGAAGATACCACAACCCGGGTCCAAATTTTATGTGGCACCTTGACTCTTACGATAAATTGAAACCTTATGGTCTCTGTATAAATGGATGCATTGATGGCTTTTCACGCAGTGTAATCTGGCTTGATGCATACTCTACTAATAGCGACCCTAGAGTAATAGATGCTTATTTTATAGAGGCTATAAAGGCAAGAGATGCCATGTCCAAAATGGGTGCGTGCAGACCGTGGAACGGGAAATGTGTACGTGGAGCAGATACAGAGGTTTCTCAGGCGAGATGCCACCGATCGTTTTGCTAGCCATGCAAGGTTTGTGTATGGTTCTAGTAACCATAACCAAAGAATAGAAAGTTTTTGGGGTTTTGTGAGGAAGGAGAACGTACAATTCTGCATGAACCTTTTTCAGAGTCTGACGGAAGAAGACCACTTCTCAGGGGATTTCGTAGACAAGTCTCTTGTCTAGTTTTGCTTCATGGAATTGCTGCAGGTTGGTTATTTAAATATATCTGTCCTAATAGTAGCATGTTTGGTATTCCTGTAATTAGGTCATTTTTACGTAAATAAGTCTGAAAAAAAGAGAAATAAATAAATAAATAAATAAATAAATAATGCAATGTCGTGTAAGCCTTATTTATGTATGCATTGTAAGACACAAATCCAGTGACATTAAAATCCACCTCAAATTAAACCCATATTTTACAATGGTCTGCTCGTGTGATTTGCTGAGGCTATTCCCCCGTTTGCTACGTGTTTTCTGAATAATTTGTGTATTTATTCATTGAGACATTGCACACACAAATGTCTGTTTATATATATATATATATACACACACACATTACTGTATTCAGGGCTTCTTTGGAGCTACACTTCCTTTTAAATGCATTAATTGTAGAATGGCCAAATTGTCCTTCATTTTAGGGAATATGTTATAACTAGCCAGTAGTTGATGTGTTGATTTACGTAATTATGTTTTTACATTAGTTTTGTTGTAGTTGCTTGATCGTCAATTCGAGGTTTCGTACTGAACACCTGGTAGTCAGGTTGTTGTAATTCTGCCTTGAATATCGCAGCTTGAACTATCATTTCACGTGCATTTAAAGTATTTAATATGTGAGCACGGGGTTGCACATAATTAGTTCACGTGCTGGGATTCAAGTGAATAATTAATTAGTAATTGAATCCCGGCACAACAGTATATATAGGTGCACGTTTTACTCACTTGGGGTTGGGTGTTCGGTGAGTAGTGAACGAGTGAGAGCGAGAGAAAAAAATTTGCTGTAATTGCTATTATGCTGTAACTGGAAATGTAAATAAACTTGATCACCCTTGTCAAAAAAAAAATAGTAGTATACTTCAGTTAATGTACTTAAAGGACATTTGATAGCAAGCGCAAGAGAGTTAAGGTAAGGGCAATATTCATAAAACATTTACCACCATGCTGTTTTCAACTGTTTTTTTTTCCTTATCTTAATAAATCTGTCAGGGTGCAAATTTAAGAGTTCTAATAGGCAATTTAAATGTTTATTTTTGATTTTGTAACATTCAGAGTTCATTCTTATGCAGAAAATGCTTTATGATTGTGGCCCTAATGGTTTATAGGGAGTGAGTTTATGTAAGCTTTATGTAATTGAATTAATAATTAAGTAAGGTGTGTGGGTCTGGAACCAACTCACCAGTTATGTTGTTGAAGCTGACACCCTGGGATCCTTTGTACATCTGCATTTTGCTGTGTTGGAGAGAGTTGCACTGGCTGAGTTAAGACAGTTCGATGAAAATGCAATTGTCCATATCAGGAAAAACTATAAACAAAAGTTTATTTTCTCAAACCCGATGTAGATTCAGCAGCAACACGTCTCCCCAGGTTCCACACGCACTCCAGCCACAGCTCTCACTGCAACACTGCAACACAGCTCACTCGAATAGTTTGTTGTTTTTCTTTACTCTATTCTGTAAAACATCCAACAGCTATACTTGCAAAAACAAACAAAACACAGCTAAACTTGTTGTCTTCAGTAGCGTGCCACCATATTTTCAAAACTTTCTTCTTTCTCTAGCTCTCTCTTGCTCAGCTCAACCATATCTCCCGCAACACACCTTGCGCACAACATTTTCCTTCCGTCCTGCAACAGTGCTAGCTTTATATCCCTGCCCCTGCAATCCCAATGTTACATAATTATTTTTTTAAAGGAAGCAAGTAATATATAGCCAGCAAACCGACACATTTACCTATCGTCACACTCCCCATACAGAGCTGGAATGTGGAGGAACAACAGACTCTTCAATCTCTTTTTCTACAAATCCCAAAAACTCCTCATCATCACTATCTTCATTAAAGATCTTCATCACGTTCCGCTTCTCTTGCTCCTCTAGTTCAGCTACAGTAAGATAGCAAGGCTTGAGATTGGAAATGTGAATAACTCTGCCATCCTCACCAGTCTCCTCCATAACTACCTGGAAGTTCACAGGTCCCACTTGTTTGATAATTCGGTATGGGCCTTTCCATCTTGAAGCAAATTTTGCAGTATTACTGGTAGCAGCTTTAGATTGGGGATGATTACGAACCCAGACTCAATCCTTGATAAAACTAACCTCCCTGCGGTGTTTATTATAATTTCTTTTCTGTCATGCTTGTGCTTTAATTACATTTTCTTGCACGGCAGCACGTAATTTACTTAACCTAGACAGTAACTCATAACTAGGCAAGTCAGGCCTCGCATTATGTTGGAAAACTTTCTCCAGGGGTCCACTAAGGGTACATCCCAAATTCACTTCAGCAGGAGTGTAACCAGTAGATTCTTGTACTGCTGAGTTGATAGCAAATCGAAATTCGCAAAGATTTCGATCCCACTTCTTATGCTGATCCGACACATAAGACGCCATCATAGATTTCAGGGTGCGATTCACACGCTCAGTTAAATTAGTCTGAGGATGGTAAGCAGTTGTCAATTTTTGCACCACTTGCCATTTCTCACACACCGCCTGCAGCACATGAGAAATAAACTGTGATCCTCGATCAGAAAGAAGATAATCAGGGGTTCCCCAACGAGCGAAGATCTCTCCGATTTAGAATTAGACCGATAACTTCAGCAGTGGCTTTTTCTTATAGGGAATTATTCTACCCACCTTGAACAATAATCCACAATCACAAGAAGTTGGGTATTTCCTTTTGCACTCCGAGGTAGGGGACCCATGAGATCGATCCCTAGCATCTCCCATGGACGACCAACAACAGTTTGTTGAATCTTTCCTGCCAACCGTCTAGTTTCTGGTTTTAAAGTTTGACAAACTGTACAATTACGTACATAAGTAACCACATCCTTCCACATCTTCGGCCAGTAGGCAAGTTTCTGAATTCATTTCAAGGTTTTAAAACGTCCAAATTGCCCACTGAGAGGGTTGTCATGGAAAGCTACAAGGACCTTGCTTCTTAAAGCTGCTGGAACATAAACCTGTTAGTAATTTACTCCATTCAGGTTTTTCACTGTTCGGTAAACCTTATCCTCCACAATGGCAAAGTTGTCAGATATATTAGAGCCAGCCTCTTGTTCAGAAAGAAGACCTGTGTATATTCTTTTTATTTCGGGATCTGCGCTCTGGGCTCTCCAGATATCTTCATCACTCAAAGGGAATGAATCCGCGCACTCTTTTCCTTCCAAACTACAAGTTTGCATTCCCAACAGGGAGTGCAATGGGAGCACGAGACAAAGCATCAGGAGCGCAATTTAATTTTCCTTTGCGATATTCCACGGTAAAGTTGAATTCCTGTAACCGCAACACCCAGCGAATTAACCGAGAGTTCGGATTGCTGGTATTAAAAATCCATAATAAGAAAGAATGGTCAGTAACAACTGTGAAATATCTCCCCTCTAAATAATGTCTCCATCTTTCCAGGGCCCACACAACAGCCAAACCTTCTCGTTCCACTGTTGAATAATTCCGTTCTGAAACTGTCAAAGTACGACTGGCATAAGCCAGGACTACTTCTGAGTCTGGAGAAACACGCTGTACCAATATAGCACCAAGTCCATAGGCACTGGCATCAGTGTAGTCAATGAAAGGTAACTTATTATCTGGATGCCCTAACACTGGTGAAGAAGTCAAGCAATCTTTTAATGCCTGAAAAGCAGTCTGGCATTCAGCAGTCCAGCTGAACTTGGCGCCTTTCTTTTTTAGTGCATTCAATGGTTCTGCAATTTGAGAAAAATTTGTCACAAACCTGTGGTACCATCAAGCAAGTCCCAGAAATCTTTGTACAGCCTTTACATTAGTTGGTATTGGAAAATTCTGAATGGCATCAGTTTTAGCAGGGTCAGCACTCACCCCTCTCTGAGTTACAATGTGACCCAGAAATTTGATTTGCTGTTTACAAAACTGGCATTTCCTTAAATTTAAAGTAAGTCCAGCAACTTCCAATTGATTTAAAACAGCCTGAATATCTTGAAGATGCTGTCCAACAGTTGCTGAGTAGATTATAACATCATCAAGATATACAAAACATATTTTCCCTCTTAAATCTCCCAAGACTATTTCCATTAATCTTTGGAAGGTGGCAGGTGCATTTTTTAATCCAAAAGGCATAACTCTAAAATGATACAGTCCAAAAGGGGTCACAAAAGCCGTTTTGTCTTTACTGTCTGAATCCATTTCCACTTGCCAATAACCACTCTTTAAGTCCAGAGTTGTAAAGATTCCAGCTCCAGAAAGTGATTCCAAGATTTCCCCAACTGTTGGTAAAGGATAAGCATCATCAATGGTTCTGGCATTTAGTTTCGAATAATCCACACAAAAACGTTGGGAACCGTCTTTCTTTGACACAAGGACAATAGGGGAAGACCAAGCAGAACAAGATTCTTCAATTACACCCTTCTCCAGCATTTCCATGATATGCTCTTGAACCACTCTCTGCTTTGCAATAGACAAGCGATAAGGTTGTTGTTTAATAGCAGCTTCATTAGTTGTGCAAATTCTATGTTTAACAAAGGATGTTTTACCAATTTTAACTTCACAGACTTTCGTGTTATTGCACAATAACTGGTGCAGTTGTTCAGCATCAGTTCCCAACAGGTCGGTATTTTGTATCACCTGGTTGATGACATCTTCAAGAGAAAGAGACTCGGTCTTTAGAGTCCCAGAAAAAATTTCCCCATAAGGTGAAATAGTAGTGTACAATGAAGTACAAACTCGTATTCCATCCTCAACTTCAGAGACAGGAAGCCAACTTGCTAGAGATCCCCCTCCGGGCTGGAAAGAGAACATCTGCTTCTTCTTATCATAGGGGAAGCTATATGTCCGACTTCTCACATCAATCACAAGTCCTGTAAGGGTAACAAAATCCAGTCCAAGTACAAGAGCGTATGCCAATTGTGATTCAGGCAAAACTAAAGTAGGTAAAGATCATCTGAACCCATGCATTTGATATGTAAGGTTTACATAACCCAACGGTAACCTTTCTTCACCATTGGCTAAAAACAAAGTCACTTTACCTTGAGTCTGCAGCATGTCATGTGGCTCCTAAGCTCTTTCCAAAGTTTTTCATTAATCAGGGTGTACGTAGCTCCAGTATCCAAAATAGCTTTCCCAATCCATCCAGAGACAGTTACTGGTACAACCAACTGGCGCAAAGCAATTTTTTCAGGATGACCTTGTTCTATTTTTTTCTTCCAAGAAACAGATTTCCCTGCTACTTGTGAATCTTCAACCACAGCTGACAATGTGGTATCCGTTCCAAAACTACCACTTTTTGATTTATGAAAAGCAGTAGTCTTATTCTGAAAATTCTGTGCAGTCTGATTCTTGTACTGAGGACACTGACCTGGGGAATGACTTCCATTGCATCTCCAACACAAATAACTGGATGGCTGGTTTGCTCTCACTGCTGCTTTATTATCCACTTTAGAGGAATTCATATTAGAGCTCATAGAAATAGCTGTTTTCTTTCTCATATTCCTGTTGATTTTGTCTATCCTTTTCACGTTGTCCTCCAACCGTACCAGTTCTTCAACACTCGTCACCCGTCCACACAGTTGACTGACAAGCCATGGATTTGCATTTTTCAGGATCAGCTTCAGTACTTCAATCTCAGTTATACTGGGTTTCCATCTTTTGCACAAGGCCTGATAAGAAAAAGCAAAATCCCTTATATTTTCATTTTCTAATTGTACTTTAGTTCTAATTCTTTCCAGTAATTCATCTTCGTAATCTTCAGAAAGAAATGCTGCTCGAAAACGCTCTTCAAACTCTTGCCAACTAACCACTTGTGTTCTGGTAATCTCCCATCAGTCTCTCGCAGTTCCTTGCAGGACACTTTGGCGAGTTGCAAGAATTTCTCCATCTGCCATAGGTCTTAGTGCCAAGTAATCTTTGCATTTCGCTAGATATAATAATGGATCGGAATCATCTTCCGGACATCCATAAGTAGGAAAAGTCAACTTAATTGGAAGGTTACAACGTTACTAGACACCTCTGACGGAGTACTTGAAGTGGGGAGTGCAACGATCGGCAAAGACGGCTTAAAAGTTTCTAATTGTTTTTTCAAATCAACCTGACCCCGGTTAATATACTCAACCAAAAAATCATTTGTTCCTAACACTTCCTGTTTTACAATCAACATCTCAGCTCCCATCTTAGCTTTTAACTGACTCAGCTCTGTTGCAACTTGATGCACAGATACCTGTAAAGTACTTGAAACAGTGCAATATTCCTCCTGCAACTCCCGTTGCAATTGCTCCATATTCCATTTTAATTCCTCTCTTATATTTCCTATTTCTTTAACCTCTTCATTTTGTGACTGTACCCAATGCTTCTGAAGCACTTGAGTTTCTTTAATGGCATTTTTTATACCCTCCACAGCATGAATTAAAGTTACAAGCTGCACCTGACTAACACCTGTGACACCCATAGGCAAAGGTACTAAAGGTGGCTCATTTACTAAAACATCCAAATCACTATCAATCAAGGAGTCGCTATTATCTAGCTTAGAGAGAGATTCTCCCACTTTAACAGAATCAATTAACTTTTCTCCTCCAACTAGAGCCAGCTCCTTCTCTGACCATTTACCATATCCTGTTGCCATAATTACAATCAAATATAACCAATTACATTTTTTTTTTTTTTTTTTATTATTCAAACGTCAGGTTCAAGGATCGGTTAAAGTGTATCAAGTTCAAGGGTCCCATCTGGGGTGCCAAATTCTGTAACGGTTGGCTATCTGGGGTGCCAGGCAAATGCATAATCTACCATATTTAATTATCACCAAACCGCTACTAGGACATAGTAATTCACTTTTCCATATGAGACACCACTACACCCTATATATGCCCAGGGAACAATAACTGTGTAATTGAAAAGAAAGAAATAATTAACAAACAGGACAGAGGAGGTAAACAGCTAGGAGAAGAAGCATTGAGGAACCATACAATCCTCAAGCATTTATTGCGCTCTACAAGTAACAAGCAGGCCTCTTGGTTACTAACAATGAACTAACAAAGGAAAATATACTAGTTAATTACATCAATTGACCAATCACACTATTAATTGGTTATACGGACACCAACAATAAATATATTGCACAGCATTGTTATATATTGCACTCAAATAAGTTACATATACATATATATATATATATATATATATATATATATATATATATATATATATATATATATATATATATATATATATATACACTTAAACTTGTTACACATATTGCACATAAGTAGCTAATAAATATATTGCACATAACATTAGTTAAATAGTTAGCATATAATCACACTATTAATTGGTTATACTGAGCCCAACAGGTAATTATATTGCACATCACTATATATTGCGCAACCAGTTATATTGTACTCAAATAAGTTATTGAACCCAATAAGTTATACATATATATATATATATTTGCACACTTAATAAACTTGTTACACATATTGCATGTAAGTAACTAATAAATATACTGCACATAACATTTTAATTAAATAGTTAGCATATAATAGATTAGTTAACCATCAATTAAATAACAAAAGACCATTCATTATAATTTATAATTTGTCCTTAACTGACCCTACTGCCACTATTCTTAACTTGCAATATTCGATAAAAACTAGAGTCAATGGCCCACTTATGCTATGCAAATATATAAATAATAAAACTATATAGCATAACTAATAAGGTTGCAATGCATTGCAATACGGGAAAACAATTTAAATTACATAGCATGTAACCCAACAAACAATATATTAATTAAATGTTGCACAAGAGTTCCAGCACGTTTATCCAAAGAAGCAGGCGAAATGAAAGAAAGAAATAAAGTGCATCTGTGTATAAGAACAAATCGCAGTAAAGTTCCATTAGTTTAAGAGCAATAGTACGCTCTCCTTTTCCACCGTAATAAAAATCAGCATGAAATAGTTAAAACAGTTCGATGAAAATGCAATTGTCTATATCAGGAAAAACTATAAACAAAAGTTTATTTTCTCAAACCCGATGTAGAGGTCCCCAGGTTCCACACGCACTCCAGCCACAGCTCTCACCGCAACACTGTAACACAGCTCACTCGAATAGTTTGTTGTTTTTCTTTACTCTATTCTGTAAAACATCCAACAGCTATACTTGCAAAAACAAACAAAACACAGCTAAACTTGTTGTCTTCAGTAGTGTGCCGCCATATTTTCAAAACTTTCTTCTTTCTCTATCTCTCTCTTGCTCAGCTCAACCATATCTCCCGCAACACACCTTGCGCACAACATTTTCCTTCCGTCCTGCAACAGGGCTAGCTTTATATCCCTGCTCCAGCAGTCCCAATGTTACATAATTATTTTTTTAAAGGAAGCAAGTAACATATAGCCAGCAAACCGACACATTTACCTATCGTCACAATGCTACTGCGGTCAGCGTATTTATTAAATAATAAAACAAAACAAAAGATTTAAACAAACAACGAAACCAAAGGGCACGTTGGCCAAACAAATAATCAAACAAATAAGCGTGCTGTTTTTAGCACCAGCACGATACCTAGCAGTTGTTTTAAATGTAGTTTATCTGTCCTCGCTCTCTCCGCTCCCCGTACTCTTCGCTGTACACTCTCCCCGCAGCACGGACAGCTACAGGTTCTTATACTCTGGCCGAGGGGTTAACTAGCTGTTAATTATCTTATTACCCCTCAGCCACAGTCTGCACGAGTTTAGTAAGGATGCGTGACTGTCAGCTAGTTAAATAATCAGTAGCTGATCAGCCACGCATCCTCATAAGGTTTTAAATTATAAAAACAACAACAAATACTCGGCGCTTTGCGCAAACAAAATACAAATAATACTAAATATATATATAGGGCGGGACAGTCCGCACACATGCCCCTGTGCGCAGCACACATGGCTTCGGCCCACAAAAAACACTTTTTGAAAAAAACGAACACAAAAAAAAACTCCTTTTGCTGTTCTTGGTCCGGCTCCTGGAGGCATTGTTTGTCCCACTTCTGACACCATATGTGACCGAGTGCTGTTGTTGAGTGGCGTGTGTGGTGACGTCAGGAAGTACCAGGAAGTACCAGAAACAATGGAAGTACGGGTGAGAGCTGAAACGCTACGGCGTTCAGCTGCTTTTATTAAATAATAAAACAAAAACAAAAGATTTAAACACACAACAAAACACTACAAAACAAAAGGGCACGTTGGCCAAACAAATATAAATAAACAAATAAGCGTGATGGTTTTACCCCAGCACGCTCCTTCGCTCTCACTCAAAACTTGTCTCGCCTCTGACACTCTCCCCCGAGCACGGACAGCTGCAGGTTCTTATATTCTAGCCGAGGGGTTAACTAGCTGTTAATTATCTTATTACCCCTCGGCCACAGTCTGCACGAGTTTAGTAAGGATGCGTGCCTGTCAGTTAGTTAAATAATCAGTAGCTGATCAGCCACGCATCCTCACAAGGTTTTTAAATTATAAAAACAACAACAAATACGCGGTGCTTTGATCTGCGCCGCAAACAAAAATACAAATAATAATAAATATATATATAGGGGTGGGACACTCCGCCACACACATCAATTGTAGAATGAAAAAAAAAAAATCCTTTGTTTTTTGGGGGATATTTTACAATTAGCCAGTAGTTGATGTGTTGACTACTTAATTGTTCTGTAAGATCTGCTTCATTGGAGTGACTTTATTGACAGCTTGATGTTTGGGACCAGAAACCAGGCAGTCAGCTCATTTGAATTTACAGATGAATTTTGCATTCACTTACTAATAATAATTTTTTGTGGGGGTCTTAATTCCTTTTAATTGAGAATGTAATTTGTGGATTTTTCCAACAACCACAGTATAACATAACTATGCCATTCCATTTATCAGTTTGTCTTTGTCAGGTATTTTAAGTATAATGTTGGAGCTTCACAAACGTTTTGCTGTATATATTTTTTATTTTTATTTCTGTTATTGAATTCTCCATTTGCATGCTTTGGTGCAAAAATGATGTACAGTAGAGGAAGTTGAATAAATTGCTTACACAGTTTCACATGTTCTTCAGTAAAGGGATTTCAGAATAAAAAAACTTTAAGGAATGAATACAGATTAGTTGTACTACATCATTTTTTTGTCTTTACAGATTGACTCTTCAACTGTTTTGCTCATAGAGGATACATCTTTAGAGAAGTACTTGCCGGCTCTTGGTGATAGAGTAGCTTTACGAAGTTACTGTGATAACCATGCTGAGAAAACGTCAAGTGATAGCAAGATCGTACCTTCCAGGAAAAAGGTTCTCTTTGAAAAACTGAGAAAGAAAATGAAATTAAACCCTTCATTGACTGTCACTGAGGAGTCAAGTGATGACAAGCATGGTCAGTGCAATGACAGGAAACTGGGAAACAAGCTGTGGCGGCGTGTCCCGCCCCTATATATATATATATATTTATTATTATTTGTAATTTTGTTTGCGGCGCAGATCAAAGCGCCGCGTATTTGTTTTATAATTTAAAAACCTTGTGAGGATGCGTGGCTGATCAGCTACTGATTATTTAACTAACTGACAGGCACGCATCCTTACTAAACTCGTGCAGACTGTGGCCGAGGGGTAATAAGATAATTAACAGCTAGTTAACCCCTCGGCTAGAATATAAGAACCTGCAGCTGTCCGTGCTCGGGGGTGAGTGTCAGAGGCGAGACAAGTTTTGAGTGAGAGCGAAGGAGCGTGCTGGGGTAAAACCATCACGCTTATTTGTTTATTTATATTTGTTTGCCAACGTGCCCTTTTGTTTTGTAGTGTTTTGTTGTGTGTTTAAATCTTTTGTTTTTGTTTTATTATTTAATAAAAGCAGCTGAACGCCGTAGCGTTTCAGCTCTCACCCGTACTTCCATTGTTTATGGTACTTCCTGGTCCGTGACGTCACCACACACGCCACTCAACAGCACACGGTCACAATGTGCTTAAAGTTAAAACTTTTTTTAAAAGACTGAAAAGCTGTAACAGTGTCTCTCATTAGTACAAAATTGAACAAACTGAGGGTAAAGAAAAAAGCCTGGAATACAGTTACCTTCAATTTGATATTCATGTGCAAATGTATCTGAAATAAATAAATACATATATAAAAATTGTATCAGATCCAGGAGTCACTTACAGTGCATTTCAACTGGTCATTTGATCTTTAAAATCGTTCATCTTTCATCAAGGGTTGATATGGGCATTACATAAGAAGCCCATCTTGCTCGTTTGGTTGTTAGTAACTTATTGATCCCAGAATCTCATCAAGCAGCTTCTTGAATGATCCCAGGGGGTCAGCTTCAACAACATTACTGGGGAGTTGGTTCCAGACTCTCACAAATCTCTGTGTAAAAAATGCCTCCTATTTTCTGTTCTGAGTGCCCCTTTATCTAATCTCCATTTGTGACCCCTGGTCCTTGTTTCTTTTTTCAGGTCAAAAAAGTCCCCTGGGTTGACATTGTCTATACCTTTTTAGGATTTTGAATGTTTGAATCAGATCACCGCGTAGTCTTCTTTGTTCAAGACTGAATAGATTCAATTCTTTTAGCCTGTCTACATGCCTTTTAAACCCGGGATAATTCTGGTTGCTCTTCTTTGCACTCTTTCTAGAGCAGTAATATCCTTTTTGTAACGAGGTGACCAGAACTGAACATAATATTCTAGGTGAGGTCTTGCTAATGCATTGTAAAGATTTAACATTACTTCCCTTGATTTAAATTCAACACTTCTCACAATATATCCAAGCATCTTGTTGGCCTTTTTTTATAGCTTCCCTACATTGTCTAGATGAAGACATTTCTGAGTCAACATAAACTCATAGGTCTTTTTCATAGATCCCTTCTTCAATTTCATTATCTCCCATATGATGATTTCCATTACATGAGAGTAGATGTTAAAACTTCATGCTGATTTGAACTTGGCTCTCGCCAAGATAAGCACCAACTAAGACGTAGCTTCACAGTAAACTAATGTGATCCATATGTGTCTCCATCCATTTGCGCTTCCTTCCATATGATGATGTAGATATCCTTCTGTCTGGTGTTGATGGCTGAAGTGTAATGCTGGCTCCAAGGATCAGCTTTTGCCTCCCTAGCGCATCAGCACACACAACGGTTGCGATGCTGGCTCCGGGGATCAACCATAGTGCGATCTCCCCTGCGCATCAGCATGACAACCGTCTGGATTGAGCTAAGTAGGGTACATCTCTGGGGTCTTCAAGTGGGCACCTTCCATCCTCGGTGTTTCGTCGACTAGCCCACGACACCTCAAGAGGGCTCGACCGTGATTCTGGCATCCCAGCATCACCCCCCTCCGTCCCCAAATCAACTCAGCCCAGCTTACTTACCTGTACATCAGCGTTTCTTTCTTTCTATTGTGCTTGAGATCCCCAGCCAGAATCTTTCCGTCTCAACCACAGCCAGTTGCTGCTCCTCTCTGCTGCTTCAGATAAGTTCTTCACTGTGCGATGCAACTCTTGGCCATTGAATCCGACATCTCTGAGAAACCGGGTTGTAGAGTGTGCCACAAATCCTTGACAACCCACTTCCACTGGGTAAAACCAGACTCTCCATCCTCGCTGTTCCGCTTCAGTGGCTAGTTGAGCATACCGCAGTTTCTTCCTCTCATACGCCTCATCTACAGCATCCTCCCATGGCACTGTTAACTCTACCAGGTGAACAAGGCGTGCTGATCCAGACCACAAGACAATATCTGGTCGAAGGTTAGTGGTGGCAATCTCAGGTGGAAAAATAAGTCGTTGACCAACATCTGCCAGCATTTTCCAATCTCTAGCAGCTTCCAGTTGTCCTGGGCGAGGATTGGTTTTAACACCTTTCCTTGGTGGTTGCTCTCCT
This sequence comes from Acipenser oxyrinchus oxyrinchus, assembly GCA_030684275.1. Taxonomy (NCBI): domain Eukaryota; kingdom Metazoa; phylum Chordata; class Actinopteri; order Acipenseriformes; family Acipenseridae; genus Acipenser; species Acipenser oxyrinchus. Next base: position 44,182,137 of record CM060252.1, read on the forward strand.
GGGTGGAGGAATGTTGACTTTTGTGTGTAATGTTTTGATGGAACAGGTGGCAACTTATTGGTCATGTTACGCTTGTCTTCCAATGCTAAGGCCAAACATCGCAGCACCTGGTCATGGCGCCAAGTAAACCGTCCTTGGCTAAGAGCCACTTACATCCTGTCAAAATGTGCCTTAATGTTGCAGGTGATGAACACAATGGACATGAGGGATCCTCTCCTACCCAGAGGTTTAGGTTCTGGTGATGGGAGAACATCATATGTTGACCTTATAAGGAAACTGATCCTGCTCTGTTCCATTGACCATAGGTCTTGCCAGCCAATCTTGCGTTGTTCCACACTCTCCCATCTCATCCATTCTCCCTGCTTGGCCTGGGAAATGGCCTTTATACACCTCATCCTCTCCTGCTTTTGCACCTCGTTGACTACCAGCTTCCTCCGTTGAGCTGGGGCTGCCTTGTGCCATGTAGGAGGAGCTGAACTGAGACCAAGACCCCCTCTTCCATGCTGAACTTGCCCCATGATATCACCAATTCGAAGGGCAGCCTTTGCATCCTCCACAGCTTTCTTTGACGCCCAATTTCTTCCAGTTTTCAACACAGGTGCTGCCTCTCTTACGCATTTGTTGCGTGACTCTACTAATGTCATTTCCAGTCGGACCTTGGCACACTTAAACTCCTCGGTTAGAGAGGAGACAGGTAGCTGTAGTATTCCTTTACCATAAAGTCCCACTCTGCTGAGGCAGCGTGGAACTCCCAACCATTTCCTGATGTGTGAACTGATTAAAGCTTCCAGCTTCTCTATTGTTGTCAAAGAAGCCTCGTACACAGTCAGTGGCCACAGCAACCTTGGCAGTAGACCAAACTGAAAGCACCAGAGTTTTAGTTTGCCTGGTAAAGCGCTGCTGTTTATGCTCTTCAACCCTTCCACAGCTTGTTGTCTAACTTCTCCCACACGAACTGTATCCTTTAGATCCCCGTCGTACCATCTCCCAAGGCTCTTCACTGGCTTCTCAGACACTTTGGTATTGCCTCACCATTAATGAAGAACGTTTTACCTACTACTTTACCTTTAATTATAGAGATGCTCCTTGATTTAGTGGGCTTGAATTGCATTCGTGCCCATTCAATGTTATTGGTTAATTTGCCCAATAACCGATTAGTGCAGGCTACTATTGTAGTCATGGTTGTCATGTCATCCACGTACGCTCGAATTGGTGGTAGTCGCATTCCAGAAGCCAAGCGCTCTCCTCCCACTACCCATTTTGATGCCCTAATGATTACTTCCATTGCCATGGTAAAAGCCAGTGGAGAAATGGTGCATCCTGCCATTATTCCAACTTCTAGGCATTGCCATGTAGTGCTGAATTCTGAAGTTGAAAAACTAAATTGCAAATCTCCAAAGTAGGCTTTCACTAGATATTTCTAATGCACATTTGCATTGCCTGCGTGCAATACTTTACACTTTTCTCTATTAAATGTCATTTGCCATGTGTCTGCCCAGTTCTGAATGCTGTCTAGATCATTTTGAATGACCTTTGCTGTTGCAACAGTGTTTGCCATTCCTCCTATTTTTGTGTCATCTGCTAATTTAACAAGTTTGCTTACTATACCAGAATCTAAATCATTAATGTACATTAGGAATAGCAGAGGACCTAATACTGATGCCTGTGGTACACCACGGGTTACCTCGCTCCATTTTGAGGTTACCTCCTCTAGTCAGTACTTTCTGTTTTCTACATGTTAACCACTTCCTAATCCATGTGCATGCATTTCCTTGAATCCCTACTGCGTTCAGTTTGAGAATTTATCTTTTATGCAGGACTTTGTCAAAAGCTTTCTGGAAATCTAAATAAACCATGTCGTATGCTTTGCAATTATCCATTTTCAATATTGCATCCTCAAAAAAGTCAAGTAGGTTAGTTAGACACGATCTCCCTTTCCTAAAACCATGCTGACTGTCTCCCAGGATATTGTTACCATATAGGTCATTTTCCATTTTAGATCTTATTATAGTTTCCATAAGTTTACATATAATAGAAGTCAGGCTTATTGGTCTGTAGTTACCTGGTTCGGTTTTGTCTCCCTTTTTGTGGATCGGTATTACGTTTGCTATTTTCCAGTCTGTCGGTACAACCCCTGTGTCAAGAGACTGTTGCATGATCTTGGTTAGCGATTTGTAAATAACTTCTTTAATTTCTTTGAGTACTATTGGTAGGATCTCATCCGGCCCAGGGGATTTGTTTATTTTAATAGCTCCTGGTCCCTTTAACACTTCTGCCTCTGTTATGCTAAAGTTATTTAAAACTGGCTAGGAACAGGTCGACATGTAGGGCATGTTGTCCGTGTCCTCCTTTGTAAAAACCTGTGAAAAGTAATCATATAATATATTTGCTATTTTTTTCTTCATCTGATTTTGCTATTTGTGTCTCTTAGACATTTAACCTCCTCTTTGAATGTTCTCTTGCTGTTATAATATTGGAAAAACATTTTGGAATTGGTTTTAGCCCCCTTAGCAATATTGATTTCTATCGCTCTTGGCCTTTCTAACTTCCTTTTTGACTTGTGTTTGCAGTTCCAAGTACTCTTTCTGTGTACTTTGTTTTTGGTCCCTTTTAAACGCTTTGTAAAGTGCCTTTTTTCGCTGAATATTTTTTTTGATTGATCTATTAAACCATTTTGGCCATTTTGTTTTAGTTTTAGATTTGTCTACTTTTGGGATGTAATTGTTTTGCACCTCTAGTACTACATTTTTAAAAAACAGCCATCCTTTTTCTGTGGATGTTTTCTCTATTTTACTCCAATCTACTTCTGTTAGTCTCTGTTTCATACCTTCATAGTTTGCTTTTCTAAAATTATAAACCTTAGCTTTAGTCATTACTTTTGGGGTTTTAAAAAATACTTCAAATGAGACCATGTTGTGGTCAGAGTTTGCCAATGGCTCTCTGACCTCTGTTTTAGTTATTCTGTCTTCATTATTTAAAAAGACTAAATCAAGGCATACCTCCCCTCTAGTCGGTGCCTTGACAAATTGCGTTAGGAAGCAGTCATTTGTCATTTCCACCATTTCAATTTTGTCCGTCGTGCCCCCCAGCGGGTTTTCCCATTTTATATGGGGGAAGTTGAAATCCCCCATTAATATGGCTTCTCCTTTTCTACACGCATTTCTAATGTCATTGTATAACAGATTATTTTGCTCAGCGTCTGAATTTGGCGGTCTATAGCATGCTCCTATTATTATGCCCTTTGAATTTGTGTCCATTATTCTGACCCATATTGATTCTGCATTGTTTTCTTTGTCCAGATTTAACACCTGGGCTTCAAGACTATTTCTTATGTATAGCGCTACCCCTCCGCCTCTTCTGTGCTGTCTGTCTTTCCTATACAGTGTGTACCCACTAATATTATATTCGTCTCCATCACTCTCAGACAACCAAGTTTCTGTAACACCTATCACATCGTAGTTACTTGTTAGTGCAGTAGCTTCAAGTTCTAACATTTTGTTTCTGAGACTTCTAGCATTAAGATAAATACATTTAATAGTTGTCTTACCTGAATTGTTGCCCTTGTTTTGATGTGGTCTCCCTTCTGTTTTTTGTTTTCTCCCCCCTTCCTTTCTAGTTTAAATGCTTCTGGACCTCCTCAAGGATCCTTTCTCTGAGTAGATTGGTTCCCTTTTTGTTTAAGTGCAGTCTGTCCCACCTATATAGATAGTCATTGTTTTAGAATGTGCTCCAATGTTCAAGAAAGGTGAAGCCTTCCTGTGTGCACCACGATTTCAGCCATGCATTTTGATTTTGTATTTCCAGCTGTCCATATGGTCCTTTGCAAGGTGCCGGCAGTATCCCAGAAAATACCACAGTTTTGGTCTTGTCTTTTAATCTCCTTCCTAGCTCTCTGAATTTGTTTTGCAGGGATCTTGGTCTGTCTCTTCCAATGTTGTTTGTACCGATGTGGACGACTACTACCGGGTCGTCTCCTGTTCGTTCTAGGAGCCTGTCCACATTCTCAGTGATGTGCTTGACAGAGGCTCCTGGAAGGCAGCACACTGTTGTAGTAAGGGGGTCCAAACTGCGAATTGAACTTGCTGTGTTTCTCAATATGGAGTCCCCAACAATCATGACCTCCCTTCTTTTTGCTGCCTTGCCAGCACTGTTTATAGGGTCCTGGATGATGTTTCTTTCATTCTGTTAATGTTGGTTTTGGTCATCTAAATGTTGAAGTGGCTCAAATTTTTTGGATGTCTGGATTGCACACTGGTGTCATTTAATTTGGCTTGCGCATTGCAAGCAGGCTTTACGGTAGAAACGAGGTAGGCCCCTCACAAACATGGCGCCTCATGGTACTGCTCGGCTTGCACAAACATGGCGCCACCCATGCACCACACTGATGCTAACAAACACCATTTACAAATAAACAAATTGTTAAGTATTTGTTTTTAATCTCCATTTTAAAATGTAGTTTTACTTGTATAGACAATTTAGGTCGCTGAATAACTACGCACTTCCCTGCGAAATGTGCACCTTCACAGGGAAACACGCACTGAGCATTCAGCACCGCTTTAACATAACTTTGTTTCTGTTTGTCTTTCTTTTTTCCTATCCTGGCATCCACCCGCTGCCTCCTCCAACCGCACAGGTAAGTCAGTTCTTTAGGTGCGTTCACGACACGCAGACTTTCGTCATTCTGCGCAGAATCTGCAAGTAGCCAATGAATTTTCAGAATCTTTGCAGAATCTGCGCAGACTTAGCAAAGTCTGCCTCTTGTGAGCGCAACCTTTATGTATATACTTTATGCAATTGCAAATTTAAAACAATTCATATGTATTTAAATAAACACAGTATACAGTATTATTATTTTCATTGCGTTCTTAAACAGTCCCGCTTTACTCAATGATTACTTTAAAACACGTTAACTTGTTAAGTTTTATATTTTATAAGGGATGGGACGTGAACCATCACAGACGCGTTTGGTCACGTGACTGTACAGGCCCACAGTATCTCATGGGGTGCATGTTCTCATGCTACACCTGTCATCTGCATTTTTTATTCCAGACATTTTGAATGTGTTTTGAATTACCATTAGAAAGAAAGAATAAACGTTAGGGTAAATTCAAATTTACATGGGGCTCGAGGACTAGATCGGACAACTCCAATTCACATCCAGAGGTGTATGAAATATGTATCTCTATGAAATACGTTGTGTTTTATAATTGTAAAAATACTGTAATAATGTCATACATTTATTCTTTATTGATCATTACGAAGTGGACTCTCCTCTATACCCTGTTGGTATGGAAGTATCAGCCGGTTTCATTACATCCTGTACGATCGTAATTGATAGGGAAGCATTTGATGTAATTAATATCTATGTCATGGCTTCGGTAATGTGTTCCGAACCTTCGAATGTCAAAATGTACCCTTTGTTTGAGCCCTAACTGCTTGTGTCAGAAACTCACAGAGACACAGTGTGTGTCTGGTAGGTGTTTGAATGTACATATCTATTTTTGTATGTTATATATATATATATATATATATATATATATATATATATATATATATATATATATATATATATATATACAAAAACATTGTCAATGTAAAAAAAACAAGTTAGAAAAACGCAACAGCCGTTTTAAAGTGGTGATATCAAACACAAAAGTTAGGAGAAGCAATTGGGGTAACCTTGTCAAATATCAAGCAAACAGGCACAATTGGAAAGGTGCTGGGGCCCAACATTCACACAATTGTTGCTTTAACTTGGCTTCTTTTTTTCAACCCTCCACTTTACATTGAAATGCTCATTCCCTTATTAGCTGGGTTCTAATGTAACCAGAATAAAGATGCTGAGACACATGTGCCAAGGAAAGTGCTCAACACAGACTGAAGTGTTCTTGGTTATCCTTACGAGCATTACTACAGAGAGACAGACAGGGAGTGGGAAAGGCATCCTCACAGGCGCAGACAAGTATGCTTTGGGAAGACACACGGACAACATGCAGGTAAGGCACAGGTAGATCAGGGCACACATGGACAGACATTTAGCCCATACATACAAGAATACCTCAAAGCAGTATATTTCCAACAATGAAGATGATGAACAACGAGTGCAAGGGATAATGACAATGCATTCCACAATGTAAAGTGGAGCATTGGAAAAAAGAAGCTAAGTTAGAAGCAACAATTGTGTGAATGTTGGGCCCCAGCACCTTTCCAATTGTGCCTATTTGCTTGACAAGGTTGCCACAATTGCTTCTCTTAACTTGGGCTTTTGTGTTTGATATCACCACTTTAAATGGCTGTTGCGTTTTTCTAACTTGTTTTTTTACATTGACAATGTGTTTTTGTTATAGATATCACTTCTTTTTTACTTCATCAAATAATGAATAAAGTGAGGGAAAGATATTTGAGAATGTGTATGGTAAATAGACAGACAAGACACAAGAGTAATAAGTAGAGTAATAAGAGAAATGAGAAGATTTTAAAGTAAAATAATGGTAGAAGGGACTTTTGGACAGTATTGAAAGTGTAAACATTGTATTCTTATAGTTGCATCAGTGGTGAAAACAATTTGTCTATTTTGGTAGGTACAAAACTACAATATTATGAATGGTTCAAAAGGTACGTATGCATGTTAGTGCTAAAGGGTAGTATATGAACATAAGAAGATAAAGTTTACAAATGAGAGGAGGCCATTCAGCCCATCTTGCTCGTTTTGGTTGTTTGTAGCATATTGATCCCAGAATCTCATCAAGCAGCTTCTTGAAGGATCCCATGGTGTCAGCTTCAACAACATTACATTTTAATGCTGGGGAAAAAACATTATTCTCCTTGATATAGTGGTGCTATGAACTTAGGCTAATGTAAGGCATTTGTGAAGCATTAGATCTCTTCATAAAAGGCCATCTACATGTCGTTTGCATTTCTTGGCCATGGTTTGACTTCAATAAGTGGATCATTTGCATGCATCCATTTTCCAGTAGCACCCACAGCAAGAACAGCTACATAGTGTCCTGAAGTTACACCCTGTCCTTGGTGTATGATAATGGAAGCTAATTGGTAATTCCTGTTGTCCACAGTAATTGTGCTCTTATGCACTGTAACTAGCATTGTGTAACTTTGTAACAGTCCTGTCTGGTTTGGTTTCCGAAAGCATAAGTTGGACTGCAATCATTCTTCCTGCTGATTTGAATAAGTTCACGTTTCACGATTGGAGAAGTATTGCATTGCCTACATTTGCTACCAGGAATCATTGCCCATTTGTCATTTCTATAAATTAGTTCTTCCAAACACATGGAATATGTACCAGCAGGTACATGTAGAGGATAAACATGCAACACCTCTCGGTTTGATGAGCAGTAGTTACATGTAGTACATAGAATGTCATGACTTATTGTGACTGAAACCATGTGAGATACTTCAGGACAAATATCAGACAATTTGGTGAGAAACTCTGCAAAATCTTGCTGCTCACCTCTATTGAAAGGTTCTCCTAAGAAGTGACAAATACACTGGCAAGTGATCACATTTGTTAACAAAGCTCCTGATGACCTCTTGTTGACTGTTTTATTGTTGACTTGTAACAATTAAGTTAAGCCCTGAATAAAGCGTCTGCTAAAAATAAATAATAATAATTATTTATTTCTTAGCAGACATACTATCAAGCGACTTACAGTCGTAAACAAAAAATACATTTCAAGAATCACAGTACAAGTATTAATACAATTAAGAGCAAGATAATATACAATGACTTCAGTTCTAGTAAGTACAAGTATATTACAAAATATGAATCAATATTAGAGCAGATAAGTGGCAGTGAAGTTACATCAGGATACGATTAAATGCAAAATACTACAGATTGAATAACACTTGTGGCAGAACACAGTACAGTACTCTGTAAAGTACAGGATTAAATGCAGTAAAATAGGAAGCTATTAAGTGCAAGTAAAGGGCATTAAGGAAGAGTGAGAGTGTCCAGAGGGAAAAGAGGAGTTCTACAGGTGTTGTCTGAAGAGGTGAGTCTTGAGGTGCCGGAAGGTAGTCAGGGACTGGGCAGTCCTGACATCTGTAGGGAGGTCATTCCACCACTGCGGGGCGAGGGTGGAGAAGGAGCGGGCTCTGGAGGCAGGGGAGCGTAGAGGAGGTGTTGGAACATGTGAGACAGCAGGGAGGGGGTTAAAACCTCCCTGCAGAAAAACATGTGCGTAAGGCAGATTCTTGGTTTGTTTTGTTAATTGTTTAATTGTTTTATTGTTAATCATTACCTGCACCTGGCTACTATTGAAAATTGGAGCCAGGTGCCGGGTATTTAAGGAGAGCAGTCAGTCTGCTCAGGGTGGCTGCTGAAGAGGGTAGAAGCCCGACTGTGCTGGTGTGTGGGTACAGCCGTAATTTAAAAGGAAAAAAAGTAAAAGGTAGAGTGAGTCCTTTTTTGTGTATGTGATTTTGTTTGTTTTGTTTTGTTACAGGTAAACAGCTTAGCTGTCCTGTTGTTTAATTTAGGTTCCTGTTTTGTTTTAGTTATTGCTCAAAGAAGAGCTAGGTGTTTGTTTTGTATTGTTCATTAAAAATAGCGCAACCGCACTTTAAAAATCCATTTGTGTGTGTTGGGTCGGTGTTTTTAAAGGGGCAACGAACCGCGATGAGGTTCGATCTTTTACAAACATTTTATTTAGATATAAACAAATTTTTGGTCTTCAAATACAACTCACATAATGGGTTAAACATTAAGTCAGATTCTGGTTTAATTCCTATTTAGACAGTAAGTTGATAAAGATCTTTCTGGTCACTTTTGTCTTTGCTAGGACAAGGCTCCAAGACAATCTGGAATGGGTGTTGGCCTCTCATTTGATGTCCAGTTCTAACAAGAAAGACATTTGCCATTTAGGGTGGATCATTGTTTTTGTGTTAAAGGTACCAGCACATTGTTAAACATATTTACAGACTAGATATAAAACAGGTTTTCTTCAGAGGGTTATAAAAACTAGCTACTTCACAGAGAAACTGGATTGAACCAGATGCTTGGAAGCTAGGGTTAGGACAATGAACCAAGTGATAAGAGATTTGTGTCTTTGTCTGATTGATTGGTTTAAATAAAAATCATGATGTCACTGAAAGACTGCATTTAAACTGAGAATACTGAAATGTTCTTTGTATTGCTCTGATCCGTGCTTGGAGAGAGGATACCTGCAAACATTTGTCACCATGTAACCTTTAAGATGTATGGTTTTAACTTTGCAACTTTTATCTTCAATAAACTACACTTATCTGGACTCGAAAGCAAGAAGCCCGCAACTTGCTTATCACAACAGGAGGTACAGTCTTCTAGTGCAGGAGGAGCGGAGAGGTCGTGTGGGATGTAGGGAGAGATGAGGGTCTAGAGGTAGCTGGGTGCAGTCTGGTCAAGGCATCTGTAGGCGAGTACAAGAGTCTTGAGCCAGTGGAGTGAGCGGAGCAGTGGAGTTGCGTGGGAGAAGCGAGGCAGAGAGAACACCAGGCGAGTAGCGGAGTTCTGGATGAGCTGGAGTAGATGGGTGGCAGACGCAGGGAGGCCAGCCAGGAGGGAGCTGCAGTAGTCTAGGCTTGAGAGTACCAGGGCTTGGACCAGGAGCTGGGTGGCGTAGTTGGTGAGGAAGGGTCAGCTTCTTCGTATGTTGCTCAGGAAGAATCGGCAAGTGCGTGCCAGAGTGAAGATGTGCTGGGAATACGAGAGGCAGGGGTCCAGGGTGACTCAGAGATAGAGAGATCAGAGGAGGGGGAGGAGGGAAAGAAGAGGAGGTCAGATTTAGAGAGGTTGAGTTTGAGGTGATGCGAGTGCATCCAGGAGGAGATGGCAGACAGACAGGTAGAGATACGGGAGGGGATGGTGGAGTCAGAGGTGGGGAAGGAGAGGAAAATCTGAGCATCATCAGCATAGAAATGGTATGAGAAACCATAGGATGCGATGAGGGGCCCAGGAGCAGGTGTAGAGAGAACAGAAGACCCAAGACTGACCCTTGGGGACTCCTGTTGAGAGAGGGCGAGGTGTGGAGGTTGCTCCACGCCAGGTTATCTGGTAAGTGCGGTTGGAGAGGTAGGAGGAGAACCAGGCCAGAGCAGTGCCAGAGATTCCCAGGTCGGTGAGAAAGGATAGTAGAATAGAGTGATCGACAGTGTCAAAGGCAGCAGAGAGGTCGAGGAGAATTAGGACAGAGGAGAGAGAGGCAGCTCGGGCAGAGTTTAGTGAGTTGGTGACAGACAGGAGGGCGGTTTCAGTGGAGTGAGCAGAGCGGAAGCCAGATTGGAGAGGGTCAAGAAGAGAGTGGTTGGACAGGAAAGCAGAGAGCTGGCGGTGTACAGCCCGCTCGAGGGTTTTGGAGAGGAAGGGTAGGAGGGAGACAGGATGGTAGCTCTAGAGGGAGGTGGGGTCGAGGTTAGGTTTTTTTGAGGAGGGGAGTGATAGAGGCTTGTTTGAAGGCAGAGTGAAAGAGACCAGAAAGGAGAGGTGTTGAGAAGGGAGGAGATGAAGGGAAGTAGAGCAGGAGCAGCAGCTTGAAAGAGGTGAGTGGGGAGGGGGTCCAGGGCACACGTGGTGGGTTTGTGACCCTGGAGCAGGGCGGAGAGGTCAGAGTCTGAGAGGGGAGAGAAGGTGGAGAAGGAGGGTGAGTTAGTAGGGGATGCAGTGGGTGAAGGAGTGGAGCAGGCGGGTGTGCGGGGGAGGGAGAGGTGTTAAAGAGTTTGCGGATATCTGATTTTAGAAGAGAAGAAAGAGGCAAAGTCATCAGAGGAGATAGAGGAGGGAGGGGGGAGGGTTTAGGAGGGAGGAGAAGGTAGAGAATAGTTTACGTGGGTTGTTAGTGGAGGCTTGGATTACAGATTGGAAAGAAGTACATTTAGCAGAGGAGAGAGTAGAGGAGAAGGAGAGGAGAGTGCGGTAGAGGTCTAGGGCAGCAGGGAGTTTGGTTCTCTTCCATTTCTTTTCAGCAGATCGCAGTGGGATTCTTGCAGAGCGCAGAGGAGAGCCAAGGTTGGGGAGGGGAGGGGTGAGCAGATGGGGAGGGGAGGGGACAGAGGGAGTCGAGGGAGGAGGTGAGGGAGGAGAAGAGGGTGGAGGTAGCAGATTCTACAGAGTTGTGAGAAGGAGTCTATAGGAGGGAGGTGAGAGAGAGCAGTGGAGGCAAGGACAGAGGAGGAGAGAGAGCGGAGGTTACTGCGAGAGGTGACAGTGTGGGTAGGAGGAGGAAGGAGAGATGGGAGAGAGAAAAAGAGATGAAATAGTGATCAGAGAGGTCCAGGGGTGACAGAGGGTGGAGGGGCAGCAGGCCCTGGAGAAGGTGAGGTCAGTTGACGGCCAGCTTTGTGGGTAGGGGGATGGAGAGACAGGAGTGAATGAATGAAGGAGAGGAGGAATCCGGCAGAGTGGCTGGGGTTGGAGATGGATATTGAAGTCACCTAACAGGACAGTTGGGGTAGACAGAGAGGGAGAGAGGAGAGTAGACAGTTGAGTTCATCGAGAAAGTGGCGAGAGGTCCAGGGGCGGTACAGTACAATTAGCAGGAGTTGACAGAGAGGTTAGTTGGACAGCATGAAATTCAAAGGTGTTAACAAAGAGTGAGGAGAGGTCGGAGGGACAGAAAGAGTAAGGAGGGAGAGGAGAAGACCAGTCCCACCTCCCCATCCAGTGAGACGCGGAGTATGGGACAGGGCGTAAAGAGAGGACAGGGCGGCAGGAGTTACAGTGTTATCAGGGGACAGCCAGGTTTCGGTGAGAGCAAGGAAAGCGAGAGAGGTGGGAGGCAAAGGCAGAGATGAAATCAGCTTTGTTAGCAGAAGAGTGACAGTTCCAGAGTGCACCAGAGTGTGCGGGAGGGGGGGGGAGAGGCAGAGGGATGAGGTTAGAGGGGTTGGAGGAGCAGCGGCGGGAGAGGGAAGAGGGTGAGGGTGAGAGGATAGAACAGGGATGTGGGAGACAGTCATAGCAGGACCGGCAAGACAATTAGGTACAGTGGGAGCGGTGGGGTGGAGGGTACAGACCTGACTAGTAGATGGCATCTTCCAGAGCGCTGTTAGGTTCGAATCTATTCGAACAGCGTCTCGACGCAGGCCTCCCCTCGCTGGACTCCCACAGCTAGATTCCCGGCTCTTTTGTTGAGGCTAAACTGCTAAACTGCACATATAGTACAGTGGCTAAGATAGGAGTGTGTAATGAGCAAAACCAGATGTCTGACCTTCATACATTTGGGTAAAATGTTGTGTTTGTGAAATAGAACAAAAAGTATAAAAGCTACACTTTCAAAACACTTATTTGTCACACTTTTAAAACACGTCACTGGGTTTATGATTTTAAATGTGTTTAGGATTTAAACACCATGTGGTGTTTTATTTTATAAACTCTTGGACGTGTTTATGATTTGTAACACTTTGTAAACATTCATACGCGTTCTAACAGGGCTGGTGTTTAAAATCTAAACAATAAACTTAGCAAAAATGGCACAGATTAAACACATAACGTTTAACAATTTAGAGTTCCAAATGACTAAATACCAGTGTTACACCTAATGATGTATAAACACTGCTGTTTAAGAATAGAGCACGTCTTTTTTTTTATACACACATGCCATTTACATACAAGCGTTTCACACGTCTATGGTTTTACAGGTAAATGTATGAAAAGAAGACAGATGTAGCCACAATACAGTCATATTTAATGTCACTTCTGTTAATGTCACACTCTGCTTATTATATGCCCGAATATAATGCATGCTGTTTTTTAAAATGTATTAATGATCAATCCAAATGCAATTAAAACAGCGGGTGGAGGCATGAAATAAATATATTTATAACTTCTCTTATGCAATTATTTCAATAGTAAAATCAGTCATAACATTGCGTCTCATGTGCCTTATAGAAAAGTGAAAGAGCAGCACGCTGCACCAGCATAGTGTGCTGTAATGGAATCAGAGATGAAAAGTTCTGCTGGAGAGAACAGTAGTGAGTAGCTGGCGAGCCCAGCGACCCGGGAATCTTTTTTAATGCGAGCAAAGCGAGGTGGGAATTATTTAAGACAAGTGCAACAAGCTGGCATGAATAAATTAAAAGTAAATCAGTTAATTTTTGCTGTTTTTAATCTACTATTTGTTACTGTAAACAAGGAAAAGTTTAAAGTACCTGGTATTGCCAGGCAGTCTCAAATCCATGAACCAACCAGACACGCATATTATTATTTCTTATTTTTAGCAGACACACTTATCCAAGCCAACTTACAATTGTGACATACAATTAGAACATAAGAAAGTTTACAAACGAGAGGAGGTCATTCAGCCCATCTTGCTTGTTTGGTTGTTAGCAGCTTATTGATCCCAGAATCTCATCAAGCAGCTTCTTGAAGGATCCCAGGGTGTCAGCGTAAACAACATTACTGGGAAGTTGGTTCCAGACCTTCACAATTCTCTGTGTAAAAAAGTGCCTCCTATTTTCTGTTCTGAATGCCCCTTTATCTAATCTCCATTTGTGAGCCCTGGTCCTTGTTTCTTTTTTCAGATCAAAAAAGTACCCTGGGTCGACATTGTCTATACCGTTTAGGATTTTTAATGTTTGAATCAGATCGCCGCGTAGTCTTCTTTGTTCAAGACTGAACAGATTCAATTCTTTTAGCTTGTCTACATACAACATGCCTTTTAAACCAGGGATAATTCTGGTTGCTCTTCTTTGCACTCTTTCTAGAGCAGCAATATCCTTTTTGTAACAAGGTGACCAGAACTGAACACAATATTCTAGGTGAGGTCTTACTAATGCATTGTAAAGTTTTAACATTACATCCCTTGATTTAAATTCAACACTTCTCACAATATATCCGAGCATCTTGTTGGCCTTTTTTATAGCTTCCCCACATTGTCTAGATTAAGACATTTCTGAGTCAACAAACTCCTAGGTCTTTTTCAATTTCAGTATCTCCCATATGATATTTATAATGCACATTTTTATTTCCTGCATGCAATACTTTACACATTTCTCTATTAAATTTCAATTGCCATTGGCAAACTCAGACCACAACATGGTCTCATTTGAAGTATTTTTTAAAACCCCAAAAGTAATGACTAAAGCTAAGGTTTACAATCTTAGAAAAGCAAACTATGAAGGTATGAAACAGAGACTAACAGAAGTAGATTGGAGTAAAATACAGAAAACACACACAGAAAAAGGATGGCTGTTTTTTTTTTTAAATGTTGTACTAGAGGAGCAAAACAATTACATCCCAAAAGTAGACAAATCTAAATCTAAAACAAAATGGCCAAAATGGATCAATAATTTATTAGATCAATTAAAAAAATATTCAGCAAAAAAAGGCACTTTACAGAGCATTTAAAAGGGACCAAAAACAAAGTACACAGAAAGAGTACTTGGAACTGCAAACAAGTCAAAAAGAAAGTTAGAAAGGCCAAGAGAGAGATAGAAATCAACATTGCTAAGGGGGCTAAAACCAATTCCAAAATGTTTTTCCAATATTATAACAGCAAGATGTCTAAGAGACACAAATGGCAAAATCATAGATGAAGAAAAAAAGTAGCAAATATATTAAATGATTACTTTTCACAGGTTTTTACAAAGGAGGACACGGGCAACGTGCCCCGCATGTCGACCTGTTCCTATCCAGTTTTAAATAACTTTAGCATAACAGAGGCAGAAGTGTTAAAGGGACTAGGAGCTCTTAAAATAAACAAATCCCCTGGGCCGGATGAGATCCTCCCAAAGAAATGAAAGAAGTTATTTACAAACCGCTAATTAAGATCATGCGACAGTCTCTTGTCACAGGGGTTGTACCGACATACTGGAAAATAGCAAACGTAATACCGATCCACAAAAAGGGAGACAAAACCGAACCAGGTAACTACAGACCAATAAGCCTGACTTGTGTTATATGTAAACTTATGGGAACTATAAGAAGATCCAAAATGGAAAATTACCTATATGGTAACAATATCCTGGGAGACAGTCAGCATGGTTTTAGGAAAGGGAGATCGTGTCTAACTAACCTGCTTGGTTTTTTTGAGGATGCAACATCGACAATGGATAATTGCAAAGCATACAACATGGTTTATTTAGATTTCCAGAAGGCTTTTGACAAAGTCCCGCATAAAAGATTAATTTTCAAACTGAACGCAGTAGGGATTCAAGGAAATGCATGCACATGGATTAGGGAGTGGTTAACATGTAGAAAACAGAAAGCACTGATTGGACTAGAAACCTCAAAATGGAGCAAGGTAACCAGTGGTGTACCACAGGGATCAGTATTAGATCCTCTGCTATTCCTAATCTACATTAATGATTTAGATTCTGGTATAGTAAACAAACTCGTTAAATTTGCAGACGACACAAAAATAGGAGGAGTGGCAAACACTGTTGCAGCAGCACAGGTCATTCAAAATGATCTAGACTGCATTCAGAACTGGGCAGACACATGGCAAATGAAATTTAATAAATAAGTGTAAGGTACTGCATGCAGGCAATAAAAATGTGCATTATAAATATCATATGAGACATACTGAAATTGAAATAGGAATCTATGAAAAAGACCTAGGAGTTTATGTTGACTCATGTCTTCATCTATACAATGTGGGGAAGCTATAAAAAAGGCCAACAAGATGCTCGGACATATTATGAGAAGTGTTGAATTTAAATCAAGGGAAGTAATGTTAAAACTTTACAATGCATTAGTAAGACCTCACCTAGAATATTGTGTTCAGTTCTGGTCACCCCGTTACAAAAAGGATATTGCTGCTCTAGAAAGAGTGCAAAGAAGAGTGACCAAAATTATCCTAGGTTTAAAAGGCTTGTCGTATGCAGACAGGCTAAAAGAATTGAATCTATTCAGTCTTGAATAAATAAGACTACGCAGGGATCTGATTCAAGCATTCAAAATCCTAAAAGGTATAGACAATGTTGACCCAGGCGATTTTTTTGACCTGAAAAATTAAACAAGGACCAGGGTTTACAAATGGAGATTAGATAAAGGGGCATTCAGAACAGAAAATAGGAGGCACTTTTTTACACCGAGGAGTGTGAGGGTCTGGAACCAACTCCCCAGTAATGTTGTTGAAGCTGACACCCTGGGATCCTTCAGGAAGCTGTCTGATGAGATTCTGGGATCAATAAGCTACTAACAACTAAACGAGCAAGATGGGCCGAATGGCCTCCTCTCGTTTGTAAACTTTCTTATGTTCTTGTGTTGTGGTATTTACATTTTTTTCACATTTGATGTAAGAAAGTTTCAGACTTTTGGTACTGGCACAGATGGTAATTCTAAGTGATTTAGTTTTGCCACTGCAACATGGTGAAAACAGCAAAACTCTTGGAGCTGTATAGAGACTTTCGGTAGTTTCTAACAAGTTTTTTTGTTTAACTTGTACGAGGAACTACCGTTCCTCTCAATAGTTGTCTAAACACGGCTTGGAAAAATAACAACCTCTGATTGGTTAAACAGCATCACATATTCGTGCGTATATATAGCGTATAGCACGGTTTGCATACTAATGAGCCGTTTCACACTGAATAAATCACTATGCACCACTACATTCTAAATTCTATGACAAACTGCCATTTTATTTGTTATTAGATACAAAACCATTGCCAAAAATGAGTGGCATTTCACCTATTTCCTTTAATATATTTGGGGATGAAACTCCACATAACTGGTACAACACCAACTTTGAGTGAAGACAGCAGTCCATCTGAAAAAATAAATAAATAAAATAAGTGCACCAGCAAGAGTAGACGCAACAGTAGATGAGGAACAGCTCAATGAAATAGAAGAAAATAAAGATTGAAAAAACACAAACAAAAAAAACTACAGCATGGGTCCGTTAATGTACTTAAAGAAAAACATGTGGACATCCATTTTATGGAAATAAGTCCAGAAATTCTCAACAACATAAGGGTATTTTATGCCAGTGCAAGAAGCTCAACTGAGGACCAGTATTCAGTCTCCAGTTTTATAACGCTGAGCTGGACTAAATACATATTTTAACAGTAGAAGTTTTGACATCTCTGCTGACAGCAAGTTTAAAACCAGCAATCATGTATCCCTGTCAGTCAGGAAAACTCTTAGAAAAGCAGGTAATGACAAGGCCAAACACCACCCCCTGAATTACCGGCCTGGATTTTAAGCATCTGCGGGAAACTAAGGTACTGTTCCCACCGCATTCAGATTGGTGCGTAAAGTCTGGTTTGATTGTCAACTTAATCTGGCACAACTTGGATGCGAGGGTGTCCAACAACTAACAAAAACATATTTTGAGATCTGAAAGGATGAAAACGTACTAGAATATGTGTGCCTCACATATAACGAGTGAACAAACTCACTTCAAGATCTGGTTTCAGTCTCTGTGGCAGCTGCTCCCCTTACTTCCTTAGTGTCATTTGAAACTCTGCCCATCATCACAGCTTGTGCTCAGTCCTCTAGTTTCTAGTGAGATGTAATATATATAACGATAGTTCCTCATACGAGACACTAGTGATCCGTCGCTTGCTGCATCTGTGGAGTACAGGTTAGAGCACTGTGCTCTTGACTGGAGGGTTGTGAGTTAAATCACAGGTGGGGGACACATTGCTGCTTTACCTAGATTGGTCCAGTAAAAAACCTGACTGTATAAATGAGTAATTGTATGTTACAATTGTATGTTGGCCTGGATAAGTGTGTCTACTAAAAAAATTAATATACGTGTCTGATTGGTACTTGGATGGGAGACTGCCTGGCAACACCAGGTAATTAAAACTTTTCTTTGAAGTTTTACTTGTTTACAATAACAAATAGTAGATTAAACAGCAAAAATGAGATGATTTACTTTTAATTTATTGATGCCAGCTTGCTGCGCTCGTCTTTAATAACTCCCACCTCGCTTTACTCACCTTAAAGATTCCCGGGTCGTTGGGCTCGCTAGCTACTCACTACTATTCTCTCTGAGCAGAACTTTTTTTTTTTTTTTTTTTTTTTTTAAAAACTTTTTTTATTGGATTTCACAAATTAAACAGGATGAAACATAAACACAATTTAACAGAGATTTAAGTGGAAATCATATTAATAATAATTATAATTGTTATAAAAGAGAAGAGAAAGAGGAGAAAGACAGAAGAGAAAGAAAAGAGGGAGCCAGAGAGAGAGACAGAGAAAGTGCCGTACTTGCTTTTTCATTATTATTAATTTTATAAAGGAAGATTATGGAAGGGAGGGCAATCTGAGGTTGTCAACATAGAATAGAAAGGGTTGCCATGCTTTATAAAATTTTGCAGTGGATCCCCTTAATGTAAACTTTATTTTTTCCAATTTAAGGGAGTACATGAGATCCCTAATCCAGTGAACATGTGAGGGTGGGGCAGCCTGTTTCCAACCAAACAAGATAAGGCGTCTAGCCAGCAGAGTTGCAAAGGCCACGGTGTCTGACTGCAGCCCTGTTAAGGGAACATTGTCGGGAATCACACCGAAAATCGCAATGAGTGGAGTGGGGTCAATAGGCACTTGTAAGAACTGAGAGAGGGTCTCAAAGACAGAGGTCCAAAATGGAGCCAGCCTGGGACAGGACCAGAACATATGAATGAGAGAAGCTGGTGCTAGTTTGCATCTGTCACAGGCTGGATCCAATTCAGGGTATATTCTGGACAATTTGACCTTTGATAAATGAAGACAGTGTAAGATCTTGAATTGAATAAGCCCATGCCGAACACAAACTGAAGAGGAATGCACATGAGCAAGGATGGATTCCCAAATGTCATCAGTTAGCTGGAGTCCTAGATCATGTTCCCACAGGGTTTTCAAAGTGGACAATGAAGGGCAATGCAGAGACAATATACTGTTATAAATTTTAGGTATTACGCCCCTACTGTCAGGGTTGAATTCTAGAATCAAATCAGTGACTGATTTGGGAGGCAGTAGAGGAAATTGAACCACTCTATTATGAACAAAGTTTCAAATTTGCAAGTAGCGAAAAAAGTGTGTTTGAGGTAGGTTAAATTTTTGGACAAGCTGGGCAAACGATGCAAAATTATTGTCAATGTATAAATCTTTAAGAGACTTAATACCACTTCTATACCATAGACTAAAAGCAGAGTCTTTCACTGAGGGTGGGAATAGATGGTTTACATCAACAGGGGCAGATATGGACATGGACTGTAGGCCAAACCGCCTCCTAAACTGGGACCAGATCCGGAGAGAGTGACACACCTATGGGTTAACACTAAACTGAGAAGTCGAGAGGGGAAGAGAAGAGCACATTAGGGCAGGCAGGGAGGTAAAGCGACAGGAGGCTGACTCCATGACCAGCCACGCAGGGCCGTCCAGCCGGGGGTGAAAATGTGACCAATGTAATAGATTTCGGATATTAGCCGACCAATAATAAAATTGAAAGTTAGGTAGAGCCATACCCCCCCCTTGGTTTCATTCTTTGTAGGAAATCTCGAATTCTGGGAGGCTTCTTATTCCAGATAAACAAAGAAACCACCCGATCAAGTGTATTGAAAAAACTTTTAGTAATAAAAACAGGGATACACTGAAACAGGTAGAGTAACTTAGGGAGCGTGTTCATCTTGACCGAGTTGATGCGACCTGCCAGAGAAAGTGGTAGAGTGGACCAACGAAGAAAGTCTTGTTTAATACGCTCTAGTAGGGGAGTAAAGTTAAATTTAAAGAGTTTGTTGTATGAGCGTGTGACTGTGACCCCCAAGTAAGTAAAGCTTTCGGATGCAATTTTGAAAGGGAGATTCTCAAGGGGACAGCGACGAGCCGCCAAGTTGATAGGGAACAATTCACTCTTGTGTAGGTTAAGTTTATATCCAGAGAACCTGCTAAACTGCTCCAGTATGACTAAGGCATGGGGGAGGGAAGAGATAGGGTCAGAAATATATAAAAGAAGGTCATCGGCATAAAGTGACACCTTCTGCTCGCGCCCCCCCCCGAATTACTCCTTTTACATCCTGACTTACACGCAGGGATATTGCAAGAGGTTCAATGGCAATTGCAAAAAGAAGGGGAGAGGGCAACCTTGTCTTGTACCTCGGTGGAGAGGGAAGTATTTGGATTGCACATCATTTGTGTGAACAGAAGCTGTAGGGGAGGAATATAACAGCTTGATCCATGAAATAAAATTGTGACCAAAGCCAAACCTATGTAGAGCAGCAAACAAGTAGTCCCATTCAACACGATCAAAAGCTTTCTCTGCATCTAACGAAAGAATAACCTCAGGCAGGGGAGAAGAGGGAGTATATATAATATTGAACAGACGGCGAAGGTTAAAATAAGAGTGTCTGCCCTGCACAAATCCTGTCTGGTCAGAGGAGACAATAGAGGGGAGAACTGACTCCAGACTGTGTGCGAGGGTCTTTGCAAGAATTTTAAAGTCTGCATTAAGCAGCGAAATGGGGCGGTAGGATCCACAATCAAGAGGGTTCTTATTCTGTTTAAGCAGTACAGAGATAGAGGCTTGGCACAGCGTAGGCGGTAGGGACATAGATGTAAAAGATTCAGCAAACATGGTGCTCAGTAGGGGAGACAAACTACAGCTAAATTTCTTATAAAATTCTATGGGAAACCCATCTGGGCCAGGAGATTTACCACTCTGCATTGACCTAAAAGCTTGAGTTATTTCATCTGGGGCAAAGGGCTCCTCCAGGTGGGCTTTTGAGTCAGGATCCAAAACTGGAACAGGAAGGCTCTCAAAAAAAGAATCGGTTAATGAGGGATCGGCAGGTGATTCCGATTTGTAAAGAGAAAAATAAAATGTTTTAAATTGATCATTAATCTCCTGCTGGTCAGTTGTAGGCAGACCTGATTGAGAATTAATTTGCGGGATCAAATGTGAAGCAGCAGATTGGCGAGATGATGTGCTAAAATTTTGCTAGCCTTGTCACCATGTTCATATAGTGCATGCCGTGATCTAATCATTAATTGCTCTGCCTGTTTAGTGGAGAGAAGGTTGAATTCAGTTTGTAGGGACAATCGTTGTTTATAGAGTTCTGGAGTGGGAGAGAGAGCATGTTGCTGATCTAACTTCAAAATAAGGTCAGTTAGTTCTGAGAGCCACCCTGTTCGAAGCCTGTTGAGTCGAGCACTGTAAGAGATTACTTATCTCTTAAATAAGCCTTTAAGGTTTCCCATAAAGTGATGGAGGACATCCCAGGCGTTGAGTTGGTATCCAGAAAGAAGTCTATCTGGGAAGAACTAAACTGGACAAAGTCTTGATCAGATAATAATAGGGGGTTGAGCCTCCAAGGGTGACGTGGTGCCACCTGCCTGTGAAAAACAAGCTCCAAAACCAGAGGCGCATGATCTGATATGACTATACTCTGATACGTACAAGAACGTAAAATGGGAAGCAGTTTTTTGTCCAGAAAAAAGTAGTCAATACGAGAGTATGTTTGATGTACAGGAGAAAAAAAAGAGTACTGCCGGGCAGTTGGAAAAGAAAGCCACGGATCAGAAGCCCCATATGTGTCAAGAAATGAACGAATAATCAGAGCAGATTTTGAAGGGGGTGCTGGATTTAGGCAGGAGCGGTCCAACCTAGGATTAAGAGTACAGTTCATGTCCCCCCCGAGTAAGAGGTGGTGTGTGTGCACATCAGGTAGGGAAGAAAGAAAGTTAGTGAAAAACTGACTGTCATCCCAATTAGGAGCATAGACATTAGCTAAAATTAAAGGGCTGTTATAAAGAGAACCTGTGACAACAACATAATGACCATTTGGGTCCGCAGTCACTTGGGAGGCAATGAATGGAATGGATTTGTGTACTAAAATTGCTGCTCCCCGAGCTTTGCCATGAAATTTGGAATGAAATACCTGCCCCACCCAACTCCTGCGCATACGGGAGTGGTCTGAATTTGGAAGATGTGTTTCTTGCAGAAAAGCAATGCCCACTTTCAGCTGTTGAAGGTGAGATCACACTCGATTGCGCTTCACTGGGTGATTAAGCCCCTTGACATTCCAGCTTATAAAATTAACCTGACACCCAATATCACTAGAGTTAGTGCCAGCTGCAGCAACCATCAAGAGTTAGGGATGTAAAGAAAAAAAATGTAGGATGAGATACAAAACAAAACAAAACAGGCATCTTAACCTCAGATCCCCTCCCCTGACCAATATAAAAAAACACAGCAGAAGAGAGAAGGAAAGTGAAAGAGAGAAAACAAAACAAACAAAAAAACCCAACAACAATAGAAAAAATAACAGCCCCCATCCCATTAAGAGGTGGTAACATTCCCAAAGCTTAATTTGTAAAGCTTTTATCCTAACCACTGTGTCTGCTCTGCTGTGCCTAACCTTACAGCACTAGTCCCAGAACTGAACTGTCTAAATGTAAGCAACCCTTAAAAATAGGTAACTATAAGAAATGTACCAAAATGTTTGAAAACACCAGAGAGAAAAAAAAATTTAAAAAATTTAAAAAAATAAAAAACTGGTTAATGCTTATACAGTGATAATGTAATACTGCAAGAACATTTCAATTATTTAGTAAAGTATCCACATAGTAAGTCAACACCACAAACTATATCAGTAAGAGAAACAAACCTTTTCATTTCAGCAATAACAAATAGTATACTGAACCCAGGGCCATACAAACGTTATTTCTCTCCATTCAAACCACACACAAACGTGAATACTAAAAAAAAAAAAAAAAAATAATAATATATATATATATATATATATATATATATATATATAGACATATACACACATATATAAACATACATATACATACACATACCCATATACATATATATACACATACACATATACACACATACATACATACACATACATACATATATATATATATATATATATATATATATATATATATATATATATATATATATATATATATATATATATATATATATATATATATATATATTGTAACACAGCAGGGAGGGGTTAATATCCTCCCTGCAGAAAACATGTGCGAATGCACATTTTGTTTAATTGTTTTGTTTCAATTAATTGTTTTATTTGTTTAATTATCACCCGCACCTGGTAGGTATTATCAATTAGTACCAGGTGCAAGGGTATATAATGGAAGCAGCCAGTCTGTTCACGGCTGCTGAGTAGAAGGAAGCAGGAGAGGTGCTCTGCTTCCAAGCAGTCCTTGAAGTAAGTGCTGTGTTAAACCTGTGTGGTTTCCAGTGTTTTTATGACAGGTAAACGGCTTAGCCGTCCTGCGAGCTAGTCAGGGACCTGCATAAAATGTTTAGTCAGTGCTCAAAACGGAGCTAGGTGTTGTTTCGTTTTGTTTGTTTATTTTTGTCGGTGTATTAAAAAAATAGCGCGTAAGCGCTTTAAACTCCATTTCTTGTGTCTGGGTCTACCTTATAGGGGCAAACGAACGACCGTGAGTGCCGGCCGGGTTACATATGGTGGCAGCGTGTGTGGGCGCCCCTACGACCCAAAAGAAATGGAACTAAAAGAGTTGATCGAAAGGATCAACAGAAACACCACTGCTCAAGTGGAGCAGAATAAGATGTGGAGACTAGAGTTAGGGCTGCCAGAGCGGGAGCCTACAGAGCTGGAACTGCTGCTCCAGAAGTGGGAGCTGGAGTCGGCAAAAGAAGCCCAGCAGTCTCCTGAACCAGAGGAGCTGGTGCTGAGTCAAGGGAGGGAGGAGGAGGAGTCCTTCCCGAAGCCAGAGGAAGTGGAGCCGTGGCTGTCTCTGGAGCCACCGGCTGCAATCAAGGGAGAGGAGGTGCTAGCTCCCGAGCCAGAGGAGTTGAAGAGCACACCTCCACCACAGCTCCAGCCCCCAGCCCCAGAAGCTTGTCCGCGCTGGTCAGTGCAGTCCCTTGCCCCTTGCTCCTGGACACCCTGCCGGTCTGCCTAGACCTCCCTGCGCTAGACCTGGAGCCCAGGAGTCTGCACCATCAGCCACAGCTCTGCCCCTGGTTCCCTACTCCGCTCTCCCCGAGCACCCAGATGTCGCTGGGCTGCTGCCAGACGTCGCTGGTGCTCCCCTGTTCGCTGCTTCGCTCCCCTGGGTGATCGGACATCGCTGCGCCCGGTCCCCAGGTGAAGACCTCAGCCCGCTGCTGCATCCTCCTGTTCCCCGCCGCCGCCGGTCGCCCCTGTCATCCCGGTGGGGTCCCGTGTCGCCGGTTCACGGTCCCTTCTTAGAAGCGCCGGATGGACCGACCCACCCTCAAGCCCGTCTGTGGAAGAGGGCGAAAATTGACATTTGTGGACTCGAGGGTGGGTGGTTGTGTTTTAGGGGAAGGGGGTGGCCTTGGAATGGCCGATCAGTGTTGCACACTTGAGGGGAGGATGTGTAACACAGCAGGGAGGGGGTTAATATCCTCCCTGCAGAAAACATGTGCGAATGCACATTTTGTTTAATTGTTTTGTTTCAATTAATTGTTTTATTTGTTTAATTATCACCCGCACCTGGTAGGTATTATCAATTAGTACCAGGTGCAAGGGTATATAATGGAAGCAGCCAGTCTGTTCACGGCTGCTGAGTAGAAGGAAGCAGGAGAGGTGCTCTGCTTCCAAGCAGTCCTTGAAGTAAGTGCTGTGTTAAACCTGTGTGGTTTCCAGTGTTTTTATGACAGGTAAACGGCTTAGCCGTCCTGCGAGCTAGTCAGGGACCTGCATAAAATGTTTAGTCAGTGCTCAAAATGGAGCTAGGTGTTGTTTCGTTTTGTTTGTTTATTTTGTCGGTGTATTAAAAATAGCTGTAAGCTTTTAAACTCCATTTCTTGTGTCTGGGTCTACCTTATAGGGGCAAACGAACGACCGTGAGTGCCGGCCGGATATATATATATATATATATATATATATATATATATATATATATATATATATATACACACACACACACACACAAATACATAAAATAGTAATACTGGAAAATCCATTACAGACAGACAGAGAGAGTAGCAAACTTAACCAGCAACCCAATAACACCACTGGAGCGATAGCTGCAAAGCATGCCCACCCAGACTAGCAAAACCCCTGTTCTCCGTGGCACCAAAACTAAATTCCCCAGGATACATTGCATTGACGTAACCAGTGACGCGCCGTTTGCAAGTCAGTGTGATGCGCACATTTTAACCATAACAGTAATGCTTTCAATTTAGGAGAACATTCATTTTACCGAAGGAATACACACACACACACATAATACAACCCACAACCATACATACACAAAAAATAATGATTATAAATAAATAAACAAAAAAGACATTTATACTTCTGTATAACGCCGGTATATTTAAATGATATTAAGTCCGCAATTACCGTACTGTATTTACTCTGTGCATTTTAGCTTAGGGAGGATCTCTCTTGAATAAAAGTCCCTTGCTGCTTCTGGAGTATCGAAAATGTTATCAGTTCCATTGAATGAAACGCGGAGACGTGCTGGATGTAATAGGCCATATCTCACCTTCGCACCACGGAGAAGCGCCTTCACTTCATTATAAGCAGCTCTGCGCTTTACCAAATCAGCACTAAAATCGGGGAAAATGAAGACTCTTTTTCCGTGGAAGATGAGCGGCCCCTTCTCCCTTGACAAGCACAGAAGCCGCTCTTTAACCTGAAAATGGTGAACTCTCAAAATGAAAGGCCTTGGGCTCTCCTCTCGTGGTCTCGCAGCTGAGGAGCGATCGCCCTATCCAGAACAGGGGGAGTCCAGGCACTCCTGCCCAAACACTTCTTGAAAGAAGCTCGACATAAACTCCGTTGGTCTGCCTTCCTCCATCCCCTCCGAATTCCGACGACGCGCAGATTATTTCTCCTACTTGGTTCTCCAGGTCGTCAATTTTAGCAAGGAGCTTGTTATTTTCAGAAGCAAGCAAGTTGCAGGCTGCAACCCCAGCAAGGCGGGCGTCAAACACATTCATGGAGCCCTCCACCTCTCTAACTTTTCAGAGCACTCAGACAACGCGGCTTTAATGGGAGCAATTGCCGATTGAATTTCGGATCGAAGCATAGCAATCTCATCTCGGATAACTTCCCTGACGATCCTACGGAAATCGTCAAGCATGGTGGAGCTGTAGCCGGGCCCCCTCCGCTTTCTCCTGCAACAGCGCCGCCCAGGAGCAGGTGCACCTGGATCAGCAGCCATCGATTTTTTGCTTGACGGCTTTGGTGACATTACAAAGTAAGTGTGACTGACAGCAACGGATATATCAAATAAAATAGCAGATGTAACGTTAAACTTATTAAAACAAACAAAAAGCTACGTTTTAAAGGAATGATTTTAAAGGATTGCTAAAGATTATTTTAAAAGATTCAGGAACTCCTGCTTTACACCTCTACTCCATATTAGTCCCCCTAGTGGTCCTTCCACTGAGCAGAACTTTTAATCTCTGATTCCATTACAGCACACCATGCCGGTGCAGCGTGCTGCTCTTTCACTTTTCTATAAGGCACATGAGACACACTGTTATGACTGATTTTATTAATCGCTATTGAAATAATTGCACAAGAGAAGTTATAAATATATTTATTTCACGCCTCCACTGGCTGTTTTAATTGCATTGGGATCATTCCACACCACCTGATACGTGAGCGCAACAAACTCAGCAATGCATTATCTACCGTTGGTTCACGGGGCGGAGTTATGCCACCTGGTAGTGTTTATTGACGGAATTAGTAAACATATACACAAGGAGAGAGGGGCTCCGCCTCTTCAAGGCCCAACATTTACTTGATCGATAGACACGATAAACAGGAGGGGGGCCACCATCTTTGAGGTGACCCGACATACGAGAGGGGCACCGTCTCCGAGGTTACCTGACATACGAAGAGGCTCGCGAACCGGAAAGAAAACATAAAGTTAGTATCTGTTAAAACATATAATGCGTGGTGTTCCGCCTCTTGAAGCCCAACATAATAGAAGGGGGTTCCGTCGCTGAGGAGACCCGACAAACAGGAGAGGGGCCACCGCCTTTGAGGAGACCCGACAAACACGAGGGATGCCACCGCTTGGGGACCCTCACATAGAGGCATCACACCTGAAAGAAGAATCCCAAAAGAAACATACATGCAGATGGAAGGGTTTGGCCGGGGGGTCCCTCTGACTCATGGAGAACCCTCCTCTATGAGGTAAATGAAGCAGAGCTTAACAAAGGGTTGGAGAAAGTGGAATCACTAACCCCCCAGAGGAGACCGATGCAAAGGCGGTTGAGATGCTAGAGGAGGAGGAGGGAGGAGGAGGAAACGAAAAAACACAAGACAGCTAGGTAGAGGTGACTAATGTTTAAATAAGGTAGATTTAATTGATGACAGCAGATGATAAGTTGTTGGTGCCTAGCGCCACCCCCTGAACCCCACCTATAGGTTAACATTTCACGGGGCGGAGCTATGCCACCTGGTAGTGTTTATTGACAGAGTTAGTGAACATATACACAAGGAGAGAGGGGCTCCGCCTCTTCAAGGCCCAACATTTACTTGATCTATAGACACGATAAACAGGAGGGGGGCCACCGTCTTTGAGGTGACCCAACATACGAGAGGGGCACCGTCTCCGAGGTTACCCGACATACTGAAGAGGCTCATGAACCGAAAGAAAACATAAAGTTAGTATCTGTTAAAACATATAATGCGTGGTGTTCCGCCTCTTGAAGCCCAACATAATAGAAGGGGGGTTCTGTCGCTGAGGAGACCCGACAAACAGGAGAGGGGCCACCGTCTTTGAGGAGACCCGACAAACACGAGGGATGCCACCGCTTGGGGACCCTCACATAGAGGCATCACACCTGAAAGAAGAATCCCAAAAGAAACATACATGCAGATGGAAGGGTTTGGCCAGGGGTCCCCTCTGACTCATGGAGAACCCTCCTCTATGAGGTAAATGAAGCGGAGCTTAACAAAGGGTTGGAGAAAGTGGAATCACTAACCCCCAAAAGATGGACCCCGCTCCCCGCTGACGCAACGTGAAGAAGAAAAAGAGAGAACCGCCAATGCATAAGAAAAAAGAAAAGAGAAAACATTTAGACGAAAGAAAACAAACACTTAACATGACAAAGGGGTTAGTAGACTATACCCTAATGACTATGTGAAGACCCTCTGCACAGTGGAAAAAAAAAACCCTTTCTTTTAATTTAATTTCTTAGGGGGAAATCTTTGGAAACCCAGGCAGAAAGGTCGTCCCCACTCCGGACATACTAGCAATGGACTGATGTGCAGAGGATATTTCAGATGATGAAGAACGAATATAAGTTTCAACTGCGCCCCATATTTTTAATTAAATGCTGGTTAATGTTGTCTTTTGCAGCTGAAGTAGCTACCCCTATTCTAAATGAATGAGGAGTGTAGAATTGTGAAGGAAGACCTGCTCTGGACACCACGGTGGAAAGGTGTGTTGAAAACCAATGCCTTGATACAATGGACCGGCTTGAATTGATAAACAAAGGGTCGGAGGATGAAATGGCCTTGCGTTCTGCAATGTACTTCAATATGGAAGTGAAGGGACACAGAGGAGAGTTGATCTTAGAAAGCTGAATACATTGTCCTTGCCGCAGTTGATCTGTTTTTGAAATGCGAAGAAATAAGATGAAATGAGAATCTGGGATGAGCTTGAGGTCACTGCAGCGGATACCGAGGATAGGAAAGCTGGCAATAGAAGGAACTGTATATTCAGAACATCTCAAAAACCCAAAAAATGCAGATAGACATATGACTTCCATAGTTAAATCATCAAATGGAGAAAAACAGCCATGGCAGAGAATTGAAATCAAGTTACTGAGAATGTCTATAGAAATAGGCAGGCGAGCAGAAGAAGGAGCCGGAGAGCACTTGGAAATTCCTCGTAAAAGGAGACGAACCTCTGGAATTGATAATAGAGTTGAGGAATTGATGGACATCAAGCGTAATTGATGTTGAATTCCTGAAAAATATAGTCTGATTGTAGCTGGTGCCAGATGTAGAGAGTCCTTTGCATGCACTATGAACGCCATGATCCAGTCCTGGTTGAATGGAGTAGGATTAATCCTGCTTTGTAAACAGAAAGTTACATAACATGCCCAACCTGTAGAGTACGAGGATCTGGTAGATGGGGCAAGTGCTGATGCCATGTAACCTTGAGCTGAAATAAGAAGTTTATTAATAGTTGGATTTAGTTGAAAATCAGCTGATTGAACTGTATGCTTGCTGCTGGATATTGCAGAGCTGTAGGCAGCAAACTGTGGAATTTGGAAATCTGTAAACGAGAAAGAGCATCAGCTGCATTATTAAAAATGCCCGGTAGGTGGCGAGCTTGTATTAGGAAATTATTAGAGACTGAAATCCATACTAGCCGACGCAGCAATTGCATGATAAGAGGGGAAGAGGAACGACCTTTATTTATAATATGCACTGTAGTTGAATTATCACAGTAAAATAGTATTGATTTCTTAGACCAGAGATGACCCCATAGCTGGGCAGCTGCTACTATTGGGTATATCTCTAGCAGAGCTGTGGATTTTAGATGAGGAGATATGTTCTCGATTTCCTCAGGCCATGTACTGCAAAACCATTGTTAAATAGACCTCCGAATCCCAGAGATGAGGCATCAGTAAATAAAGCCATATCGTGTGGAGCTGAAATGAAATCATCATAAAACATAGAGAGACCGTTCCAGTGCTGAATAAGTGCAGACATTTTAATGTCTTTCCTAGCTTCTGAAGAGATATTTATATAGGAGTTCAGATTTTTTGCTGTTGATGCCAGCGCTAGCAGTCGAGATATAAACGCCCTCCCTGTGGAATGATACGATATTGCGGTTAAAGTAACCCAGCAATGAAAGCAGTGCCCGTTTTTTAATTGTTTTACTGATCTGAAAATCCTGAATGAGAAAACGAATATGGTTATGTTTAGCTCAGGCAGGCTGGCTTCAAACTTTTCTGTATCTAGAATGATTCCAAGGAATTCCAAAGAATGAAGGGGACCGATTGATTTCTCTTCTGAAAGCGGAACGCCAACTTCAGAAAATAAGCTTTTAAGATTGGAAATCGCTTCTGCTGGTGCATCTGAAGGAGGAGAAATTACTAAAAAATCGAGTGGAGCAAGAATGGGACATGATAGACATTAAGAAGAATCCAGCATAATGCTTCCGACAGGGTATCAAATATCTTCGGTCTACTGCGGCAGCCAAAAGTCAATTGGGTGGCAAAATAAAACTTCCCTTCCCAGCATATACCAACAGGTGACGGAGAGAAGGATGGATTGGCATTACTTTAAATGCGTCTGATATATCTGCTTTTGCTAACCAGGAACCACGACCTGCTAAT
Organism: Acipenser oxyrinchus oxyrinchus; assembly: GCA_030684275.1. Classification (NCBI taxonomy): domain Eukaryota; kingdom Metazoa; phylum Chordata; class Actinopteri; order Acipenseriformes; family Acipenseridae; genus Acipenser; species Acipenser oxyrinchus. The sequence continues at coordinate 44,212,352 of CM060252.1, forward strand.
TTAATTGAATGTATTGCATCTGCAATAGTGATGTAATGCAGGGAAAATTGATCTTGGGGAATTAATGAGTTAATGCTGCTGGTGCTTGACCCCTGTGGTGCTGATAAATCAATAATGAGACGCTTTTTTCCTGACATTTTCCTCGTGGCAATGCCGATAGGATTAATTCTATATACTGGAAAAGGAGGAGCTAGAAATGGACCGACTATAAATCCTTTTTTAATTTCTTTCTCGATGAGAGACTGCACTGATTGTGGATCTTGAGTCGCTGAATAAAGATTTTTGCTTTTGAACGAGGAAGAAGGAATTTGAGTAAGACCGGCTGAAAAACCATTTTTTAATCCGTCTATCAGGTAATTAATTAAGTTACTGTCGGGATGATTCTGTAATTTACTTGATAACACCGGGATGTTTATAGGAGTAAAGACTGTGAGCATCGGGGAAAGTCACTTGCGTTTTAAAGAGCAGATTGAATTAGAGTGAGCGTCTTGCTGCACATGTGGATAAAATTGCATTGCCTATTCGAACAGAAGCCAGTATTGAAATTGTTGCAGATTTGTCTTCCTCCTGAAAATCTAATACTGCGTCCGTATTTGTCTTTCCTTGTGGACTGATTGAGGGGAGCTGAAGAATGTATAGGATTAGGTACTGAAGATCTGTATGAATTAGCGGCGAAACCGGGTGCTTTAGAAGTTGATGCAATTGCAGCTTTAGGGCAGAGGGATGATGTGTGAGCTGTTGAAGCGCAGACCCCACATGCGTTAGCTCTTAGACCACCAAAAATTCTATTAAATAGATTTGTGTTGGGTTTAGCCCAATTGATGATGTGATTATCTGCTGCCAATATCGCTGCTGCTTTTGCGGAGAATGATTTATGATACTCAAAAAACATAGTCCCCCCGTATCTGACAGACAGCTCCACGATATAGTATTTGTAGGAGTCCAATTCAGCTCCCGGTTAGGATATACCGAGCATAACACATCTCTGAATATGGAGAAAGCAAGGACAAATTCCCCAAATGTAAGATTTTTAATCAGTCTGGGATCTCTGGATTTTAGAGTTACTGCCAAATCTCCACAATCCACTACTCTATGATCCAAAAATTCCGAAGTCGTCATTAATAGTGAAACAAGATTAATGTCCTTACCTTCGAGAATGTTACATCTGATTCGTGGAGATATAGTGTGACGTCTAGCTGCAGTTGGAGAGGAGGATCCGTATGTAGATGCAGTAGCGAGGTTGAATTTTGGAGGATCTGCTTCGCTGGCTGAAATTAGGGCTGGACCAGAAGAAGCTGTAGGCGGCGCTGCAGTGTTTGATGCTGGAATTAATGACAGCGCTGAAGATTGTTTTCCCTGTTCCATAATAGACACAATTCTGCAAACTGACACATGTGCTTTTTGGCATTTAATATACTGCATACGTATTTTATTTAGTTCCAACCCATATACTGCATTAAACCAAAATCATGAATATACTGTTAATATATTGTAGTGTTCTGGGGTAAACAACAGGAAGGCAGACGACCGCAGCAAGATCTCATTCAGATTTTATTGAGGTCAGCATTCCACACTACCCACAGCAGCATGCAAGCTGTGCCTTTATAACCCAAAACCCCGCGAAAACATGTAACATTTAGAAAGAACAAGACACGTTATTGGACAACATTCACAAGCATACTGGCACCACGACTCGATCACGCTCCCCTCCACCCTACAGGTGCACTCGTTCACATGCACAGGCACTCAGGACGTTGACAAAACACGGAACAGCGACACAAAACCATAACACAACACAAATAGTCCAGATCGCTACAATATCAATGCAACTGCCTTATCAATATAAATGACATGTTTAAACAGGAAAGCATGCATAAAAGTTGCCGTTGTTTTATCACTGCATTGATCATTGACACATTTTAAAAACACAAAACATCAAAGTCACAGCATGCATTATATTCGGGTATTATGGTTTCATCTGTCTTCTTTTCATACATTTATGCTGTAAAACCACAGACGTGTGAAACATTTGTATGTAAATGGCATGTGTGTAGTAAAAACAAAAATAGACGTGCTCTATTCCTAAACAGCATAAACAGTGATTATAAGTCAGTAGGTGTAACACTGGTGTTTAGTCATTTGGAACTCTAAATAATTGTTAAATGTTATGTGTTTAGCTGTGCCATTTCTGTTAAGTTTATTGTTTAGATTTTAAATACCAGCACTGTTATAATCATGTATAAATGTTTAAAAAGTGTTATAAATCATAAACACGTCCAAGAGTTTATAAAATAAACACCACACTGTGTTTAAATCCTAAACACATTTAAAATCATAAACCCAGTGACATGTTTTGAAAGTGTAGCTTTTATACTTTTTGTTCTATTTCACAAACACAACATTTTACCCAAATGTATGAAGGTCAGACACCTGGTTTTGCTCATTACACACTCTTATCTTAGCCACGGTACTATATGTGCTTCAACGATTTTTCTGTTTTCTTGAATTATCTGAAGTAGTTTTTTCTTTTTATCAGTTTCCCCTACAAAATGTCTCCAAAACTATTACTTTGGTTTAAAATCGACACATTACTTTCCATCTAGACTTGGGGCCAGCAGTGTGAAGTAGTGGTTAGGGCTCTGGACTTTTGACCGGAGGGTTGTGGGTTCAATCCCAGGTGTGGAACACTGCTGTTGTACCCTTGAGCAAGGTATTTTACTAGATTCAGTATAAACAACTGGATAAATGGGTAATTGTATGTAAACAGGATGTGATATAATTGTGACAATTGTAAGTTGCCCTGGATAAGGGCGTCTGCTAAAAAATAAATAATTTAAATGCAATCTGCTGAACTATTTGCGTTTGACTTGGTATTTGTATATTCTGAAATAAGAATTTGCATTTGAATTTAAAATCATGGGAAAGCTATAAAAATATTTCAAATGCATTTAAATACTTTTTAATAAAATGCTCATAATAAAGTAGAGAGACTTTTCAGTAAAGTTGATCAACCTGAAAGATGCAAACTAAAGGACACTTTTGAGAACTTCATGTTTATTAAACATAACAATCAAAACAAGTAAAAAGAATAATTGTGCAATGCACACATATATCGATATATATACATATATCTCATCATTTATGTCAGTTTTTCACAAACCTGGCCCTGCGGGCCCACTGTGTCTGCTGTTTGTGTTCCAACTGAGTTCTCAATTATTAAATTGATCCCCCGGTTGACTTAATGTAATGTTAGAAATAACTTGAAATATCTAACTCTTTTGGCTGCTTTCACAAACCCTGATCAACACAAATCTTGGACTACCTTACCTGAGTTAACATTAGGCAGTCCTAGATTAGTGCTAATTGAGGCCCATGCAGCCAGCCATTTAAGAGCTACAAATAATTCAAATGCTCTGATTACACAAATTATTCATTCAATTGAGGGTTCAATTCAGTAATTTAAAGCTCAGTTGGAACAAAAATCAGCAAACCCTGGGTACTCAGACCCAAGATTGGGAAACACTGTTTTATGTAACTTGCTTCCTATATTGGTACTTACCTGTTAATTATTATGAACTATGTGATTACTGTGTTTATGTTGTTATTATATAAACTGCTTTCCTTGTATGTCACCTTGGATAAAGGCCTCTGCCAAATTCATGTTAATAAATTAACATTTGTTGTATGGGAAAGTATTTGAAGTCCATTTAGCAATTGTCACATTTGTATTTGTATTTAGTTTGGTAGTAAATGTATCACATTTGCATTTGTGTTAAGCAAATTCGCAAGAACATTGACATTGCCATTGGTCTCATCAATGGGGCAATAGGGAAACTTCAAGCTGTTTCCTACTATCTGGAAAACACAAGTATGCTCAAAACCATAACCATCAAATGTAACAATGGAGTCACCCATACCTTTCAACTTTTATCAAAGTTTGAAATCATGGATAGAGTCTACATTGTTCAAGAGCAGTTCCCAGTCATTTGTGCTCATGCAACTACTGTGGATCTAACTACCGTGGATATTTGTCACTTCTTAGGAGAACCTTTCAATAGAGGTGAGCAGCAACATGTTGCAGAGTTTCTCAAATTGTCTGAAATGTATCCTGAAGTATCTCCCATGGTTTCAGTCACAATAAGTCATGACATTCTATGTACTACATGTAACTACTGCTCATCAAACCGAGAGGTTGCATGTTTATCCTCTACATGCACCTGCTGGTACATATTCCATGTGTTTGGAAGAACTCATTTATAGAAATGACAAATGGGCAATAATTCCTGGTAGCAAATGTAGGCAATGCAACACTTCTCCAATCATGAAATGTGAACTCATTCAATCAGCAGGAAGAATGATTGCAGTCCAACTTATGCTTTGGGAAACCAAACCAGATGGGACCATTACAAATTGACACAATGCTAAGTTTACCGCTGTGCAGAAGAGCACAATTACTGTGGATAACAGGAATTACTAATTAGCTTCCATTATCATACACCAGGGACAGGGTGTTGATTCAGGACACTATGTGTCTGTTCTTGCTGTGGGTGCTACTGGAAAATGGGTGTATGCAAATGACACACTCATTGAAGTCAAACCATGGCCAAAAAATGCAAAGGACATGTATATGGCTGTAACAGGGGGAGACCTGTACTGACTCTTCTGATTCAATGTGCTGCAGGAAGAGAGCAGCAGCCGGTCAATATCCGTTTGTTGGTCATGGCAATGACACAGAGAGGTGGGAGAGAGGGTGTGTGGGCTCTCCTTCTCTCTGAGTGGCTGAGGGTCTTGGGGTGATTGTTGGCCCTATTAAATAACATTCTGTTCCCTCAGGTCTGCCCTTCTAAGACGTGCTGAGCATGCGGAAGCTTTGGTCCAGGACTGAGAATGGCTGGGAAAGAAATCCCAACAAAAAATAAATGAAAAGAGAAAAAAAATAGAGGTAGCGGGGAAAACCTTGGGCAGACCCCATAAACATTTGTATAGCAGGCTGAGGGTGCAGCTAGTGTAGGACAGAGACCCGGGCCGTGTGTGTAGTGACGGTCGGGGTGAAGCTGCCGAGTGCAGCACCTTTTATTTGTAGTTTTGCTTACTGTGCTTTATTTTCCTTTTTCCTTTCGCCTTTTGATTTATTCTTTTGTTGAGCACTTGTATTCGGTACCGCCTCTGGTATTGTTGTGGTTCTGTCTGTACTATCATTGGTAGGCAGACCACAGTCAACAGCGCCCTCTGTGGGCTGAAAAGAGGTATTACGCACCCATAATAAAACTGGGCACCTGTGCAGTGTTTCAAGTTCATCCGTGTCTCCCTTGTGTCAGTGAATTACCTACCACCCTACTATGACTATTCATGAGATACGCCTTTTTTTTATTTTTTTTTTAATCGGCTTGTCTCGGCTCCTTTCGTTCCCACTCGGCCATTGAATGGTTTTCTCGGCTTTTTCCGTTGAAAAACCGACTTTTTGCGTTTTTGCGTTTTTAAAATGATGTCGGACAGGGTCCGACAAAGGACCCGGTGGGAATAATTGCAATGTCGGACCCAGTCTGACAATGGACCGCAAAGGGTTAAAATTCTCATATCAGAATAATGTGCCAGATCCCTGGGGGAGGGGGGTATTGCAACAGTAACACAGGGACCCAATTACCACACGCATTACACACACGCCAGTACAATGTGGGACAGTTACTTTGTTAAACCCCTTGACAATTTTAAATACCTCTATTAAGTCGCCTCTGGCTCTCCTTTCTAGGCTATACAGATTCAGCTATTTCAATCTATCGTCATATGACATGCCCTTCAATCCTGGAATTACTTGTGTTGCTCTCTTCTACTCTCCATTGCCTTAATGTCTTTCTTGTGATATGGGGACCACAACTGGACACAATATTCTAGGTGTGGTCGGACCAGTGTATTGTATAATTTTAATATAACTTCTCGATTTGAATTCAACTGTCTTGAATATAAAACCTAACATTCTATTTGCCTTTTTTGTAGCTTCTCCGCACTGTCTAGTTAGCTTAAGAGATTCATCCTCTACTACCCCCAAGTCCTTTTCATACAGAGCCTCCTCTATTTCGTTACCATTCATGCTGTACTTGCCTGTAATGTTTTTGCGCCCTATGTGCAAGACTTTGAATTTATTCACATTAAATTGCATCTGCCATGTGTCAGCCCAAGCTTGAATCTTTTCTAAATCTCTTTGTATTATTCAAGTTGCTGATTGAGAGTTGGCTACCCCTACCAGTTTTGTGTCATCTGCAGATTTGCATAGTTTACTGATTATGTCTTGGTCCAAGTCATTTATATAGATGAAGAATAGCAATGGTCCCAGTACTGATCTCTGTGGTACCCCACTTGTTACGTTACTCCAGTTTGATGCCTGGCCTCTCTGCTTCCTATATTCTAATCAGTTATAACAAATACTGGTAATGATGTTTGTGTACATTCTGTTAACCTTGGTATATTGTATAAATCCTCCTTTGTAAATACTTGTACAAAGTGTTGATTAGGTACATCTGTGATTTGGTTGTCTTTAGTCAAATTACCACTGCTGTCACGAAAACTACTGACTTCCTCTTTCAGTTTCCATTTAGCATTAACATATTGAAAAAATCCTTTTGGATTAAGTTTACTATCTGAGACCACTTTTAAGGTCTCTACAGGCCTCTCTGTATTCTATTTGTGAGGCTGCTCCCTTTGATTTAACAGAAAGATATAATTCTATCCCAGTCTATGTTTAGAAGCTCCTGTTGCATTCCTTTGTAATCTGCTCTCCTGAAATTGTAAACCATTGTCTTTGATTTATGTACTGCCCTTGATTTATTTGCCACAAACTTTATCATATTATGGTCACTTATTCCTAGTGGTACTATTACCTGTAGTTGTGTATCCTTGCTTCACTGTTTGTTGATACCAAATTTAGACATGAATGGGCCTAGTTTATGTTTTGTTATGTTTTTGAAGTTTTCATTTTAATGATTTCATTTTAATGATTCCAGACTATTAAGCCTTTTGATTTGATTTTGTTTAATTTAATCCATATTGATTCATTGTTACCATTACTTTCCAGTATTTCCTATTCTAAGTCGTCTTTAATGTATATTGCAACCTGTCCCCCTCTTATCATGTCTGTCTTTCCTAACTAACCTATATCCTTCCATGTTAAACTTGTCTTCATCATTTGGAGTTAACCAGGATTCTGTTATCCCTGTAATATCATAGCTACCCACATTGACTACGGCTTCTAATTCTAGAAATGTATTTATAATGCTTCTTGTATTTAAATATAGGCATTTCAGTTTATGAACAATTTGGTTGCACTTTGTTGTTTGCTGTGTAGTTTGTAGTGTAACTCCCCCCGGCTCTGTTCTTCCTGCCCCCCCTATGTGATATACTGATTCCATGAATGTAACAGATAAGATTGGGCACGTTTTTAGTCATTACGATCTTTCATGTAATTGAAACTCATTCTTTAAGTTGTTGTTATTTATTTATTTGCTTAGCTGGCCAAATAGATATGGTATAAACATAATTATTCATAACATTTATTTGCACAAGTTTTTTTTTTTTTTTTGTATGCAGACAGGTTTTAAAGTGCATGCCTTCCTGAAGACTAACTGGTTTTATCTATAGATTTTGCAGTAACATTTGCATAACATTTGGTTGACCACAGTGGTTTGAAAATCATCTTCTTCTTCTTCTTCTTTATTATACATTATTATTTGGCTGATGCCTTTATCCAAGGCAACTTACAATTGTTATAGGGCAATACAAGAACAATATTTAAATACAGTAAGTTTACAGGACGTGCAAGGTATAAAATAAATACAAGATGCAGCAAGTTAGGATAAAACCTATTTATAAATACAAAGATATAATAGGAGGCTGTGTGACCAGCAGGACACCTGTTAAATCCCAACTCAGCTGGGTGACCATGTCACTTACCTCCTTGTGCTCTCTCTCAGTGAGATGTCTGCTAACGTAAAGAGATAATCAAAAAGGTCAGCTATTCTCTGCAGTGCCCCTACTGAAATGTAGGTGACGTCGAGTACATCTCACATACCAAGATTGATGGTGCTAGCTGGTCGGGAAATAGGTCAAAACAGCCAGTTAGCTATTCGTCACAAAGCCCCTATATGTGGCACATCGATATGAATGGTACCGAAATATAGGTGATGTCGAGTACATGTCACATGCCAAGTTTGGTGGTTCTAGCTGGTCGGGAAATAGGTCAAAAATGCCAGTTAGCTATTCGGTTAGCTATTCGCCACAGCGCCCCTATAGGGGGCACAGCGATATGAATAGTACCGAAATGTAGGCGACGTCAAGTACATGTCACGTGCCAAGTTTGGTGATTCTAGCTCGTCGGGAAATAGGTCAAAACAGCCAGTTAGCTATTTGGTTAGCTATTCACTGCAGCATCGCTATAGGTGCCAGTGAAAACAATGAATAGCAAGCTGGAAACCTTAATAGCAAGATGGTCAGGAAGTAGGCAGTATAAATATCCCGGGCAGAACTACGTTCCATGGTGATGTGGGCTGTAACAAACCAAAAAAGCCTCCCCTACATCAAGGACAATATATTATATATGTTTTATATTATTATCCTCGATGCGTCTCTACTTTTTTTGTGATTGGGCGCTGCAGATAGTGAGTAGTTTACTGGTGCCCTCAAATCCTGTGCATTTAGCCAATAGGAAAGCTTGTGATTCCTGCAAGCAGACAGGGAGCCTTCCCATTGGTTGTCTGGTGTGGAAACAGCTGTACCGGGTCTGTAGCCTCGTGACAGGCAAGTTACCAGATGAGGTAGACTGGCCTTAGTAAGAGGTGAGCCGCTCATTTCCACAATGCATATTTATTTTTGTGCACAATAATTGTAAACTTAAGCAAAATCAAGTGTTCCTAATATTTGCACTATAGATTTATTTTTTTACAGTGCACTTTATAGAGATCAGCTCATTACATTCCCCCCCCCAATTATTATTATTACCGTTTTCAGAAATTGAAAAACTGAAAATATTGTTTGTTTTACAGTTTGAAAATGGAAGAAAAACAAACATCAAACCGCAGTAAATTCCATATTGTTATTTATTTTATTTTTTTTTGCAAAAAGCAAAAAAATGAATAGCAAGCTGTAAAAATCAATAGCAAGCTGTAGAAACGAATAGCAAGCTGGAATAGCGAGCTGGATTAACGTGAGCTGGAATAGCGAACTGCGAACCGCTTGCTAACTTCACTAACGTGAAACAGTAGCCTTAAATACAAACCAATAATAACGAAAAATAAACAAAATGATGCACACACACCAAAAACAATCACAATAGCAAAGAAACGGTGTAAAAGAAACGATGGTTAACACTAAAAACCTACAAAAGCAAATACAAATGAAAATTAGTATCAACCACTTACAATCAAAATCAAACAAAATATCAATTTAAAACAAAACATTACCTCCAGGCAGACGCGGCTATATAAGGCACAACATTCCACATCTGTCCTGTTCAGTAACTATAAACAACAAAAAAAACTATTTAAAAAATATTCACAAGGCTAAACACCCAACGGGAAGGGAACTAAAAACCAAAATTAGCTTACCCGCTCCAAGTAGTAGTAATAACAACAGAGGAAACACACATCCAGTCACGGCTGAAGAGAAGGGGTTGTAGCATTCTGTGGCCCGTGGTCCGGACCACTCAGCGCTGTGACGTCACAGTGGTCCGGACCATTCCAGCTGTCGCTGTTATGTTATGAATTCACAGTTTCCTTTTCATTTTCTTTATTGGCAGTTATGTTATTTTACAAATACGTATGTTACAGTAATACATGCCAGTGTTAAGGTTTATAATAATCAGTACAGGGGACTACGTTGCTTTTCATTGCGCTGAGTGGCCTGGACCCCTGCCGCTGTATTGTTTTCACGGTCAGGACCACTCGGACCACTCAGTCACAGTGGTCCGGACCACTCCAGCTGTCGCTGTTAAGTTATGATTTCAGTTTCCTTTTCATTTTCTTTATTGGCAGTTATGTTATTTTCCAAATACGTATCTTTCAGTAATTTAGCAGTGTTTAAGTTTATAATAATGTGCTTGGGACCCGTTACCATTATCATGTGTATTTAGAAAATTGATTTTACACTTCCAGAAACATTATTTTTTATATAAGGTAAATATTTTCTTGTTTTAAAACTTGCTGGTATAATATATAGCCTACATATGCATTATGATAGCCTTAACTACAAAATACACAATAACAATAATAAAACAAACATGGTGTAGCGGGTTTTCTGATGAGTTTCATAGAGATTTAGTTGTTGTAGATATATTGTTTTTAAATGTCTTGCCATGTTTTTCTATGCGTTGTTTAAAGTTATGTTGACGTTGAATAGTACTTTTGAACTTTTGACAATGCCAGTGGCTTCTGTTTACTTTTGAAGAACTTTTCATTTCAGCACAATAACAGGGAATGATGCACTTGTGTGTGAAAATAAACAATAATATATACTACTATTTATAATAATCTTGATTTTATATAGCGTCTTTCATAACCAAATATCTCAAAGTGCTTCACAAATAAGGGAAAAACAGATAAAATAACACTAAAACAACCATGACATATACAAAGTGATCTACAAAATACTAACACTATTAGAAATAAAGAATATAACAACAGCAGAAAAAAAGGCAATTAAAAAAGTGGCTTTTTAGGCGAGATTCAAAAACAGACAGCAACTCATAATCTCTGATCTCAAAACGAAGTGTTTCTATTTCTACACCTGGGTGCGTAGAACAATGTTACATGAGAAAAAGTTCGGGAATTCGAAAGGATTGTATTATGGTTATTAATAATAATTGGGCATTCAAATTGGGGAGAAAATAATAAAAAAAATAATTGGCAACGACTAAATTTAAAAAAAAAAAAATACATGTTTTATATATTTATTTATTTTTGTCATGGTGCGGTGTGTCATACGACACATTCGCTTGTTGCATCGCGTCCAGTGTGTGGAAACCTTTACCCTGTTGGCTCAGGTTGCTAGGATGTGCCTGGTATCACATGCATCAGTGCCATCTCAATGAACTCAATGGTTTATCGACTTTTAATTTTGCATTTTTAGAGTACCATTAAAGAGTAATTTTAAAATGTTTGTAAAGCGCCTACTGCAACAGTAACTGTATTTAGACACTCCAAAACTATATATGACCGATCTTTAAAAGATAGATCTTTTAACTTGGAGATATTCTCCATGTAGGCCTATGCATTTTCTTACTGCTTCTGTAGCTGTTTTTCAGGTCTCAAATTTTGGGTTTGCAATGGGATCTATAAACTATGCTGCTGCATCCTTTCCGTAATTATGTAACCTTTCCACAGACCACCTGAAGGGGGCCGACGGGCCACAGATTGAGAACCACTGACTACACCGCTCTGGTTATGAGCTGAGGTCTGAACCAGTGTTCGATTGTCATCTTGTACCCTGTTCCTAACCAGGAACCGAGTCATACCAATAATTCATTCTTTGTTACAGTTACTGTATCGTTACTGTCAAAAAAAAAAAAAATCAGACTTACAAACACACATATAAATTATTAAACTATCATCTTTGAAAAACATTTTTAAAAGTATATTTTTCTATATTGTGAGAACAGTAAATAAAACAGAACAGCATTTCACTTTTTTTAAAATAAATGTATATTGTTATTATTATTAGGGCTACAACATTATAACTGTAGCTTTTACTAGCGTATATGTGGACTAGACTTTATATTTTATATTTTGCCTATATTTATCTTGTTATTCTCAACTGTGGTCTTGAAAATGCATCTCTTAATAATAAATAATTAGCAAATGTTTATAACAAACATGATTCTAAGAATTTATGTTGTTATGAGTCATTTTAGAAAAAAGCTAACCTGAATGTTGTTCACCTCCATTGACAAGGTGGCAGTACATGTATTTGAATGACGGGTTACTTTTATTGCGGTGTCAAAGTCAATCTTGATTCTTGCAGTCTTGAAAACAAGTCGGTGCTGTTTTTAAGTAGCACTTTGGCTGGAATTTTTTTTTTTAATCGAAAACACACAAAGGATTCACTTCGGTTACCCAGCAGAAGGCAGATCCTCTCCGAAATGGGAAAATGAGAGAACAGCAAATAACAGCACAAAAGCTTTTTCAGGTAAGGTAAAATTATTTATAATTGAAAAAGAATGCAGTACAACACTATGAAGATTAAACTATCGCATTAGATACCGGTATTTAACATGCAGTACTAAGGGGAAATATATTAATGTCCAGTATTGTAATCTTTCCAATCAATACATATATTGCATTATGTGTAGAGTGACACTTAGTAAAAAAAGGAATATATCCTGTAACTTTATCCTCTTGATACAGTTAACTGTTAGAACTGATATGAAAAGGGTTTGACTGTATTTATGCTTACTCAAATGAAAAGTATAAATCTATTTGTGCTACAATTGTAAATTCTTGTGTAGAGTATTTTTTATTGACAAATGTCCTCCAGTTGATTCAATTGCTTCTTAAATAGATGCAGTCATGTTTTTTTTTTTTTTTTTTAAGTGTACTAAAGCAAAAAATATGACCTGCAGGCACATCACACAAAATATGACCTGCAGGCACATCACACAGCGTAACAGAGCTCAGCAACACATCTGAAACACAAACATAATGTCCTAATAGCAATAAAAAAATATTCCATAGCTACTTTATTGGTACTAAATTAAGAGTACACTTAATATATTTCCATTTTCCCCTGTCCCATTACACAAGTTGTTTGTTTCCAGATTTAATAAGGTTTTGTTGAAGTGCAAATGCTTTATATTAAGAGGACACAAGTATTAAGAAACAACACAGCTTTTGATAACATAAATAACAGAATGTACATATAAGCACATTATTTTGTATATTTTAACAACTGGTGAAAAGGTTGCACAGGGGTTGGTAAACATAAATATATGTTGGGATGGAATATTTGTCAACAATTCAATTAACACATTTTTAAATGTATAGTGTTCTGTATAGTTTACCAATCAGGGGTACTCTGGTCCGGAGGGATAAGTCTCCACTAGCTACTGTGTGTTTTACAGAATATACAGTGGTTCCAAAAGATAGACTTTTTTTTTTTTTTTTTACAATTCACTTTGATATTATTACCCCTTAGGAAATATGTATATGTAGGCCCTATGTACTATATAATAAAATAATTCTCAATACAAGTGGTTTACCACATTAAGAAATATTGTCTACCTGATGAATGTCAAGAAATGAAAATAAAGATGTAAATACTGGGTACCTCTGTGTAAATGCCACTTATATGCATACTGACTCTTCTGTAACCACACCATTATTATTATTATTATTATTATTATTATTATTATTATTATTATTATTATTGGCATTTTCATTATCGTCCTCAAGCCTACCAGGAGGGCAAACTCTTCTAAGTGCCTGGTTGTTATTCTTGATCTGATCCATGTTCCGAGGGAAGTACTTGCCATGGCTGGCTCTCAAACAGCGGTGCTGCTACAAAAACATAAAAAAAATAATAATAATTTAAATATAATACAGGATAGTCATAAGAGAAAATGAAATACAAATATAATACAACATTTTACCAGGTTTCTAATTTCCTCATGATGTGTATAATTGTATTATTAATTAAAAGTGTGTCTTATTACTATATTATTGTCTTATTACTAGGGCTGTGTTCAAAGGTTTGTTCGCTTGGTAGTTTGTCGAAGGTAGTTTTAAAACTTCGAAGGTTCATCAGGCAGCATTCACACACTGTTTTTTTTTTCTCTGTTAACAGAAACTGTTTGACAATGTGTAAATACTATAAATCACACATTAAATGTCACTCACATGCAAAATTTGATCTTTTGATTTGTATAATGCATATTACTTAAACAAAAGTTAAGTTATTAAAATCTGCTATCAAATCGTTATACATAGCAATGCTATATGGTGTTGCTGCCATTTATTGGAGCAGGGTATATTATGCCAATGTACTGGAGGGGTGGGGGGCACTGTTCGCCCCTCACCGCTCCAGCTCATGTTATCCAGAGACAAACCTTTAATTTCTTCATTCGCCATCTCGACAGCATTGTATAGCGTAAGCTGTATTGAATGAAATGTTTCAATCTCTCTGCTGTTTGGGGTTTTTTTGTTAAATGCCCAGATGACCAAAAAATAAAAGTTGAATTCAAACTGTGCAAAAAAAGTGACTGTTGATCATATATAAAAGTTCATATTATTATTATTTTTAATAGTAGTAAGATGTGACTGATAACCTGTTTGGAATGGTGACAGTTAAATAAAGCTTTGTTTTGCCTAAGTCCTCTGCAATTATTGCTGCTCCAATGCAAGCTTACTGTATAAGATATCGCAAGCAGCGTCAATTAAGGAGAGACAGGCCAAGATCCCTGCAAAACAAGCTAGGAAGGAAATTAAAAGACAAGACCAAAACTGTGGTATTTTCTAGGATACTGCCGGCACCTTGCAAAGGACCATATGGACAGCTGGAAATACAAAATCAAAATGCATGGCTGAAATCGTGGTGCACACAGGAAGGCTTCACCTTTCTTGAACATTGGAGCACATTCTAAAACAATGACTATCTATATAGGTGGGACGGACTGCACGGAATGCTTGAGGAAGTCCAGAAGCATTTAAACTAGAAAGGAAGGGGAGAGAAAACAAAAAACCAGAAGCGAGACCACATCAAAACAAGGGCAACAACTCAGGTAAGACAGCTATTATATGTATTTATCTTAATGCTAGAAGTCTCAGAAACAAAATGTTAGAACTTGAACCTACTGCACTAACAAGTAACTACGATGTGATAGGTGTTACAGAAACTTGGTTGTCTGAGAGTGATGGAGACGAATATAATATTAGTGGGTACACACTATATAGGAAAGAGAGGCAGGACAGAAGAGGCGGAGGGGTAGCGCTATACATAAGAAATAGTCTTGAAGCCCAGGTGTTAAATCTGGACAAAGAAAACAATGCTGAATCAATATGGGTCAGAATAATGGACACAAATTCAAAGGGCATAATAATAGGAGCATGCTATAGACCGCCAAATTCAGACGCTGAGCAAAATAATCTGTTATACAATGACATTAGAAATGCGTGTAGCAAAGGAGAAGCCATACTAATGGGGGATTTCAACTTCCCCCATATAAAATGGGAAATCCTGGTGGGGAGCACGACGGACAAGATTGAAATGGTGGAAATGACAAATGACTGCTGCCTAACACAATTTGTCAAGGCACCGACTAGAGGGGAGGCATGCCTTGATTTAGTCTTTTCAAATAACGAAGACAGAATAACTAAAACAGAGGTCAGAGAGCCATTGGCAAACTCAGACCACAACATGGTCTCATTTGAAGTGATTTTTAAAACCCAAAAGTAATGACTAAAGCTAAGTTTTACAATTTTAGAAAAGCAAACTATGAAGGTATGAAACAGAGACTAACAGAAGTAGATTGGAGTAAAATAGAGAAAACATCCACAGAAAAAGGGTGGCTGTTTTTTAAAAATGTAGTACTAGAGGCGCAAAACAATTACATCCCAAAATAGACAAATCTAAATCTAAAACAAAATGGTTTTATAGATCAATTAAAAAAAATATTCAGCTAAAAAAGGCACTTTACAAAGTGTTTAAAAAGGACCAAAAACAAAGTATGCAGAAAGAGTACTTGGAACTGCAAACAGAATTAAAAAAAGGAGGTTAGAAAGGCCAAGAGAGAGATAGAAATCAATATTGCTAAGGGAGCTAAAACCAATTCCAAAATGTTTTTTCCAATATTATAACAGCAAGAGAACATTCAAAGATGAGGTTACATGTCTAAGAGACACAAATGGCAAAATCATAGACAATGAAAAAAAATAGGAAATATATTAAATGATTACTTTTCACAGGTTGTTCACAGGACAACATGCCCCACATGTCGACCTGCTCCTATCCAGTTTTAAATAACTTTAGCATAACAGAGGCAGAAATGTTAAAGGGACTAGGAGCTCTTAAAATAAACAAATCCCCTGGGCCGGATGAGATCCTCCCAATAGTACTCAAAGAAATGAAAGAAGTTATTTACAGACCGCTAACCAAGGTCATGCAACAGTCTCTTGACACAGGGGTTGTACCGACAGACTGGAAAATTACAAACGTAATACCGATCCACAAAAAAGGAGACAAAACCGAACCAGGTAACTATAGACCAATAAGCCTGACTTCTATTATATGTAAACTTATGGAAACAAAAATAAGATCTAAAAATGGAAAATTACCTATATGTGAACAATATCCTGGGAGACAGTCAGCATGGCTTTAGGAAAGGGAGATCGTGTCTAACCTACCTGCTTGATTTTTTTGAGGATGCAACATCGACAGTGGATAATTGCAAAGCATACAACATGGTTTATTTAGATTTCCAGAAAGCTTTTGACAAAGTCCCGCATAAAAGATTAACCTTTTGCGGTCATGTCGGACCTGGTCCGACATTGCAATTGTCCTTTTCCGGTCCAATGTCGGACCCTGTCCGACATCAGCAAAAAACAGGTCTATAGTGGTTTTTTCTCCGGAAAAAGCCGAGAAAACCATTCAATGGCCGAGTGAGACTGATAGGAGCCGAGAGAAGCCGAAAAAAAAGGGCGTATCTCATGAATACTGATAGACCCGACACCACATAGATAACACGGACATAAACAAACAAGATAGCTGCTTCCTCATCCAGCGCTCAAAGAATATCACAGACATTTGCAGAGCTTTTTTTAGATGTTATAGTAATAAAATAACGACTTGGATCGCATTATTGAGGAGTTTGGTGATAAAACGAGTGATCAAGAGATCGGTATGTACTATTATTAAGAGTTATTCAAAAATATAGTGAACAAGGGGTGAGGCGGTGCTGGAGATGCAGTACTGAGTGTCCTGTTGATATGCAGTGCCTTTTAAACCTGTTTTACTCTGAAAAAAATACTTTTAAACTAAAATAAACTGCGCCTGTGAAAATAAATTGGACCTGACGCGCCTGACACACGCTGAATAAATGGACCGCAAAGGGTTAATTCTCAAATCGAACGCAGTAGGGATTCAAGGAAATGCATGCACATGGATTAGGGAGTGGTTAACATGTAAAAAACAGAAAGTATTGATTAGAGGAGAAACTTCAAAATGGAGCGAGGTAACCAGTGGTGTACCACAGGGATCAGTATTAGGTCCTCTGCTATTCCTAATCTACATTAATGATTTAGATTCTGGTATAGTAAGCAAACTTGTTAAATTTGCAGACGACACAAAATTAGGAGGAGTGGCAAACACTGTTGCAGCAGCAAAGGTCATTCAAAATGATCTAGACAGCATTCAGAACTGGGCAGACACATGGCAAATGACATTTAATAGAGAAAAGTGTAAAGTATTGCACGCAGGCAATAAAAATGTGCATTGGAAATATCATATGGGAGATAATGAAATTGAAGAAGGGATCTATGAAAAATACCTATGAGTTTATGTTGACTCAGAAATGTCTTAATCTAGACAATGTGGGGAAGCTATAAAAAAGGCCAACAAGTTGCTCGGATATATTGTGAGAAGTGTTGAATTTGAATCAAGGGAAGTAATGTTAAAACTTTACAATGCATTAGTAAGACCTCACCTAGAATATTGCTGCTCTAGAAAGAGTGCAAAGAAGAGCAACCAGAATTATCCCAGGTTTAAAAGGCATGTTGTATGCAGACAGGCTAAAAGAATTGAATCTGTTTAGCCTTGAACAAAGAAGACTACGCGGTGATCTGATTCAAGCATTCAGAATCCTAAAAGGTATAGACAATGCCGACCCAGGGGACTTTTTTGACCTGAAAAAAGAAAAAAGGACCAGGGGTCACAAATGGCGATTAGATAAAGGGGCATTCAGAACAGAAAATAGGAGGCACTTTTTTATACAGAGAATTGTGAGGGTATGCTACTAACAACCAAACGAGCAAGATGGTCTGAATGGCCTCCTTTCGTTTGTAAACTTTCTTATGTTCTTAAGTTGGCCAATAACACAAATTGAATAAGTAACTGGCTTAAGCCCCTGCCTTCCTGCCCTTCTGTAACACCCACTCGGTCAGAGGGACTACAACACACAGGGTTATATTCAGGGGTATAGTGCTTGGGGTCGCGGGGGGGCACCGCCCCCCCACTTCTCTTTGGCAGGGAGAGCACTGCTTCCTTACTTCACGTATAGGATATTTAACTGTTTTGCTCCTGTTGTTAATATATGGAGATATATACATCTTTTTTTGCAAACTGATGCACTTCTGTTTCAAAACCTCAGTCTCATTAGCTCTTAAGCGGCTGCAATAGGACAGTGAGACGAGCTGATTCTGGACCAACCAGTCAATATACGAGACGGGGAGTCAGGAGTGTTACGATAGTATTAATAGTTTTAATCATGTCTGTATTAGTGTATGAAACTGGTTGTGAAAATATCTGCAGTATTTGTTTATTTATTTTTAATATAAATATCTGTAAGTCTAGTTGCTTTACAATAATACCTCAATACCTGATTATCTGAATTTGTAATCAATTAGTGCACTTGTTAGCCCTTTTAAATACCATAACTACTAGTGATAAACTGCGGTTCTGTTGAGTGTATGGGGAAATGGGGACTGCAGGAGGCGTGGTAGGGTTGAGAGTGTGGGGGGCCTGTAGATAATTGCGACCCCTCACTTCTAAATATAGCACTGCACCACTGGTTATATTTTTATTATGTAGCGCGACTACGCAAGTTCAGTGCAATAAAGCACAGAATATTAGATACATTATCAGGTTCTTTTTATTTGGATACAGAATTAAATACGAGAAACAATGTCACCAAGAAAAAAACAAACAAACAAACAAACAACAACACAGAGTCGAAAGATACATATAAAAGCAATGAGAACGTTTTTATTGGACAGCACGGTTGAAAGTAACAACAACACATTGTTAAAATATACAAGTGGTCAATTAGACTTTCCATCATAATTAAGATTTATCAAAACGCCACAGTGCAAACTGCAATATTATTATTAAGTTGGTGTTTCAATTTAGGGAGGAGTGTGTGTATGTGTATGTGATTAATACCAGGTAGTGTGGTTATTAGAGGTTGATTTGCAATTTGTAATAGTACCAGGGAGGGTGGTTAATTAACTTGAATAGAGGTTGTTTGCATTTGGATTGGTCTCCACACAGCCTCCTGTAGTGGTGTGATCCCATTGAAGTGTGTGAAAGTATTGTCTCTAGAGCAGTTAGCAGCTGTGCCAGTTCCCTTGCAAAGTGAGGTGCAACCTATTTAAGTATGGGAATCTACTAGTGGTCAGTCTATAGGTAACCAGGGTCTGAGGCAGATAGGTAAGTTCCTGCTTCAAGTAATTTTTAAATTAACTACATTCAGTAACATTGTAAAGTGGTGCTTGAATTAGCTGAGGTAGTGTGTGATTAGTACCAGGTGAGTGGTTAATTTGAATAGAAGTTGATTTGCTATTTGATTGGTTTCCACACAGTTTAGCTGTTCTTTCTGTGCAAGGAAGAGCATTTCATAATAAAAAAAACTCTACTTTCCATACCACAGGCTCCAATCAGCTACCTACAAGCTAAATCTCTTAATTCACTCACGCTCATTGTTTAAACCAGCATGCTGTACGCCAGCCGTCAGAAAAGTCAAGGCTCCTTTGTTTTACTCTCCATACCAAACACTACATGTGTTGCCACTCCTGCAAAGACACACGGACACAAACCCCCAGGATAGTCATCCAATTTGCAAGAGGTGCTATTTATATTCAGGTGCGTAAAACTATCAATTATTCAAATTAGTCAATACCCAATAAGGCATAAAAGGTGAATGGGGTGGAGAAGCTACTAAAAACTGATAAATCAATTACAAAGTGTTAAATCAATAATATACAAAACATGCACTAATCAAATCTAAATGTACAACTATAAAAATAAAACATACAATTTACAAAAACATATGTGAAAGATAAAAGGGGCATTGTTGACCCTGTTACACTTATGCCCCAAAAGTGCCCTGTTTCAGTCATAAAAATATTGTAATGCTTGAAATGTGACATTCTTTTCTCAATGGACCCCTGCCCTTTAATGTCCTCTGCTTGTTACTGCTGTGTTATAAAGTATTACTATTATATGATGCAGGTTCTAATGCATAAAACTGAGGATTTGTCGGTCAGTCTCAGTATGATTTCACTGCTTTTAACAGCTCTCTCTAAAAGCCACAATCAGTATTAGAGCTGAGCTGTGATTAATAATTATTCTCTTGTCAAGACAGTAATTTTTAAGTTTGGGTTTGCAAAATCCCATAATCAAGTTATTTTCTGCAAGTCCGTCAAAACACACTGAGCCGTTTCTGTGTGGACCTGGTTCCTACCTGCTGTCCTTTATTATTGTATTTAATTATATCCTGATGTAACTATCACTGATACTGTTATCTGCTCCGTTATTGAATTGTATTTTGTCACACTTGTACTTGCTTGAACCAAAGTCATTGTGTTTATCTTGCTCCTAATTGCATTATTACTTGTACTGTGATTCTTGAAATGTATTTGTTTATGACTGTAAGTCTCCCTGGATAAGGGCGTCTGCTAAGAAATAAATAATAATAATAATAATAATAATAATAATAATAATAATAATAATAATAATAATAATAATAATATTGAGGATCACCTCACTTTTTAAACAGTAGGTTGGATGATTGACTGATTGGAAATTGATTTGCAGCCACATTCCTCCCAATCAATCATCATCATACCAAGACAGTACCTACTGTCATCCTGCAGATGAGCCGATGCAGCCAAAAAATGGATAGGTTATGGATGTAACCCCGGTTCCCTGAAAGAGAAGATGACCGCCAAATCAATACTTTTGGGATATGCCTGCTTGTCAGGTATTCGCTGAGCATTTTATGTCAAAGCTGCCGATAGGACCCTCTGCGGAGTGACGTCCTCGGTCCCGCCTCACCGATGTAATAAATAGTCATTATGTGGAGAATTTGGGAAAGTATACCAGAGCTGTCGTGAGGGAGAATGAGCGGACAGCATCTGAGGGACATCTCGCTACCGCCATCTAGTGTTGATGGCGTGAGCGTGCAACCTCAAGGACCCTACTGCCTATTAAAGGCATAGAGGGATCTACGACATTAAGTCAGTAGAACCTGGTAAACGTATCCAGGGTAGTCCAGCTAGCTGCGGTACATATATCAGTCAACGAGGCACCTCTGAAGAGGGCCCATGACGTAGCCACACCTCTGGTTGAGTACGCGGCCACCCTCCCAGGTGGAGGTAGGCCGGCATAAGGGCCCTGGATAAGGGTGTCTGCTAAGAAATAAATAATAATAATAATAATAATATATACGCAGTCAAAACCATGTTCACAATCCAATGGGACAGTCACTGCTTAGAGAGGGCTTGACCTCGGGTCCGTTCACCATGACAAACGAAGAGCTGGTCAGACTGACGCAGCGCTCTCATTCTATTAACATAGCATCTCAATGCCCGAACTGGGCAGAGGGAATTTAATCTCCTATCTGACTTCTCCGTGAAGGGAGGGGAAAAGCCTCTACTTCCACTTTCAAGTGAAGCGCTGTAATCACCTCAGGGAGGAAAGCAGGGTTCATGCGTAATGATACCGTTTCCATTGTCCCAAACGCGTATTCAGGAACTGTGCATGGACAGTACCTGTAGTTCACTGACCCACTTGGCGGAGGTGATCGCTAATAGAAAGGCTGTCTTCATACAGAGATATTTCAGCTCTATGGTATCTATGCGGTTAAACGGGGCCTTCGTGAGAGCCTCCAGTACCACGTCTAGAATCCATTTGAGGAGGACGTCCTTTATAGGAGGTTGTAACCGCTGAGCACCCTTTAGAAAACGGGTCGCCAGAATATGAGCGCCCGGGGATACTGAGTCGTGGCAAGCAGATATGGCTGCTAGGTACACTTTCAATGTAGAGGGGGATTTACCTGTCGATCTTGCAGAAACTGTAAAATAACTGCTATAGGGCAATACAGGGGATCATGGCCTCCGGCCATGCACCAGTTTTGAAAATATTTCCACTTATAGGCGTACAACGCTCTTGTGGAAAAAGCCCTAGCGTTCTGCAGTGTACTCACTACTGTGTCTGAGAGCCCTAGGGCAGACAGATGGTCCCGTTCAGAGGCTAGACCCACAGTTGGAGTTCCAGAGTGTGCCTTTCGCCTGACTGAGGAGATCCATGAGCACCGGGATCTCCCAGGGATGGCAGAGGTTCGAAAACCAGGTTCTCCTGGGCCATTTGGGGGCCACCAGGAGGACTGTTGCTCTCTCTCTCCTGACCTTTTCGAGGAAGGCAGGGAGCAGCGGGTAAGGTATTAAGGCACTTTGGGCCATTCGTGTGCTAGGGCGTCGACACCTAGACGACCTCTGCAGCTGTGGAGGGAGAACCACAGGGGGCAATGGGTCATCTCTGCCGTGGCAAAGAGATCGACCTGGGCTTCCCCAAAGCATTCCCAAATGCGCTGCACCACCTGAGGGTGCAGTCGCCATTCTGATGGATGAGAACCCTCCCTTGAGAGGAGGTCTGCCGCCCAATTCACCACTCCCGGGAGATGTACAGCCTGGAGGGACAGGAGGTGCTTCTGCGCCCAGATCAGTAGCCGAAAGGCTATGCGGTGTAACCCCGGGGACCGAAGCCCTCCCTGGTGGTTCACGTACGCAACCACTGACATGTTGTCCGTGCGGACAAGGACACGTTTGTTGCGGAGCACAGGGAGAAAACTGTTGAGCGTGAGGTGGACTGCTCTCAGCTCTAGAGTGTTTATGTGCAGGGATGTCCAGTGGCCCGACCAGGATCCGCGGACTCCTCTGCCTGCCCAGACCGCCCCCCAACGAGAGTTGGATGAGTCTGTCGTCACCACTTTACGGTTGTAAATGACTCCCATCCTTACGTCTTCGCTCAGGTGGGGGGTTTGCCTCCACCAGCATAGCGCTTTCCAGCACAGACGAGACACTGTCAGCTGACAGTGTCTGTCATGCTTGGGGTGTAGCCGAAAGGCATTGAGCCACGCTTGATGCAAGCACATGTGAAGTAACCCCAGTTGAATGGCTGAGGATGCTGCGGCCATCAGACCCAGTAGTTTCTGGCACAACACTAATTGCACTGTGAACCCTGCTTGAAACAGGGCTAGGCAGTGGTGAATAGCAGCTACCCTGTCATCCGACAGGTAGGCTCGCATACAAGGGAATCCAGCCGGAGATCCAAATAGACCGTACTCTGCACCAGTGTTAATTGGCTTTTTGCATCGCTGAGTGTGAGACCCAGCCTCGACAGATGCTCCGTCACAATCGCTGTGTGGGCTACTGCTCCTTCCTGGGACTGGGAACAAATCAGCCAGTCGTCCAGATAATTCATCACCCTGATCCCTTGCAGCCACAAGGAAACTAGGATGGCATCCATGCACTTTGAAAATGTGTGGGGGGCTAAGGAGAGGCCGAATGGTAGCACGGAGAACTCAAAGACGCTCCCCTGAAAGGCGAAGCGGAGATATTTCCTGTGCACTGGATGGATAGGGACGTGAAAATACGCGTCCTTCAGGTCCACTGTTGTAAACCAGTCGCCCGGCCAGACAGACTAGAGGATGTGGCGATGTGTGACCATCTGGAATCTCCTTTCCCTCAAGAACCCGTTGAGGTGTCTCAGGTCTATGATGGGGCGAAGGCCACCATCCTTTCTTGGTACCAAGAAATACCTCGAGTAGAACCCCTCTCTTTGAGAGGTGTGTTCTACGAGACGGATGGCTTGCTTTTGAAGTAGTGTTTCTACCTCTTGTTTGAGGGCCAAGACCTGGAGAGGGTCATCCACGGATGTGACCATAATCCCTCGAAAGGGAGGAGGTCCCAAGTGGAATTGCAGTGCGTAGCTGGTGTGTACGGTGGCGAGCACCCAGGAGTCTGAGATGCAACTGCGCCAGTAGTGCAGATGGTGTGAACGGATGGGTCTGAGGCCGCGAGCCTTCAGGGCCCCTGCTGGGGCTGCTGAGGCTGGGTCGGAGGCTGTCTGGAGCAGTTCCACTGGAACTGTCTCCCTGGGCACTGGTGCATTGGAGCCCCATGCCTGGCATTCCACCGTCCTTGCTGCTGGCTCTTTGCCACGGAGGCCTGGAGGCGGTGCCTCAGGTCTCTCCGTGGTGCTGTAGGGACTGGGATAGTCCGGGTTACCGTGTTACTGCCGGACGCCAACACCTCACCCTTCCCCGTGCCGAGGCACAGGAGGGGAGCATTGCAGCTATCTGCCGGGACGCCTCTCGCTCTCTTTGAGAGCATTGCAAGATCTCCTCAACCGCTAGTCCAAATGTATGGCCAGGAAACATAGGCGCATCTAGTAATGCGGACTTGTCCGCATCTGGGACCTGTGCTTGGGACAGCCATAACTGCCTGTGCACCACCACTAAGCCCACCAGGCTTATGCCCAGTGCTTGCCCCTGGAAACCTGAAATCTGCAGCAAGGTGCCCGAAACTGTGCGTAGCTCTGAAGCTAGCGGCTCGGGAAGGGTAATCGAGCGTAGCATGCCGTCCAGGTAGGCCGTCAAAAGGCCTCCTGTATTAGCCAGGCGCAAGAAGGACTCCTCATCCCAGGAGGCCGCTAGGGAGAGCGCATCCTGTTCCTCCTTGCTCATCACTGCATTGCAGTTTTAAAAATAAATAAATAACCGCGCGCTTCCTGCACTACCCCGCTGCAAGCTACGCGCTGCACCGGTTGAGGCCTCCATGCGGTCCAGACGCCATCTTGGTGCTCCACTCCACTGCAAGCTTCGCTGCACTGGTTGTGTGACTGCACTGCAACGGTTTGCAGGTTACGCTTCACACCATTGCAAACCAAAAAACAAAGTTATGGTAATTTTTCAATTTTCTGATTGTGAACGAAAAAACTGAAAAATGAAAACACAAGACCGTATTTTATTTTTTTCAAGTTTCAGGAAACGTTGTAAAAATCGAACTGATAAGCATTACACGGACCGTGGCACGACATTTTTGAGTTTGTTATAAACCAGTGCCGTGCTTTAAAAATACTGGCATTGCATATTTAGTATAATTTATTTTAAGAATAAGAACGATGTTAACAAAGCTGCCTGTTTTTTTTTTCTCATTCATAATGCTATTTAGGACAGAGAATGTTCAATGTTGACACAACTTTGCCGCCTCCCCAGAATATTTCTGAAATGATGTTCCTATATATAATGCAAATACAGTTAAATTTTTTACCTCAGAATCTAATATGTTGGATTGTCATGATGACATTTTATTTTATAATAGTTATAATTTATTTTATAATAGATCTAACATATGTATTTTATACAATATTCTTTCTCAAGACAATATTTTAGGACACATTACATACATACCAATCGGTTCACTTTACCCGAAGCCGATCTGAAGAAGATCTGCTTTTGTACTTTTGAAATTTAAAGAAATCGGACGGTTTGATACTTTTATTTAAAACCATAGGTCTGCAATGTATTTATTAAGCTACAGCATTAACTTTTTTAAATAGTTTGACACAATTGGGGCTACCTTGGAGAATAATTCCAATTAGTCTCGTTTTTACATGAAGGGATGAAAACTATATAAACATGGTCTATGGGTAGAATTGTACAGTTTTTTAAATATAGTTTTACGTAAGATTTAAAATTGAGTGTTTAAAGTTGTGGATGAACATAAGAAATACTATAAAGTATGCGTCCGTTTCTTAAAGATAGCTTTCATTTCTCGATACATGATCATCTTACAATATTCATACAATATTAATACATCAATAAATAAATGAGATGGCTTGATAATTTTATTTAAAAGCATAGGTATGACTCAAAGTAGAAGGACCAGGACCAGCAGCTGCCTTTCATACTGCTTGCTAGCAGGACGGCGGTGCAAGAGTCCACAGGCTGCAACCCTGCCCTCCTGCTCTTTGGCCAGAAGCTCCACACCCCGGCCGAACTAATGTTTGGCCATGCCCCAGATGCCCCTGCAACCCCCTGGGATGCCACCCACTGCTACTGGTTTACTGGCCTCCAAAGAAATAAAGGTCGCTGCCCGAAACTGGACAGTTCGTGGGTCGGGCCCGACAGGGTACAGGATCGCCTGGGCGAGGTGGTGTACTGGGTACAAATGCCCTGTCTTAGTCACCGCCTTGTCCTGCATCGAGATCGGCTGGCTCCCTACCGTGGCTAGCAGGCCCCCCCCCTCCCCAAGACAACCAATGCTCCGTGCCCAAGCCAAACTCTTTCCCACACCGACCACGCCGGGGAGGCCTCGATGCCCAGCAACCACCATTCCGAGCCCCATGGACTGTGTGAGGAAGGGGAAAAGGGGTCAGAGAATGTAAATGATGTAAATAGTGTTAGAATGGGAGCATGCTTGTGTATGTGAGTTACATTACTTTGATTCGCTCTCGTATTCTGTTCTCTGTTTTCTCTTCTCCTTCCCATACCCATTCCCGTCTGTCAGTAAGTGAGTGGGGACATGCGTGTGCTGCCTGTGTGCCGTATGGGATTGGTTGAGGAAAACATGGAAATGAGGGGTGTGTGAGAGTGTCCAATGAGACCCCGATGCGGCAGTATTTAATAGGGGGCGTGCCGCTGCCTCGGGTCAGGTCTGTTTATGTGTGGGTCGGTTCTTGAGCTTGTTTGGATTATTGCAAGAGCTGTTTCAATAAACCAACTGAACCGCACCACCGGCCTGATCTCCAGTTATCGTGGCCATCAACACTGTGTCACCTTCCTCTTAACCCACAGCCCAATCGATGTCACAATTTTGTCTTGAGAAAGAATATTCTATACTATAGAAAACTACAATAATATACATATATTAGATCTATTTATTAGATTATTCTAAAATAAAATAAATAATAAAATGTCACCTTGGCAATTCAACATAATAGAAGTAAAAATTAACTGTTTGTAAAATTATATATTCTCCTTGTCTTGTTAGATGCTCAATCTTCTCTCTTTCCTTCCTCACCCTCCATGCTTCAAAACTTTGCACCCTCGCTCCTGTCAGTTTGTTCCAACCACAGCAGTCTCTCAGTTGAAACCACAGGCTCCTCACTCCCCCAGCTTCATTGGGTAGTATCTCTTCAAGAATATGGGTAGGAAAATTATGCCTCCCAGCAGTGTTAAAAATGTCCCCTTTAGGTTTTAACTTTTTGCATATGCATGATCCTGGTCCTTTTACAAACTGTACCCAACAATAATGAGGCAAAATTACTTAATTACTAAATTATTATTTAAAGAAAACTTCTCCCCAAAGGAACGCACAAAATACAGCCCTTCTAACTCTAGCGCACCCTCGGCTGTATGTATTAAGTAATATATGAAGAAAAACACAAACATAACCTCTAGATCCAGCATTCTCAACTCAAATACAGCAAGCGCATCTTAATACCATATCATCTACATGCGACTCGACACGTCGATTGCACGTGACATCAGTTTCATGGCTCGGGCTCTGAAGTGGAAAAATAACCTAAGTTGCACTGGGCTGGCTCGGCGTGGCTCAGTTGTACAATGGAAAAGAGGTGTGCTACTGAAAATGGTAATATTATTGTTAGCAGAATTGGAAACTTATGTTCCTGCCATGGTAGGATGAGCAGTTAGAAAGTAAAGAAATCTATGATCTAGTGTGCTGAAAAAGAGCATTTTCATTATAGCATTGCTACACTACGCATACCCTGGGGTAATGCAAGGGACAGAAAAATTACTGTTTCTAGCCTACTGATAAAGAAGCAGTCTTAACCACTGACCAAAGAAACTACAAAAGATAGCCATACAGCTTCTATTTACCAACACCTTTTATGCTCATCAATCCAACTAAAGCAGCTTCCTGTAATCTGTCTGTTTACATTAGGATGACTCATTATTTGTTCAATCATCACATTTAGCTGTTGAATGGAAGATAAAGTACAGGAAGAACTTCTCTGTGGGTGCTGTGAGGCCTTCTTTCCCTTCTTGCTCATCTTGAGGACTGGAGGTCGAACAGGCCCTGGTCGTATTCCAGCATTCCACTCAGTGGTCTGTGCAAGAGTCTTTACAGTTGCCTTGGTTATAGGGTATTCTGTGGATTCATTTGTTGCCCATGTGGGACGGCTTGGCATTTGCTGACTAGAATTCAGTAACATCTAGAACAAAAAAAAAACACAATAATAATAATAATAATAATAATAATAATAAGGAAGGTTCTGTATAGTTATTATTTCCTCAATGTTAACCTCCACCCTTTCTGTATTTTTAAAACACTTCTATATCTTTTAGCAACACATTATTGCAAGGATTTTTTTTTTTTTTAATTCACCCCAGTTTTATAATAACTACTACTACTGTAGTTGTTGTTGTTGTAGCTGAACAGCATATACATTTTTAAGTGTTGGGTTGGCCCACCATCAGTGTCCTGTAGTGCCTGGTGAAGATTACCTCATGCTTGCTCTATGGAGTTTACGCCCGGGCTTAGTGGAGATCAGACAAAGTAGTCTGTGCATTCCATGTGTTGGCCTTTTGTTAGAGTGGCAGAACTGTACATAAAAATTTAACCAAGAGCCTTTAGTTTTTAATTAAGGAATCCAGAGGTTATAAAAAGCATCAACACAATTATTATATTGTATTATTTTAATACATTATTTTGATTACATTTAAATAATTACAACCATGTTTTTTTTCTGTCAAAAATTGGTAGCATAATTCTATTTTAGTATCAATACACTTAGAGAAAGTAGCAGGGTTCCAAATAAATATATCGTTATACATCCCCACGTGTTGCTACAACTATTTAAATAACATACCTTGAAGCTGTTTTCAAAATGGCTGCTCTGGTGCACTGTAAATATTGCCACATTGTCAAACAGGTAATACAGCAATAACGACCAATGATGTGGTACAGAACAGAAAAGCAAGGTTATTTGGAATTTCTTCTTAATTGTTCTCTTTCGGAAATTATTTCCTAAGATCTTTAGAGAAGTTTAAAAAAAATGGAGGCTTCATGAGTGCATTAAGCACCACGTTTAGCCCAGGACACACTGCCCGATGCAATCAATTGCGTGATTTTTCAGTCACATCGGGCAGTGTGTTATACTTTGTGATGTGATTTTACAGGATCAGCTGATCGATTTCAGTCAGCTCGCAAAGTTTAAGCATGTTTAATATTTTGCGATGCAAAGTGAGAGGAGGTTTTCGTGTGCCCAGAGCAAAGCTTGTCGGCCACGTTATGGAGACTGGGCAACCTGAGGCCAGGTTCCTTGGTGGGAAACAGATGTCCAGAGCTTTTCCATCTGCTTTGAGTCTGCCGATGGTTTGGAATGGCGACTCTTCCAAACCATCCTTGGGGTGGGGGAGAAGGAGAAGCACAGGAAAACTGTGAAGACGGTTACCAGTGTGGGCTACTTTTCTGGGTGCATTGTCTGGTCTCCCTTGGCACAGCCATGGGGGAGGTCGCAGCCACTTCTCTAACGAGGGTGATGGGGATGAGTGTTGTGCAGGAGTAAAGGACGCAGAGTGCTCTGTAGAGCTGCGGGAGAGGCGTTTTTCCAGCGTGTGCTTGGAGAAATGTGCACAAACTCACAGAAACTGTGGTTAACCGGTGCCTCCTTGGTGTGCTCTTACCCCAGGTAGGAAGAGCATCTGCCGTGCTTGTTCTCAACAGGCAGACTGGCCTTGCATGTGTCGCAGGGATAAAACCTGGGCATGACGCAAGAAGCTAGCAATGCAGTGTATAGTATACAGATGTACAGATGCTGCTGATATCTGCTTATAGATAGCAACCGGGCGGGTCAAGACCCCAACAAGACTGGTTTGGTACTGGACCGGGGGAGTGAGCACAGTTCAGTAGAGGGCCGTGTAGGACCAGGTAGAAACTGGGTTGGTACTGTACGCTACCGGGTCGGAACCGGAGCGGCACTGGGTTGATTCGGTGACTTTAACACCGTGTCGGTACAGGATGGTACCGGTACAGTTCAGTACTGGTTTGGTGACTTTAGCACCAGGTCTGTACTGTACCGGGTCAGTTCTGTACTGGTTCGGTGACCCGAATAGATATAATTGAAACCTGCTTGATTAATGTGCTCTTACAAGTGACTTTGCTTTGCGTAGTTTGTAGGTTATGTTGGAGGGTGGCTTCTTCCTTTCATGTTCCATTTTGCTGAGATCGGGATTAATCCCCTCTCCTTTGTTTCGTCTGCAGGGAAACATGTACACAAAAAACAATCGGTAAAATGATTCATACTACAATATGTGCAATATGTTTTATTAGTGTAAGCCACTAATAAAATGTTTGCGTTGTGTGCTTCACAGAGAAAAGCACAAAAAACAAATCAAAATTATTGTAAACATCATAAACAGTATTAACAGGCGTTTTGATAAAGGGGAGCTTGATGAGGTAAGTGGTCTGTGACGGAGTACACCCCGCCCCATTGTGTATTTTGTATTGTTTTGATTTCTTATTTAAAATGTACGATTTGGTGTTTAAAAACACATTGTTTTATTTTACAGCATGGATGGGGTTAAAATTCCCCATCCATGCTATCGTGCAGAATGTGACCATCTCCATGTTGATTAATTTATTGCTTATCTGGAGACGGTCACATGTATAAAAACCTGCAGCTTTGGCTGAACGAGGTTGGTTGTTCAAAAGGCGGAATGTGCGTAAAGAGAACTGAAATAGAGAAATAACAATTGCTACGTGTGCTGGGTATACACCAGCATGATACTTGTTTGTTTTGTTCCGTGTCTGTTTTGTCTGTTTGTTTTGGCCACCGTGATGTTTTGTTTGGAAAGTGTTTTGCTTAAACCTTTTTCTTTTATAATTAAAACACACCTCAGCAATTCATCCCCAGTGCTGTGTCTGTATATTTCCTGGTTTGACACCATCACAAGCCTATCCGTGACATGGTCATACTATGCTGTGTTTCCCCCGTTAAAAAGCATGTGATGGCAATGTATGCTTTAAACCAACAATAAAGTTCACATTTCAGATTAAACACTCCTCCTTTTCTCACATGATTCTGCCTGCCTGAGAGTATCATGCCTGCTATTACAGGGAGTAATGCCAATGATGATGCTGGGGGACACTCCTCAAGTTTTTTTATAACAGGGAGGTTCTTCAGTAAATGGAAGCTTTTTAACTGTGACAAAATCTGCTAAGGGCATTCTATAGCACAAGTTATTTGTATCTGAATCTAGGGGTATACTGAAGTGCCCTGCCTGTCAGTGCAATTGCTTTAACTTGCCAATGTGTTATCTGTTTGACAGTGTGCTGTGCTCATCTGTAAATGAGATTTTATCAAATCCTGGATAAATATAGATAAGTTTTAAACACTTGAAACATTCAGGACAAATGTTACCCAAGGAATACAGTATCAATTCAGAGGTTTTCATTACTACAGCTATGTAGCAGAAAGCTATTACCCTTGGTGTGCCTGTTCGAGGGGGTCGAAGTTGTCAAGGTAGTTGAAACGCAGGGTGTCAGTCGGGTGCTTGTCGGAGGACTTCCAGGGTGGAAGCCCTTTCCCCGGCATCCTAGATGCTTTCCCAAAAGTTCCCCTCCGGGATAAGGGCACCAACTGGGACAGAGAGGAGTGACTCAGTGTCAAGTCCAAGACATCCTTTCGGATTGGCTCGACTTCTGGAACAATAAACTCTGTCTTTTGGGGAGTCTGATGAGAAAACAAGCCAAAAATACATTATTTTCTAATCATTTCAGTGAGGAGCTACCAGTTTTGTCGCTTGACTAATTTATTGGTAGCTAACCTGTACCAACTCATATTTTAGTTTCCACATTTTACTTAATTTTTCTCTGTCAAAAACAGAGCATAATTTGATACAACATGACTCTTGTGCAGTTACTATATAGATCCACTTTTGTAACAGAACAAACACACAGAGAATTATAATTACCTCAGCTGTGATTTACTGTATTATCCCCAGCAGGAATTCGCATAAAGTGTAGGTGGATGTATGTATCCACGTAACAGTTCTAGAGAAGTGCTTGTCCATTTGTCAAGAAATGTGCTTATCCAATTTTTATAATAAATACTACATTTTATTTTTTTCAACATTTATGTATGTGATTAGACATCTATACAGAAGACTCATTTATTTATGGAAAACTAACAAAACGTTTTACTGAATGCTGTTAAAACAGTATCACTGTTAATCTTTAAATCGAATCACGTGCTGTATTACTGTTGTTCAGATTAAATATATGTATATTACCACACATTATTACAAATATCAGAATCCAAGGGTACATTTGGCACCGTTTGTCTGCCTCTCTCTCTGTCCACCGCTTATCTCTTGGTCCACCATGTCTGCCTCTCTCTCTCTGTCCACTGTTTGTCTTCCTGTCTCTCTGTCCACCGTTTGTCTGCCTGTCTCTCTGTCCACTGTTTGGCAGCCTGTCTCTTTGTCTACCGTTTGTCTGCCTGTCTCTCTGTCCACTGTTTGTCTGCCTGTCTCTCTGTCTACCGTTTGTCTTCCTGTCTCTCTGTCCACCATGTCTGCCTCTCTCTCTCCACCGCTTGTCTTCCTGTATCTTTGTCCACCATGTCTGCCTCTCTCTCTCTGTCCACTGTTTGTCTGCCTGTCTCTCTGTCCACCGTTTGTCTGCCTGTCTCTCTGTCCATATGCCACACAGTTTTATGTATCTGGAGAAGCACTTATTAACTTATAACAAATGCTGATCTGGACATCTAGCAGAAGCTACTCAAAGCATCAAAATCTGGAGTTATTAGGAAGGCATCTATCTATCTGCCTGTATGTGAAACGTACATTTATTCATGTACATACAGTGGATACGGCATATTTATCTACTTTTTCATGTTACTGATGGCTCTAATTTTGAATTTACAGCTGTGGCTGGTGATGAATGTCACTGACATGCATGCCTGAATATAAGGGATTATTTTCATAAAGATTGGGACCTTTGGTCTGGTGACATGCAGCTCCCGAACCATTTCAATGTAGTGCCTCTTCCAGACTCCCTGCTCGAACGGAGTAGGTGAAAAGTTTATCCACCAGCCAAACCGCAGGCACTTGGGCATCCACAGCTGATCCAATTCTATCAGGTACCTCCAGTGCCAGCTCACCTGCAAAGAGGACAAACACAAGCTTCTAAATATTCTACTTGGCCATTGGCCAGGGGATACAATGAAGTGTTCAGGTGTAAGTACTGTAAAGTATGACACACTTAAGAGTTTTTATATTAGTATCAGAATCTGTTGCTGTTGATGATCTGTCTGTATGTCACACTGTTATACCAGATTTGTTGCCTCAAGCACTCATGTGCCTGTTATATCACACTCTCATGCACAGTTTTACTTACATTGTATATTCAAAAAATAAAAAAATTAAAAAAATTATTACGAGGAAAATGTATCATACAAATCTCACTGCAGAATATGAAAAAACAGTGTGATCCTAGAGGTTAACAAAAAGGCACGTGCCTATATTAGTGTGTTATACTAAATCCAATTTTGGCACGCACTATATTCAAAGGCTTGTGTAACTGAACAAAATAAATAAATAAATAAATAAAAATGTCTTTGGACAGGAGCGAATGCTGCTGCTGCTCAGTGTCACTCCATAAATGCTGTTCCTCCCAAAAAAATGACTTGTGGGGTTTATTGTTAGTTTAGCAGTGCTCCAAGAATACATTCTAATTTAACGTAAAAGGGTGGGTACATTTCACAAGCCAAAAACTTTGTTTTGCATGGACAAAGTCGTACCTTATATTCATGGAACATCAGGAGGGAAAATCCTATTTGTGACATAACCTCGCTCAAAATTCTACTACAGTCAGCACTCACATATCCGACCCTATAAAATGTTGACTTCAGTGACAGTTAAACGCGTGTGATGCACATCTAATTATTTCATTTTGGCCCGTTCCAACCCTTGTCCGTTTTTCAGGGAACACAAAAAAAAAATTAAATATAAAAAATACATAGCTGAAAGGACTGTGTTTTAAAATAAGTAGGCTTCCATTTTTTTGGTTTTGTTGGTACAGTACTATATTTTCAACAGAATAAGTATTTTAATTCAGAACGATATCATTCTGAAAATATCCCTTGCCAAAACTAAAGAGACGACACGTTAACTGCAATACAGTACATACTTTTAAATCCGGTATGTAGCGTAGCAGTATGTAAAATTTCCCATTAACCACCTAACAGCAAAATGAAATCTAAATGTTATCCTTGCACAGAACTGCGTAAAACGTAAAAAGGTAATGCAATTTAGCAAAACCAAAAGATTAAAAAAAAAACACAACAACAAATTTCCAGAATTAAAACCGTATACAGTCAGTATTCAAAATTGCAGAATACAGTGCTCGATAAGGCCCTAATGTCACAGTTCACTTGCAAATGAAGATGCACAAAAACAACTAAAGATGTTCACAGTATCTATAACTGTTTAATGATAAACTGTTACATTACCCTAGCTTGTCTCATTCGCTTTGTTTTGGCTGCTTTTTCGTCAGGTGATACTGGAGGAAGCGCCGTGTAACTGCACAATATAAGACAGACTGATTTGGCATTAGAGAGGTGTTTTTTTTATTATTTATTTATTTAATTTTTTTTACACACAGGCTGTGACACTGAAGAGATGGGCTTTGTATCAGAAAACTGGTGACGGAAATTGCGTCTGACGGGTACAGTGGCTCTCAAAAGTATTCACCCCCCTTGGACTTTTCCACATTTTATTGTGTTACAACATGGAATCAAAATGGATTTAATTAGGAGTTTTTGCCACTGATCAACACAAAAAAGTCCATAATGTCAAAGTGAAAAATAAAATCTACAAATTGTTCTAAATTAATTACAAATAAAAATAAAACAGAAAATAATTGATTGCATAAGTATTCACCCCCTTTGCTATGACACACCTAAATAAGCTCTGGTGCAACCAATTGTCTTTAGAAGTCACATAATTAGATGAATGGAGTCCACCTGTGTGCAATTAAGGTGTTTCACATGATTTCAGGTTAAATACACCTGTCTCTGGGAGGTCTCACAGTTGGTTAGTACATTTCCTAACAAAAACTATATCATGAAGACGAAGGAACATTCAAAGCAAATCCGGAATAAGGTTCTTCAAAAGCACCAATCAGGGGTAGGATATAAGAACATTTCCAAGGCATTGAATATCCTCCGGAGCACAGTACAGTTCATTATTAAGAAATGGAGAGAATATGGCACAACTGTGAATCTGTCTAGAACAGACCGTCCTCAAAAACTGAGTATCCGGACGAGAAGGGCACTAGTCAGGGAGGCCACCAAGAGGCCTATGGCAACTCTAAAGGAGTTACAGTCTTCTACAGCTGAGCTGGGAGACACCGTGCATATGGCAACAATAACCCGGGTGCTTCACAAAACTGGCCTTTATGGGAGAGTGGCAAAAAGAAAGCCATTGTTGAAAAAAACTCACATCAAATCTCAGCTAGAGTTTGCCAGAAGGCATGTGGGAGACTCTGAGACCAATTGGAAGAAGATTCTATGGTCTGATGAGACCAAAATAGAGCTTTTTGGCCTCAACGCTAAGCGCTATCATCCTGAGAACACCATCCCTACCGTGAAGCATGGTGGTGGCAGTTAGGGTTGTCAAAATTACCAATACTTTGATACTATTGCGATACAAATGTGTGGAAATATTTCGTTTATGAAGCGAATGAACAGGGCAAAGCAAAAGATCCATCCAAGCCCATATGCAAACGGTGCTTTAAGACGGTACAACAAAAGGAGGCAACACCTCAAATTTAGCGAAGCATTTGGCGGACAGGCACGCTGACCTCTTCAAATAATTCAGACAGGTTAGCGACAGAGTAGATATTTGAATGAATGCATCACATATATACGTTAAAAATACATGCCCTCAAGAAAACGATGAGGAAATGTGAAATTAAGAAAGCAAGCTAGCTAATTTAGCACTAATGTGTACGGTGTTGTGCTCTACGTTGGAGTAATAGATATTATTTGTCTGCCTTCACATTAATGTTACAAATAACGACTCTAGTTATATCTGTCAATGTATCAAACACACTTCACAGATTTCTCTCTGAGGTTAGTCTAGCTTTATTGCGGTCGCCCCCGGGCTCGGCCTTCTAAGACGTAGTACACGAGAGCGGTATATCATAGGCGCATATGGCTGTCACTCTTGGAAAGGGGCGGACTGTGGCTTTCTAATTATACCAAATATGGGCATCTATGTCGGTGAGAATCTGACCTGACTGCTTCACGCTGTGAGTGAGAGTACTGGATGGAGCAGACGCGCAGGATAGCAAAGAAAACATTGCCAAACAAATTAAAACAAGATTGAGTTTCCCTTGTTTTTAATAATGTTCTTCTTTTATATATTATTTTGCATTTCTTGCGTTTTCTATAGTTTTGTTATAAATGGCTGTAACTTTTTTTCTGCTGTTCCAATTTTAATTCTTTCATTTTAGACATGTTCCCAAGACCTTGAAGTCTGATTGTAAAATACATTTTTTTTCAACTCAGAGCACTGAAAAAAATATTTGACAACAAATTTTATTTTCATCCTGCCATTCGTTAGTTTTTTGTTTATTATTATTTATTTCTTAGCAGGCGCCCTTATCCAGAGCAACTTACAATTGTTACAAGTTATCATTATTTTTTAAATACAATTACCCGTTTATACAGTTGGGTTTTTTACTGGCGCAATCTAGGTAAAGTACCTTGCTCAAGGGTACAGCAGCAGTGTCTCCCACCTGGGATTGAACCCACGACCCTCTTGTCAAGAGTCCAGAGCCCTAATCACTACTCCACACTGCTGCCCTATGTTTCTTTACTAAATTTATTGGGTATCAAGTCAAACAATGGATTTTTTATTTTCTGAACCCCCAGTTTGTGCTGATTTATTCCACATATCTGAAACCTGAAACCCCTGTAGTCACAGTTATACGCACAAATATAATAACAGTAAAAACTTTGAGAACTTTTCGCCGTCAATAATGTACAGAGCACTCACCTGAATCACTTAATAGAAATCTCCAATTCATCCACTTTGTAGTTTTACTTCATCCTCTTTATTTCACTACCAAAAACAAGCAGAACTATTAAAGGGCCAGTCAATCATAGTCATACACAAAAAAAAAATCCTTAACTGATAATATGCAAATTACGTTTACTGCACCTGCACCGTTTGACATAGAATCAAGATTGTTACCTTTATTAAAGGAATGTTCTCTTATTTTGCGTGTTAAGATTTTTTTTTTTTGCTGTGGTATTGAAGAGGTATCGAGTATCGTGAAACTGAACTGGTATCGTATCGAAGTTCAAAATTCTGGTATCGTGACAACACTAGTGGCAGTATCATGCTATGGGGATGCTTCTCTGTGTTAGGGCCTGGAAAGCTTGTGAAGATAGAGGGCAAAATGGATGCAGCAAAGTACAGAGAAATCCTGGAGGAAAACCTGCTGAAGTCTGCAAGAGACCTGGGACTTGGGAGAAGATTCATCTTCCAGCAGGACAATGACCCCAAACATACAGCCAAAGCCACACTGGAGTGGCTTAAAAACAAAAAGGTCAATGTCCTGGAGTGGCCCAGTCAAAGCCCGGACCTCAATCCCATTGAGAATATGTGGAAAGAGTTGAAAATTGCTGTTCACCAAAGGTCCCCATCCAACTTGACGGAGCTTGAGCAATTTTGCAAAGAAGAATGGGAAAAAATGGCAGTGTCCAGATGTGCAAAGCTGGTAGAGACTTATCCAAATACTCATGGCTGTAATTGCTGCCAAAGGTGCCCCTACCAAATATTGACTCAATGGGGTGGACACTTATGCAATCAATTATTTTCTGTTTTGTATTTGTAATTAATTTGGAACAATTTGTAGATTTTAATTTTCACTTTGACATTATGGACTTGTTTTGTGTTGATCAGTGGCAAAAACTACTAATTTAAATTCATTTTGATTCCATGTTGTAAAACAATAAAATGTGGAAAAGTCCAAGGGGGGTGAATACTTTTGAGAGCCACTGTAAGTGCATTCATTTGTTACATATATATTGTAACAAGTTTGCACCACTCACGGGTTCGTTGCCCCTTTAAAAACACGACCCAACACACTAGAATGGATTTTTACAGCGCTGGTGCGCTATTTTTAATAATCAAACACAAAACAAAACAAACACAAAATAAACACCTTGCTCTGATGAGCACTAACTACACTTTTCCCAGGTCCCTGACTAACACCCACAAAATACACTCTTACTTTTAACGTCTGCTTGGAAGCAGAGAACCTCTTCTGCCTCCTTCTCCTGAGCAGCCCTGAGCAAACTGACTGCTCTCCTTTAATACCCTGCACCTGGTTTTAATTTAACAATAGCTACCAGGTGCAGGGGATAATTAATAATAAAACAATTAACAAATTCAATTAAACAATAAAGAAAAACAATTAAACTAAACAAATGTGCATTCCGCACATGTTTTCCACGCAGGGAGGCTTTAACCCCCTCCCTGCTGTGTTACACTTCCCCCCCCTTAAGTGCGCAGCACTGATCGGCCATTCCAAGGCCACATCCCCCCCCCCTTTGAAGTCCGGTGCCCAGAGGAAGGGACCGCGATCCGGCGAGGAGGGACCCAAACGGCTTGCCAGGGGCGACCGACGCATAGGCCGGTAACCTGGACGGTGCAGCGACAGGCAGAGGTGTGAGCCACGGGACCGGTGCAGCGACATCTGAGACTCCAGGGGGAACACAGCGGGAGGAAAGGGGAACGCCAGTGACGTCACACGACCGCGTCGTGACGTCTGAGGTTTCAGGGGCAACTGTGCCTGGCGGTGCCCGACCTGGGCACGAGGTCGAGCACAGGGAGGTCCATGCATTCCGGCAGGGTGTCCACGAGCACGGGGCAAGGGACCGTACCCATCAGCGCCGGACTGCTTTGCAGGGGTGGAGGTCGGGGCAGTGGTGGAGCTGGGCACTTTAGCTCCTCTTCCTCAGACAGCTGCAGCTCCTGCAGCGGCGGCTCCTCCCCTCTGGGCTCCGGCAGCGGCTCCTCCCTCTGGGCTCCGAAGCGGCGGCTCCTCCCTCTGGGCTCCGGCAGCGGCGGCTCCTCCCCTCTGGGCTCCGGAAGCGGCTCCTCCCTCTGGGCTCTGGCAGCGGCGGCTCCTCCCCTCTGGGCTCTGGCAGCGGCTCCTCCCCCCTGGGCTCTGGGGCTGGAGTCAGCAGGGCACCTCTTGCTTGCTCCCACTTTTGGAGCAGCAGGTCTAGCTCCGGCGGCTCCGGATCCGGTAGCCCCAACTCCTGTCTCCACTTCTTTGTCTGCTCTTTCTGAGCAGCGGTGTTGCGATTGATCATTGCGATCAACTCTTTAAAATCCATTTTCTGGGTCATAGGGGCGCCCACACTTTCTGACACCATATGTAACAAGTTTGCACCACTCATGGGTTCGTTGCCCCTTTAAAAACACGACCCAACACACTAGAATGGATTTTTACAGCGCTGGTGCGCTATTTTTAATAATCAAACACAAAACAAACACAAAATAAACACCTTGCTCTGATGAGCACTAACTACACTTTTCCCAGGTCCCTGACTAACACCCACAAAATACACTCTTACTTTTAACATCTGCTTGGAAGCAGAGAACCCCTTCTGCCTCCTTCTCCTGAGCAGCCCTGAGCAAACTGACTGCTCTCCTTTAATACCCTGCACCTGGTTTTAATTTAACAATAGCTACCAGGTGCAGGGGATAATTAATAATAAAACAATTAACAAATTCAATTAAACAATAAAGAAAAACAATTAAACTAAACAAATGTGCATTCCGCACATGTTTTCCACGCAGGGAGGCTTTAACCCCCTCCCTGCTGTGTTACAATATATATATATAGTATTCACTCCCTTGGACTTTTCCACATTTTGTAGTGTTACAACCTGGAATTAAAATGGATTTAATTGGGATATTACCATTTGATTTACACAACATACTTAATACTTTGAAGGTGCAAAATATTTTTTTTATTGTGACACAAA
The DNA here is from genome assembly GCA_030684275.1 of Acipenser oxyrinchus oxyrinchus. Taxonomy (NCBI): domain Eukaryota; kingdom Metazoa; phylum Chordata; class Actinopteri; order Acipenseriformes; family Acipenseridae; genus Acipenser; species Acipenser oxyrinchus. The sequence goes on from CM060252.1 coordinate 44,252,420, forward strand.
AGTTAATTAAACAAAAAAAGACATTTGTTGGTTGCATAAGTATTTACCCCCTTGAGTCAATACTTGGTAGAAGCACCTTTGGCAGCAATTACAGCTGTGAGTCTTTTTGGGTAAGTCTCTACCAGCTTTGCACATCTGGATCCTGCAATTTTTGCCCATTCTTCTTGGCAAAATTGCTCAAGCTCTGTCAAGTTGGATGGGGACCGTTGGTGAACAGCAATTTTCAAGTCTTGCCACAGATTCTCAATCGGATTGAGGTCTGGGCTTTGACTGGGCCATTCTAAGACATTCAGGTTCTTGTTTTTAAACCACTCCATTGTAGCTTTGGCTGTGTGTTTAGAGTCATTGTCCTGCTGGAAGGTGAACCTCCGCCCCAGTCCCAGGTCTCTTGCAGACTGAAACATGTTTTCCTCTAGAATTTCCCTGTATTTGGCTCCATCCATCTTGCCCTCAATCCTGACCAGTTTCCCAGTCCCTGCCGATGAAAAGCATCCCCATAACATGATGCTGCCACCACCATGCTTCACCGTGAGGATGGTGTTCTCAGGGTGATGAGCAGTGTTGGCTTTGCGCCACACATAGCGTTTTCTGCTAAGGCCAAAAAGTTCAATTTTGGTCTCATCAGACCAGAGAACTTTTTCCACATGTTTGCTGTGTCTCCCACATGCCTTTTGGCAAAATCCAAACGGGTTTTGATATGGATTTTTTTCAGCAATGGCTTTCTTCTCGCCACTTTTCCATAAAGCCCAGCTTTGTTGAGCGTCCGGGTTATAGTTGTCCCATGGACGGTTTCTCCCATCTCAGCTGTGGTTCTCTCCAGCTCCTTCAGAGTTACCATTGGCCTCTTGGTTGCTTCTCTGACTAATGCCCTCCTTACCTGGTCACTGAGTTTTGGTGGACGGCCTTCTCTAGGCAGAGTCGCGATTGTGCCATATTCTTTCCATTTTTTAATAATGGATTTAACAGTGCTCCGGGGGATGTTCAAAGTTTGGGATATTTTTTTATAACCCAACCCTGATTGGTGCTTCTCCAAAACTTTCTCCCGGACTTGTTTTGATAGCTCCTTGGTCTTCATGATGCTGTTTGTTTAGATATGCTCTCTAACAAACTCTGGGGCCTTCCAGAAACAGGTGTATTTAATCTGAGATCATGTGACACTTTAATTGCACACGAGTGGACTCCATTCAACTAATTATGTGATTTCTGAAGGCAATTGGTTGCACCAGAGCTTATTTAGGGGTGTCACAGCAAAGGGGATGAATACTTATGCAATCAAGACTTTTCAGTTTTTTATTTGTAAATAATTTTGAAAAATATGTAGATTTTTTTCCCCACTTCAACATTTTGGACTATTTTGTGTAGCTCAGTGACAAAAAATCCTAATTAAATCCATTTTAATTCCAGGTTGTTACACTACAAAATGTGGAAAAGTCCAAGGGGGGTGAATACTTATGCAAGGCACTGTATATTATATATATACTGTATATATATATATACCCCTGACCAATTCTCTCATATTACTGAATTACAAATGGTACATTGAAATTTCGTTCTGTTTGATATTTTATTTTAAAACACTGAAACTCAAAATCAATTATTGTAAGGTGACATTGGTTTTATGTTGGGAAATATTTTTAAGAAAAATAAAAAAAACTGAAATATCTTGCTTGCATAAGTATTCAACCCCCACACATTAATATTTGGTAGAGCCAACTTTCGCTGCAATAACAGCTTTAAGTCTTTTGGGGTAAGTATGTACCAGCTTTGCACACAGTGTCGGAGTGATTTTGGCCCATTCTTCTTGGCAGATTTGCTCCAGGTTGTTCAGGTTGGTTGGACGACGCTTGTGGACCGCAATTTTCAAATAGTGCCACAGATTCTCAGTGGGATTGAGATCAGGACTTTGACTGGGCCACTGTAGGACATTCACCTTTTTGTTCTTGAGACACTCCAGTGTTGCTTTGGCCTTGTGCTTGGGATCATTGTCCTGTTGAAAGGTGAATTTCCTCCCAAGCTTCAGTGTTTTAGCAGACTGAAGCAGGTTTTCTTGCAGTATTTCCCTGTATTTTGCTCCATCCATTCTTCCTTCAATTTTAACAAGATGCCCAGTCCCTGCTGATGAGAAGCATCCCCACAGCATGATGCTGCCACCACCATACTTCACTGTACGGATGGTGTGTCTTGAGGCATGGGCAGTGTTAGGTTTGCGCCACATATATCGCTTTGAGTTTTGGCCAAAAAGCTCTATCTTGGTTTCATCTGACCACAAAACCTTTTTCCCACATCGCAGCTGGGTCACTCTCATGCTTTCTGGCAAACTTCAGACGTGCTTTCAGATGGTACTTTTTGAGTAACGGCTTCTTTCTTGCCACCCTCCCATACAGGCCAGTGTTATGCAGAGCTCTTGATATGGTTGACTGGTGCACCATTACTCCACTCCCAGCCACTGAACTCTGTAGCTCCTTCAAAGTGATTGTTGGCCTCTCTGTGGCTTCTCTCACAAGTCTCCTTCTTGTTTGAGCGCTGAGTTTTGAGGGACGGCCTTTTCTTGTGCACTAGCCTTAAGTAACATATGTCGTGGGTACCTACCACGGACAAAACCAGTCATGTTTGTACCCCAAAATGTATTAAATTAGCATAGCTGGGAATTCGCACCAGTGGTCTCCTATATAAGAACATAAGAAGATAAGAAAGTTTACAAACGAGAGGAGACCATTCAGCCCATCTTGCTCTTTTGGTTGTTAGTAGCTTATTGATCCCAGAATCTCATCAAGCAGCTTCTTGAAGGATCCCAGGGTGTCAGCTTCAACAACATCACTGGGGAGTTGGTTCCAGACCCTCACAATTCTCTGTATAAAAAAGTGTCTCCTATTTTCTGTTCTGAATGCCCCATTATCTAATCTCCATTTGTGACCCCTAGTCCTTGTTTCTTTTTTCAGGTCAAAGAAGTCCCCAGGGTCGACATTGTCTATACCTTTTAGGATTTTGAATGCTTGAATCAGATCACCACGTAGTCTTCTTTGTTCAAGACTGAATCGATTCAATTCTTTTAGCCTGTCTGCATACGACATGCCTTTTAAACCCAGGATAATTCTGGTTGCCCTTCTTTGCACTCTTTCTAGAGCAGCAATATACTTTTTGTAATGAGGTGACCAGAACTGAACACAATATTCTAGGTGAGATCTTACTAATGAATTGTAAAGTTTTAACATTACTTCCCTTAATTTAAATTCAACACTTCTCACATTATATCCGAGCATCTTGTTGCTGCGGGCTACCCACAGCAACACCTATAGAGTTGAAGTAAAATCTCTTAAACTGCATTCACACTGAGCAAGATTTGTTTTTGAAGAATGAAAACCTGAAAAAAAAAGAAAAACTGTTGACTCCACAAATTTGTTCAAAAAGACAAACACGTGGCTTAACATCGGCTTGCTGCAAGACTTACAGAATGAAGTTGTGGAAGACCCTCATTTCACCCGTACTTTGCTGTCTGTTTGTTATTGGAATTACTGCATCCGCACTGCACCTGATATACATCTGCTACCAATCTACCACTTTGCCACACTGCCCCTCAACAACAAGGACTTGGAGGCCTGAGAGGAATCAGTGAGATCAGACTCATGCTCACTCTCCAGAACTCTGAATTATATTTGTATAGTGAGCAGAGCATAAAATAGTTTTTAGAGCTCACGAAAGGGAGGAGAAAGTTTAATGTTGAGGATTTTTTTCCTAACGTTAAAATGTTCCTGGATTCTGCTGCATTTATAGTAAAGAAGGCGTCAGGGTCCAATTTGACGTAACAGGATCGCTGGATTCTGCAAAATTTTATTGCAAAGATTCGTGGCAGTCTTAAAAAAAATAGTTAAAATGATAAGAAATCCTTCTTGTGTTTTTGCTATCATGCTTGTCTGTTTTGTATTATTTTCTTGTTTCTTATAAGGAACTGTGACGGAAATATAATGAGTTCTGGTTGTAAATCTCCCTCTCGACCTGTGAGGGTACTAAGTAGCGAAAGGGAAAGGCTTTGGACAGGTTGGTCTGACAGTTTATTCCCTGGGTCGGGAGGTCAGTCAGCCTGGAAAAAGACGAGACTCCGATGCAGGAACGTATTCACCTGGAAGGTAAACGAGGTAGTAGCTGCAAACAATAGAGACAGCTGTAATTGTTTACCAAGGGGTCATGCATAAACGCATAAAAGGGGCCGGAGAATTGTAAATCTTTTCCTTCGCTTGGGTTTCAGAGTTATGAGGAGACTGGAAGGACAGGGAGATATCCCCAAACTGAAATAAAGAGTTTGTGAGTGTTTTGTTGGTGTTTTCTGTTTAGTAACTGTCTGTGTTTGTTTTGTTAAATAGCACTAGACGGCTAAACAAATCCGGAGCTGTCGCCAGGGGCCAGCACAAAGCCGGATCACCACAGCACTTGTTTTCACCAATAGCACGTAATATATTGTACTTCACCACAAGCACTGAGAGCACTCACTTTGGACCTGTGATCGTGTGTGTCTAATTGTGTGTGTTTTGTACCGTGTTTTTTGTTTGCAGGACAGCAACCCTTTTTCATTACTGTATAATACACATTGCTGTGTATTGCCAGTTCATTATTGTTTTCTGGCTGGTCATCAGACAATTGCATTTCTAATCATTAAAACCCTCATTTCACCCGTACTTTGTTGTCTGTTTGTTATTTGGAATTACTGCATCCACACTGCACCTGCTATACACCTGCTACTAATTACCACTTTGCCACAGGAACATTATGTAAATGCGCAGGGATACTCTGTGAATATCTATCTAAAAAAAAACTTGTAATCTTTTTACAAGAACCACACTGTGATCAAAAAAAAACAGCTAGACTGGGAAAAGGAGTGGAAAGGGGAAGTAGTTTTTAGCTACGGGTCTAATGTGAGCACTGGAGTGGCAGTTTTATTTAGAGAAAGTTTTAATCCTGATTCTTAAATTACTACATAAATGTTAAAAAGTTATCTGCTTAAAGTCAAGTCAATAATAGGTGATCAATCATTTTGTTTATAAATATTTATGCTCCCAATGGAGAGACTGGACTTTTTAAAGGTTTTAGATCAGATTCAGAAGAAAGTTTTTAGCTGGTGATTTTAACTGTACAGTGAATTTTAAAAGAGGACAGAAATCACCTAGAGCCACACCCACAATATGCCAGGGAACTGATGTCTGGTAGGCAGTATACATGGGTAAACATCTGTAACAGTACTATCTCTCTGGCTAAACTAGATTGAATTTATGTTTTTAAAAAACAATTATATTTGATTAAAACCTGTCACATTTCCCCCACTGTCTGATTATGATCTTTGATCTCTTTTATTGCTCTCTTTTAAACATAGCCACTCCTATCAGAAGTTTAATATTAGATTATTAAATGATCCACATTTTAAAAAGTGTCTTTGTTTTTTCTAGGAAAGATGGAGGGCTTGTAAAGCTTCTTTTTCCTCTCTGAGACAGTGGTGCGATATGGTAAAGGTGCAGATAAAACCTTTTTGTCAACAGTACAATGAAAATGTTACAAAGAGTGTTAATGAGTCTCTGCAAGAGCTGGAGCGGGACGTCTTAGCCATCCAAGGGGCTCTGGACTCCAACCCAAATGACAGTTTGATTAGAAACCTGAAGTATAAAAAACAATTAATTGCATATCTGTTGGATGTAAAGGTTCAGGGAGCGCTGGTGAGGTCCAGGGTACAGGGTTTGACTCAGATTGACGCACCCACACATTTCTTTTTTGGACTGGAGAAGAAAAGCGTCCAGCTGAAGATCATTCACTGCCTGACGAGGCCAGAAAGAGTGGAGCTGAGGGAGACGGAACATATATGGATGTACGCTGTTGAGTTCTACTCAGGCCTGTTCACAATGGAAGCTGAGGCTGAGCCTGAGGAGGTACAGGTTTTCCTCCAGGGTCTGACGTGTCTGCCTGAGGTCAAGAGAGAAGAGCTGGGGCAGTCACTGTCTGTGGCAGAGCTCTCTAGCACCCTCTAGAGACTAAAAGGAGGTAAAGCACCTGGAATTGATGGACTGCCCATAGAGTTTTTAAAGATTTTTAGGACCTGCTTAATAATGACCTGTTCAATGTGTTTGAAGAGAGATTTCAAAAAGGAGAACTGCCTCTGAGCTGCTGCCTCAGAGCCCTGGCCAGTAGACTGAGTTTGGTGATTGAGAAGATTGTGCACACTGACCAGACTTATTACATACCAAATATATCTATGTTTTTAATTAGAGACATATTGGTGGCTTCCAAGCTCTTTGGCTTCAGTACTGGTCTGTTTTCCTTAGATTTGGAAAAAGCTTTTGGCCGAGTACACCACCAATACTTGTGGGAAGTTCTTGAAGCCTTCAATCTCAGCCCTGATTTTATTTTTAAAGTGCTCTATTGTAATGTTTTCAGTGTTCTGAAAATAAATAGGGGACTAGTCCACCGTTCTCAGTGCAGAGGAATTAGGCAGGGCTGCCCTTTATCAGGCATGTTATATCCTTTTTGAAAGCCAGAAAGATTTCGAAAAGATCTCATCAGTGCGTGTGAACTGGTGTAACAGCAGTGCTGTGCTTAATGGGAAGAGACAGCGGTGCAGATCTCTGACATTACTGGACAAACTTCAGTGGAGTCAGACATGTTGTAAATATTTGACAGTTTATTTGGGAGATGAGAAGGTGGTGCAGAAGAACTGGGAAGGAGTTTTAGAAAAAGTTAAGGGCCATTTACAGAGGTGGAGGTGGCTTCTTCCTCAGATGTCATTTAGAGGACGAGTGCTGGTTATTAATAATTTGGTTGCCTCTAGTCTATGCATAAATTAATCTGTGTAGAGCCCCTACAGCTCCTGTTTAAACTGATTAAATGCCTGCTTTTAGAGGTTTTTTGGGATGTGTGCTGTATCTGCCTCTGGATGAGGGAGGATAGGGGCTCGTGGATACTGAGTGCAGGACAGCTGCTTTTAGGTTCCAGACTTTACAGAAATGGTTATATTCCCCTGAACAGCTGCCCTGGAGGGAACTGGCACTCATTTTCCTTTGCCAGACCTGGGGGCTTGGTCTTAATTTTCATTTGTTTTTTTTAGATTGCAGCAAATTACATTTTTCATGTCTTCCCTTTTTTTTTACAGGAGTATGCTGAGAGCTTGGATGTGTGAGTATGACAAAAGTACCATTAATCCCATTTTGGGTTCTGGAGCAGCCTTTAGTTTTTAATTTACACTTAATCACATCTCTTAATAAATCACAATCCTTTAATGGTTCATTCATGAGGGCTAATTTGTTTAAAATCTGTAATCTGATAAGACACAGAGCAGTGTATCTGGAAAAGCCCTGAGTGTGTAGCCGGTGCCCTGGCCATGCAGTCTGTGCGTGTGGCGGGTCTGTACCTGGCACAGCTCCGCAACACTCTGTCTCTGGAGTGGCGAGAGGCACTGGAGATGTTTTTTTAATGCATGTCAAATCCCTCAGCAAACTCCTTTTCCTTCTCTACTAGTCTCTCCAGCAATTATTCCAACAAATGAAGAGACTGGCCAGATTCTAAAAATGAAGGACTTGTGTAAACTTCATCTGCCCAGTTTAGAAGGAAAAAACGGTATCAAATGTATGTAAAAGTCAAGCACAGGATCAACTCAAGGCTCTTCCAGACACACACTTGAGGAAGCATTTGGGGACAGCAGAGGCAGACAAGCCAGCATGGAGGACTTTTTACAAACCCCCACCGTTCCATACTATTCTAGATGAAAAAAGCCATGCATTAATCTCTCTGCATAAGATACAGAAATAATTGGTCCAAGTTTGGCTATATTTCTCAAATGGTAAAAAGATACTTTAGTAACTTCTCTAATATGAGTCTCAAATGACAGATTAGGATCAAAGATGACCCCCAAACTCTAAATTTCTAGTTTAAGTTTTCATGACAGACTGCAAGGGTCAAGCTCAATGTAATACCACATTTTCTTTTAGCTGGTCCTCTGAGCCCACTAGCATAACCTGTTTTTTTTATCTGAATTCAACATTAGAAAATTCTGTGACAATCAATGTTTGATGTCTGTAAGGCAAGTAGCTAATAACACCTAGACAGAAGAAATTCCTGGGTTTAGGGATAAATATATTATTATTTATTATTTATTTCTTAGCAGACGCCCTTATCCAGGGCGACTTACAATTGTTACAAGATATCACATTATTTTTACACACAATTACCTATTTATACAGTTAGGTTTTTACTGGAGCAATCTAGGTAAAGTACCTTGCTCAAGGGTACAGCAGCAGTGTCCCCACCTGGGATTGAACTCACAACCCCACAAGCCCTAACCACTACTCCACACTGCTGCCCCAATATAGCTGGGTACCATCAGCATAGCAATGGAAGTTCACTCCGTGTCTGCGGATAGTCACCTAACTATAGCATATATAAATGAAAACAACAAGAAACCTAGAATGGAGCCCCGAGGAACACCACAGACAACTTCCGATAATGACGATTTTACCTCCCCAATAGAGACAAACTGAAACCTATCAGACACATAAGATTTGAAGCAGGAAAGGACAAGGTCATATATTCTCACTGTGCTTTCAAGACAATTCAGTGGATGGAATGGTCTACAGTATCAAAGGCACCACTTAGATCTAGAAGAATTAAAACTGATGGAAAGCCTGAGTCAAAGCATATCAGCAGATCATTCACAACTCTGAAAAGGGCCGACTCGGTGCTATATGCAGCATGAAAACCAGACTGAAACTTCTTGAATATACCATTAGGAGTTTGAAATGTTTGTAATTGAATTGCAACAACTCTCTCTAGAACCTTATCTAAGAATGGTAGGTTGGAGATTGACCTATAGTTATTGAGGACTTTAGGGTCCAAATTGTGTTTCTTAAGCATAGGCTTTACCACCGCTACCTTAAGTGCTGAGGGAACTATATCGGAGGAAAGTGAACCATTTATAATTTTTAAAATGTGGGTATTAACACCAAGAACATATTTTAATAGTGTTGTAGGAATAGGATCAAGAGAGCATTACATCCCTTCCATGCGATGTAATGAACATGCAGTTTAGATTCCCGCCATCTCCGTTCTAGTTTATGACCCTCATATTTCATCTTACAAATTGTATTAAACCACGGTGAACTTTTTTTTTTTTTTTTTTTTTTATATAAAGACTTTTGATTGGCACTACAGTATCTAAGATAACAATCAAGGTGGTGTTGTAGGCATTAACCAGCTCATCTACTGATGAGGACTCGGAGAGTGGTAATGAGATCAAGACATCAAAAAGCTTAACTGCAGTTGAAGAATTCATTACCCAGGATTTAAATGTACGGTCCACAGTCTTTGTAGATACTGGCAGATTCACCTCAAAATGAATGGCAAGATGATCAGAAATAGTAAGCTCTAGGGTTATGATGTTCTTAACAACTAAACCATGAGAAATTACCAGATCTAAAGTATGACCACAATTATGCGTATGACCTTTGACATGCAGGATATAATCTAAGGGATCCAGTAGCCTCAAAAATTCCAAGGAGTTAGAATCAGAATCAATGTCAACATCAAGGTTAAAATCACTATCTATATTTGACTGTCAATATAGATAGCAGATCCCCAAATTCAGCCATAAATAGTGGATTTGACTTAGGTGGTCGATAAATAATTACAATATGTACAGGCAATGGACTGTTTAATGTCAAGGTTAAAACTTCAAAAGATTCTAAGTTCACTAGGGAAAACAGTAGCAAGTCCACCTCCCCGCACAGTAGAGCGAGCTTTCTGGAAAAAAAAAGAATAGTTTGGTGGAGAAGTCTCAAATCAGGGAAACATTGTCACTCGGCTCAAGCCAAGTTTCGGTTAAGAGAGAATATCAATGTGGTAATCCTGAATAAAATCACAAATTAACTGAGCCTTATTAGACAAAGATCTTACATTAAATAAACCTAGACATAGATTGGTCCAATCCAGAGCATTTGATTGAGCAGGATAATAGGAATTTGACTAAGATTACTGTAGTACACACCTCTGTGATTACTCAGCGGGTAGTGGGGATGGCAGGATACTTTAACCTCAATTGTAAATACCTCTTTAGATTCCCTCCCCACCCCAGTACCTAGTTTATTTTATATAGTACACACATTATTTATGTTTTGACCTGTATTTAAAAACTTATTAGAGTGGTGCATACGCTGGCATAAAATCATGTTGATTGTCTCTACCTTTAAACTATGACTTGCTCCATTTAGATCCCCTCCCACCCTCCTTACTCGTTTAAATGACTGGGTAGGTGGTTTTCAATGTCGGTTGCTAGTATGTCTGTTCCATGACGGTTCAAATGCAACACATCTTTCCTGTAACAGTTTGGCCGATTCCAAAAGCTATCCCAGTTGTCAATAAAACCAATATTTTCCTGAGCACACCATACTGAAAGCCACTTATTAATTGCCAAAATCCAACTTACAATTATGTCATTCCTCCTAATTACTGGTAGTATATCTGAGAAAATTACCCTGCAGTGTTTTTCCTTCAGTTTACAATACAGCTGTTTGAATTTATGATGTCTGTCACGTAAATCATTAATCCCAACGTGTACCAGCACAACTGAAGTTCTTTTAGCGATAATAACTTAACGTTCCCTTTCAAGTACAAAATGTAACCTACTGAATGGGCGAGTATACCAAAGCCGTTGCAAGGGCAAAATTGTGAAACAACTGGAATGCTACCAGGCTAAGCCGAAGGCTGCCTTGTGCATTACCATTCAGAACCCCATTAACAAGTAGCTAGGGTGAAAAAACGTAGGGACTTTTTCACCTCTATGCCTATGTTGTAAGTAGGGTTGCTGTTATTATCGTTTACTACGGTATTTCCAATATTGTATTGCTACCATACTACTTATCGTATGGATTTTAAAATACAGTAGAATGTGAAAGAAATTGATAATGGGAAATGATCTAGTCACATTGCCATCAATAAGCACCCTGTTTAATTTAAGATCTCGTGTGATTTCAATTGAAACATGGTTAAATGTTATTTCATTAACCATTTTGTGATTATATTACGTGCAACCAAACAAAAGTGTTTCAGGCAGCAGTCCACTTTGAAATTGAGTGTGAGTCAACACTCTCCCTCCTGACCTGTGAGGGCGCTGTATAACAGGAACAGGGTGCCCCAGACTGGATGGTTTGTCAGTTCATTCCAGGGTCAGTCGGAAGTCCGCCATCCAGAAAGGGGGCGGAGTCACAACGCCAGAAGTCATCGCCTTTATGTCTCAGTGATGGATTGGAGGATACGTGATTGCACTCGCTATCGAAGGGGGCATGACTGAAGGTATATCAGGGGATGTGGCCAAGTAATCTGTTCCTCTGTTATGGTTACGATACGACCTGGAGGACTAAAGTGAAACCGTGAGTGTTTAGTGTTATCTGGTCTGTCTGATTAACTGCTGTTATTTGTCATTGTAGATGGCTAAAATCCTGGAGCTGTCACTATTAAGCCAGCATCAAACCAGGACTGCACTGCACCACTGTTAAGCACTTGTTTCGTATTTACAACACCACTTGCACCTGGAGCACTCACTGTTGGACTGGTGAACGTGTAGGTGTTTGAAAGTGTGTGTATTATTATTTCAGGAATGAACCCTGTGGTTTTACCGACTTTACACATCATTGTGTATAGTCAGTATTATTATTTAAAGCAATTAATAAAGCTTCGTTTTCACCATTGAGTTTTTGGACTGTTGTTTCTAAACATGCATCACCTGCGCACTAAAGACCACTTTGCCACAGGATAACCAGCAGTGTGTGTGTGTTTTTTATTTATTTATTTTTTTAACAAATTGCTCCAGTTCTGATTCTGAAGTTTGTTGGGGATCGTCGATGGACTGCAATCTTCAAGTCTCGCCATAAATGTTCGATTGGATTCAAGTCAGGACTTTGACTGGGCCACTCAAGAACATTAATTCTCTTCTTGTTCAACCACTCCAGTGTGGCTTCGGCTTTGTACTTCGGGTCATTGTCTTGCTGAAATGTGAATTTCCTCCCTAGTTTCAGAGTCCTGGCTGATTCAAATAGGTTTTCGTCAAGGGTTCTCCCCTCTATCCTGACAAGCTTCCCAGTCCCTGCTGAAGAGAAGCATCCCCATAACATGATGCTGCCACCACCATGCTTGACAGTTGAGATGGTGTTGGGCTTGCGCCAGACGTAACACTTGGCATGTAGACCGAAAAGTTAAGAACATAAGAAAGTTTACAAACGAGAGGAGGCCATTCAGCCCATCTTGCTCGTTTTGTTGTTAGTAGCTTATTGATCCCAGAATCTCATCAAGCAGCTTCTTGAAGGATCCCAGGGTGTCAGCTTCAACAACATTACTGGGGAGTTGGTTCCAGACCCTCACAATTCTCTGTGTAAAAAAGTGCCTCCTATTTTCTGTTCTGAATGCCCCTTTATCTAATCTCCATTTGTGACCCCTGGTCCTTGTTTCTTTTTTCAGGTCAAAGAAGTCCCCTGGGTCGACATTGTCTATACCTTTTAGGATTTTGAATGTTTGAATTAGATCGCCGCGTAGTCTTCTTTGTTCAAGACTGAATAGATTCAATTCTTTTAGCCTGTCTGCATACGAAATTGTTGTCTCGTCTGACCACAAAACCTTTTCCCACATAAGAACATAAGAACATAAGAAAGTTTACAAACGAGATGAGGCCATTCAGCCCATCTTGCTAGTTTGGTTGTTAGTAACTTATTGATCCCAGAATCTCATCAAGCAGCTTCTTGAAGGATCCCAGGGTGTCAGCTTCAACAACATTACTGGGGAGTTGGTTCCAGACCCTCACAATTCTCTGTGTAAAAAGTGCCTCCTATTTTCTGTTCTGAATGCCCCTTTATCTAATCTCCATTTGTGACCCCTGGTCCTTGTTTCCATTTTCAGGTCTGCAGTATTATCTACATGCTTTTTCGCAAACTCCATACATGCTTTAAGATGAGGCTTTTTGAGTAATGGCTTCTTTCTTGCCACTCTTGCCACTGCCATACAGGCCAGCTTTGTGTAGGGACCAGCTTGTTGTTGATGTGTGAACACTGATTCCCATCTCAGACACAGAACTTTGCAGATCTCGCAAGGTCATTGTTGGCTTCAGAGTGACATCCCAAACCAGTTTCCTGCTTGCCCGGCTGCTCAGTTTGGGAGGGCAACCTGATCTGGGTAGTATGATGCATCTTCCACTTCTTAATGATGGACTTCACTGTACTTATAGGGATAATCAGTGCCTTTGAAATCACTGACTTGTTTCGAAAGCTCCTTGGTCTTCATGGTTGCTTTGTTGGATCACTATGTGTGTTGCAGCATGAAAGTCTTTATATACCTGAGGGGAATTATCTACAAGTTAAACCACTTTGAGTACACACAGGCTGAAACCATTTCACAAATCTTGTGACCTTTCAAACAAATAATCTGCACCTGAGCTGATTTAGGGCTGCAGTAGCAAAGGGATTGAATACTTCTTCAACTGAGATTAATCTATTTTTCCCTGTAAATCTTACTTATTTATATTCTATGCATTTTTTTAACTTTATCAATGTGGAATAGTTTGTGTAGATTCTACATGTAAAGTCTAACTTGAAAGCGTCGTGAAGTACTCTCAGGTGCCAACAAAATATGAAAACTTTGCAGGGGGGTGAATACTTCTGCAAGCCACTGTATATTGTAACAGACCGTCCGTGATGAGCACACGAGGAAGGTATCAGAAACGTAGGGATTCTGATATCTTGCCCCTGAGCTCAAAACTAGAAAGACGTGTGCTATGGTGGTAGAGCAGTATGCTCTGTAGTGATAGTGTATATTAAAGAAACTTCAACTCTCATGATCCCGGTGGTCATTAGTCAGGTGACCAATCTGCGGGAGACGAAAGCAAAAAGACCAAGGGGAAGAGACGAAAGGTGCTGGGTGTTTTCCAGCATGAAACGTGAAAAGTGCAGTGAAAGCGTTTGCTCAGCCTGCACGGAAAGAGAGAGTAATGGTGGAAGCATTCTGTGTGATAGCAGCAAGTCTGAGTTACTGAGCGGTGTTGTCGGTTTTTCACCATTACAGCCAAGTACAGTTTCTACAGCAACTATGATAGAGGTGTGTCTATCAGTGAAACAGAGTCAAGAGCAGCCGTATTTCGTTGTGCAGAAATACAGGGACAAAGAGATTAAAAAGGCGACACTGTGTGGGACCAGAGCAGACTTATTCCAGAGCCAAAGATACCTGTGTGGAGGGACTGCAACCTGGACTGGTCTGCAATTGCTGAAGCAATACGTTTTCTTTTGCAACGAGGAAAGCTCATGCAAGCAATAGAGAGGGTTGAAGAAGTGAGATTAGCGGGCAGGTTTTCTTTTATTTTGTTTTATTTTGTTTATTTTCAAAGTTTGGTCTGTGTGACCTTTTAAAAAGGAATAATAAAACTGCCTCTTCTTCAACCTTATTTTCTGCCTCTGTGTGTCACCTCTCATACTGTCAATTGGCTACCACATTCAATACGGAACAAATCATTTACAATATACACTGCCATGAAAAAGTATTTGCCCCCTGTCTGATTTTTCTGAATTTTTGCATATTTTTGACACTGAATGTTATCAGATCTTCAACGAAAACCTAATATTAGATAAAAGGGACCCTGAGTGAACAAATAACACAAAAACTTGATACATATTTCATTAAGTTATGCAACACCCAATGCCCCCGTGTGAAAAAGTAATCAACCCCTTAGACTCTATAACTGGTTACGCCACCTTTAGCAGCAATAACTGCAACCAAACGCTTCCTGTAGTTATTGATTAGTCTCTCACAGCGCCGTGGAGGAATTTTGGCCCACTCCTCCATGCAGAACTGCTTCAACTCAGTGACATTTGTGGGTTTTTGAGCATGAACTGCTTGTTTCAGGTCCTGCCACAATATCTCAATGGAGTTTAGGTCTGGACTGTTCTTCAACCATTCTGATGTAGACTTGCTTGTGTGTTTCGGATCATTGTCTTGCTACATGACCCTTCAGCTCAGGGACGGATGGCCTGACATTCTCTTGTAGAATTCTCTGATACAGAGCAGAATTCATGGTTCCTTCAATGATGGCAAGGCGTCCAGGTCCTGACGCAGCAAAGCATCCCCAAACCATGACACTACCACCACCATGCTTGACCGTTGGTATGAGGTTCTTACTGTGGAATGCAGTGTTTGGTTTTCGCCCAGTGTTTATCTGATGGTGGAGTCATGAACACTGACCTTAGCCGAGGCGAGAGAGGCCTGCAGATCCCTGGATATTGTTCTAGGGTTCTTTGTGACTTCCTGGACAATTTTACACCTTGCTCTTGGAAAGAATTTGGCAGGACGGACACTCCTGGGAAGATTCACTACTGTCCCAAACTTTCTCCATTTGGACAATATGGCTCTGACTGTGGTTTGGTGGAGCCTCAGAGCCTTAGAAATGGCTTTGTAACCCTTTCCAGACTGACAGGCATCAACAACTTTTTTACTGATGTCTTCAGGAATTTCTTTTGTTCGTGGCATGATGTGCCTCTAGAACCTGTGTGCTGACAACTTCACTCTGATGGTAAGGGCCAAAGTTAGTCAGATTTATATTGGGCAGGGCTGGCCCAAATAAGGCCTGGTTGTTAACCTAAGTACTCAAACAGCTGACCCTAATTACCCCTTTAATTGGGTTGAGTTAAATAGTGGGGGCAATAACTTTTTCACACCTGAAGATTGCATGTTTGATTACCTTGCACACCAAACAAATGAAAGAAGCACCAAACTTTGGTGTCATTTTTTCTCTCAGACTCCCTCTATATACAAAAAAATCTGACCAAATACAATGTGAAAAATGTGCAAAAATGCAGAAAATCCAATATGGCTGCCAAACCATGTGACCTATGACCTTCGTTTTCACTCTGACAACTTCCGAAAGGCCTCCACCACCACTCTGTGAAGATTCACGAGTTTACAACATTTGACCTTATATAAATACTGTAATAGCGAGGAAGATGGGCTGAATGGCCTCCTCTCGTTTGTAAACTTTCTTATATATGCAAATATGTGCAAATTGACCATAGCTGAAATTTGATTGGCTCATGGCAGCCATATTTTTTAACAAACTTGATAGACAACCTCACCAAGACTATATATGCAAAGTTTTGCTTCAATCCGCATTTCCGTTTCAGAGAAAAAGACGTTTGAATATTTTTGACAAATCCAATATGACCGCCAAACCATGTGACTGATCAACTTTGTCTTGAACAAATCTAAATCTATGGCATAAGTGTAGTCTGTGCACCAAGTTTCACATCTGTGCCATAAGCGGTTTCTGAGAATGAGACTTTTAAACATTGGCCAAAAATCCAATATGGCTGCCAAACCATAAGACCTATGACCTTCATTTTCAGTCTGACACAAATTCTCATAGGCCTCTACCAAGTTTCATGACTTTTTGTGCAACGGTGTTGATTTTACAGACATTTTTTCTAAATTTAGTGAAATAATAATAACTAAAGTTGCAAGCAACTTTACGGCTTCCTAGTTTTTATCGTGAAATTTACGCATATCGATTGTTCACCATCCATGTGACCAATCATCTTCATTCAATTGTGGGCATTACTTCCCATAGGGTACTACTATACAGCAAAGTTTCACAGGTTTTTGTGCAATGGTCAGAGGTCACGCTAGCTTTTCTGGTTCGTGTGTTCCTGAAACGCACATGCCCAAAATGTTACATCCCATCCATCAGATACTAAACGGTCAGTTGTTAACACAAAGGCTAATAAACTTTAGGGATGTGCATTTTGATACATTTTTTATGAACGTTTAAACGCTATGCTATATCATAGTTTAACCAATCTCTGTCTGTGTATAGATATGCATATGAATACTGACACATTTTCCTTTATGCTTAAGGTGCTTTGTAAACACAATCTCAGAATGTCAGAGCGCACTCTGACCGTTCGTAAACTCCTGGAGTGCTCTGTGGTGTCGTTTGAAAACTCAGAGGAGATGAATTTCGGAGCGCTCGGAGCACTCTGGCCGTTCCAGCTTCAGAGCTGGATTGTCAGCGCATTCACTTTCAAAATGGCTCGCTGTGGTGGATGTGGGTATATTCTAAACCTATTTTTATTATTCTTTCTATGTTTGTCATTTTAATGATATTCCAAATATTTTAAGTTCAGATTTTACATTTTAAAGCTACTGAAGGGGAGAAAGGGGAGGAGTTGTCTACACGCTAGCCTTGTTCAACACCAATTAGCACTGACCAGTTTTTTTTTTTTTTTTTTTTTAAACAGTACCGCTGCACAAAAAACAAACAAAAAAAATCAAACTGAATAGTAACTAGTAACTCATGTAATGACTTGTATCTGATTTCAGGTTTTTTTCAAAGAGCTCAAACAATTTCCAAACTTTCGTAGCAAGAGAAACAGCAGTGCATTTCACCGTTTTGTTTACATGCTATTTTATAGCAATGAGGTGCACTTGTGGAAATCAAAATACAAAACGAGTCAATGATATGATTTAATACTTAATAAACTAATCAGTGCACCACAAGACACTCTCGCCTTGACAAGTCGCTTTTGAAAAGACTGAACAAACCATTTGAATTTAAATTTGATGATAATGAGTTATCAGGTTACAAAACAGTACTGTATCCGTTGTGAACAAATCACTATAGGTGTTTTAAGCAAAGTTCCTGTTCCTTTAGCCAGAGCATTTACAATGGGAGAAATCAGTTTCACCCAAAGTGTGTTTCCTTAGGTGACGTGTTCTCTTAGGAGGTGCCACGGATACTACTGTATATGTACAGTCAGAATCTGCTAATTGCTTAGCAAAAGAACTTCAGACTGACAACTGCTTCGCCATATTGTCAGAGTCACTGGTCTGGTGCCAGAAACGTCTAAAAGTAAATATCCTTTTTAATACAGTGCTGTTTAAGCCAAATATGAGGCCTATTGCTGCCACCTACAGGACTGGAGTGTACCTTAATCAAGGCTGTTATATTGCAGAACAGTTTTTTTAAACAAGCAAGTATTTTAGGGTCATTTTGCTGCAGTGTAATAGATTACCATGAATATGCATGTCTGTGTCCCTTTGCCATTCTGTGCGTCCCATGAACGCAAGACAAAATATTTTTCCATCCAATGGATTTTACTTGGGTCTAAGATGAAAAATTTTGCGTTAACGCAACCGCTGAATGGTGTTATCTAAACTTTCTAAGTAGTTATAAGGTAGCTTTTCATTTGACCTTAAGGACAGGTCAGAGGTCACAAGCAATGACTTTTTTTAATAAAGCATATATGGGTTACTATATGTGTTCTTCAGTAACCATGGCCCTATCTGGCCATGGTTATTAGCCAGTTTTGTAAGTTGATGATGTCATCCAACGTGGCCGCCATGTTTTTAACTTCCCTTGAACAACGTTTAAAGACAACCACACTAGGATCATGTGTGCCAATTTTTAGTTCAATCAGACTAGTCGTTTCAGAGACAAAGGTTTTTGTAAGCCAGTTTTGTATGTTGATGATGTCATCCAATGTGGCCACCATGCTTCTTTACCATTATTATTATTATTATTATTATTGTTTATTTCTTAGCAGACGCCCTTATCCAGGGCGACTTACAGTCGTAAAAACAAATACATTTCAATAGCAACTTCCATTGAACAAGCGTAAAAGCCAACCATACTTAGATCATGTATAGCAATTTTTGAGAAGATGTTTTTGATAATTTTACATTTTTACTATGTTTTTATGACGTTATCCAATGTGGCCGCCATACCACAAAACCAATCAGCTTCTTATGAACAACAGTTAATGTTGGACTATCCCTAAACATGTATAGCTGTAAGATGTAAGTTTCAGAACTCTGCAATAGTTTGTTTTCGATACGTAGATGTTTTAACAATCTCTGCAAAATCCAATATGGCTGCCGAACCATGTGACCTACGACATTTGTTTTTGTTTCTGGTACACCGTCCCATGGGCATCTACCAACCTACCAATTTTCGTGAGTTTTTGTGCAAATTTGGGGAGGAAGAAAATAGTAACTAGAGTTGCAAGCAACTTTACAGCTTCCAAGCAGTTATTTAATGGTGGAGATTACTTCTCATAGGTCTCTAGAACGGTGTAAAATTTGAAGAGTTTCAATGCAACGGTGTTCTTGTTATGGAATACGCAAAATGTGGGTGAAATGTCAAAATGGCCGCCAACCATGTGATCAATCAGCTTCATTTTGTGGTTGTCATTACTTCCCTTTGGTCTCTACAACTGTGTAAAGTTACAAGAGTTTACGTGCATCTGTGTTCATTTTATGGAGTATGCAAAATTTGGGCAAAAAATCGATATGGCTGCCAACCATGTCAGCTTCATTAAGTTACTGACATTACTTTTCATAGTCCTCTACTATTATGCAAAGTTTCATAAGTCTACTGTATTGTACCAGACATATTCTGCAATATGTGCAAAATGATCAATGCTGAAGTCATTGGCCCACAGCAGCCATGTTTTTTACTGTAGCAACTTCCCTTGAACAATCGTAAAATATAAATCATACTTAGATCATTTATGTATGTGTGTTATTGATGTTACGCAACATGGCTGCCATACCATGTAACCGATCAGCTTCTGATGCACGTGCCCCAATCTTGGATTATCCCTTAACATGTATAGCAAGTTTCAAAACTGTGCATGTTATATAACAACCATCTGCAGTCAATAAGAAATTATGGGAAGTTTTACAGCCAGCTTTAAATTTGACCTTTAGCAGAGGTCAGAGGTCACGGGCAATGACATTTTTATAGTGCATATATGGGTTACTGTACATGTTACATAACAACCACAACCAGGTCTGCAGTCAATAATAAGTTATAAGCAGTTTTATAGCCAGTTGCGTATGCAGATAATGTCACCCAGCGTGGCCACCATGATTTTCACAGTAGCAACTTCCCTTGAACAAGTGTAACAGATGATCATACTGAAATGTTTTATTCCAATTTTTGTTTAAATCGGATAAGCGGTTTCAGAGAAGATATTTGAATTTTGATGATTTTATATTTTTATGGTAATTTTATGTCATTAATCAACGTGGTTGCCAAACCACAGAACCAATCAGCTTCATATTAAAAACAGTTAATCATGGACTATCCCTCAACATGTATAGCAATTTTCAGAACTCTGCAGTAAGCGGTTTTTGATACATAGGCGTCTTAACAAATTCCGCAAAATCCAATATGGCTGCATAACTATGTGACTTACGCAAATTTGCCGAATATCACCGACTATTGCCCATAGGCATCTACCAGCGTACCGAATTTCGTGAGTTTTTGAGTATTTTTTGGCAGAAAAAAATAATAAAATAACTAGAGTTGCTAGCAACTATAAAGGCTTCCAAGCAGTTATCGTGAGCATTGGTTAGCCCACTATCTACAACATTTTTTCACAGCTGTGCTATTTACCGTTCATGAGAAGATTTTTGAAAATTGCTCAATTTTCATTAAATCCAAGATGGCTGCCACACCATGTGACCAAAGGCCGCCATATTGACCACAACACAACATCCCATAGTCCTCTTCATCCGTGTCAAATTGCGTGCATTTTGGTGCAGCCGATAAGAAGTTGTAGGCAGTTTTATAGCCAGGTGTGTATGTTGATGATGTCAGAGGTCATGGGCGATGACATTTTTTCATAGAGCACATATGACTTCCTATACGTGTTCCATTATAACTTTGACCCTGTCGGCACGCCCTAGGAGTTAAAATTTCAACGTAAACTCCAATATGGCGCTGCATGCCTGTGAGCAATCGGTTTCAATCTTCAGCAATTATTACTTTCCAACGGTCTGTACAATTGTGTTGACACTGAAGAGCATAAGTGCAACAGTGTTCTTTATATGGGTTGCAAAAGTTTTTTTACAATTATCAATATGGCTGCCAAACCATGTGACCAAAATGTGTCATTTTCATATCACCAGTACTTTACGTGAGTCTCTATGGTCATATAAAGTTTCATGACTGTAGTGTATTGCACCTTGGATTTATGCACGAATGTATGAAAATAGAGCCGTCGTGAAACAGTTATTTGCACGCCGAGGCCATGTTTTTTAGGGAAAAAGCGTGGATTTTACAAACGGTAGAAAAGGACCTGGTTGTGAACATGCGTGCCAATTTAGGTGTCGACTGACGTTGCGGTTTAAGACAAGAAGATTGTTGAATATTTGGCGCCAATCCAGCGTAGCGGGCAAAGTAATTGTTCAATCGACCTCGACTGAACATATGTTTTTATAGGCCATTGCTGCACTATCTGCTGCCATCGTCATAGTTCCACCTTAAGTTGTTTTTAAAGGCAAGAGTTTTGAAAAATTCCCAAAATTTCCACGAATTCCAATATGGCGGTCGAATCATGTGACTTTCATTCGGGGACGCCAGTCTGGTTGTCCAGCCATAGGCATCTACTTACGTATGCGTTTTCATGACTGTGATGATGTTTGGGAAGAAAAATAATAATAATAATAATAATAATAATAATAAACACAGCAATAACAATAGGCTTCCCAGCCTTTGGCTTGGAAGCCTAATAATAATAATAATAATAAACACAGCAATAACAATTGGCTTCCCTAGCCTTTGGCTTGGAAGCCTAAAAATAATCCTAACAAAAACAATAGGCTTCCCAGCAATTTTGGCTTGGAAGCTTGAAAAATCCTATTAATCAGAAGTTGCAGACAACTTTAAAACTTCCAGGCATTTACAGCAGAACAAGATATGGTTTCAGACATGTGAAAATGGAAATCATACAAACATTTGATTAATTGGAAAGCATCATTTTTAGTGTGTGTTTTTTGTAGGATAAAGGTTAGTATTTTATAAATGTTGATTTAGTATTAATTGTGATAACTACTTGTGATTAGTTGTGATAGAGGAGTGCACTGTGTGCTTCACCTTTACAATTGTATTTCATAGAGCAAGAGATTCTGAAGAGTTCTGTCTATACTTTTCATTACCTAAAATAATTAGTTTAATGAAAAAGACACGCTCCCCAAGTTCCACCACCCCCCTTCATGCGTCTTTTAAATCAGGGGTATTCAACCTTTTTTTTTTTTTTTTAAACTGTACCCCTTCTGTCAGGAGGTTTCATCTTAAGTACCACTTTACAATTTTCGCTCACTGAATGGTACCAGCACAATAATCTGACTGACAAATTTCTTTGGATGCACAGAATTAAAAAGACAGTATTTAGACATCTCTTTGGAAACACTCATATTCGCTTTCTAGTAGGCAAATCATTATACTAATACAAAAGAGTCTGCACTGTAAATGTTAATCACATTACCATTTACTTCCCACCTCAGCATAATTATATGTGCCATTTAAAATGTTTACAACATCAACATAACCTCAAGATAAAACTATAATACCTAACAATAATACACTTTTATTTTTATTAAAGCCAGCATAGTTACTCAAAGGGTTTTCATCCTTCGTTTTTGTTATGCAAGTAAGAAATGAATCCATTTCAAACACTGACAACATAATCGCCAGCCGCTATTGCTGTTATTAAAATGCAGCCGCGGTAATAAATAAAACAAAACCCGTCAAAGTATGATTACTGTGATTAGCCTACTATTTATGTTTACCAGAGCATCTATACTTCCAAAAAAAAAAAATCAGAAACACTGTGATGCACTGATACAACAAACTGAAAACAGCAAAAATCATGACCCTATGAACCCGGTTGAAAACCCGTTTTAATGGGTTACACCCGTGGCTTCGTTGCAAACGATTCAGGATTTGTGATTGTTGTTTTACCACTGTTTAGTCGTAAAAATAATTTGTGACAGGGTGGCTGGGCGGTGACGTCACGGCAGAAGCAGGAAGGAAAAGACTGACACCAGGTACTGCAGTTTTCAAATAATAAAGACGCGGCTGGCCACCATTTTTATTAAGCAAAACAAAATAAAATATTCAAACAAAAACACTGTGCTCACAGAGCAAAATAAAAAGGTGTAAACAAAAATAATCACGAACACCAAACAAACTGGTCAGGCTGGGCAATCGCCTTCACTGAACCTACGGTAAGTTTAGTTTCGTTTTAGCTCTTTGCTCACTCGTTCCTCCTCTGAACTCCCACACCACGAGTGCCGAGAGCTGCAGGCTTTTATATTAGTGACCGAGGGATTAACTAGCTATTATTTAATAACCCCCTGGTCACATTCTGCACGGGTTTCCTAATTATTCCTGGCAGAGGATGAGCACCAATCTCGCCTCTGCCAGAATACATTTATATAAAACAAAACAATAACACAGCGGTACGCCGTCACAAATACAATAAATAAATCATAATAAACAAATACAAAATAACACAGGGGCGGAGAGGGACCCCGTTCTAAAATAAAATAAACAAATCAATGTACAGGGCTGCTCGCCCTGTTACATATCCCCTTGTGCAACGCACACTTGGCCCCAAAGGCCACCTCCCCTCAGTCTCAAAGTCCCGGAAGAGGGGAAGCACAGTGTCCATGGGGTGGCCATGGTGGGAGGTCCGGCACCCCGATTCTTCGTGGCTGGCAGCTCCCTCTTCCGGGGCTCCCGCCACACACTATCCTGCCGCGAAAGTGCGGCTGGGGGAGCTGGTAGCAATTCCCAGAGATGTAGGGCACTTGTGGGTAGCTTTGCTTTGACTCTTCTGTCCAGTTCGTCCCATACAAGTTCTATGTGATTGAGGTCTGGAGACTGGGTAGGCCAGGTCATTAGTTTGAGTTGTCCTTCACTTTCCTTCTTCGCCAGATAGTTATTGCACAACTTTGAGGTGTGTTTCGGGTCATTATCTTGCTGAAGAATGAAGGACTGCCCAATTGGGTTATCCAGCAGTGTGGAGTAGTGGTTAGGACTCTGGATTCTTGACCGGAGGGTCATGGGTTCAGTCCCAGGTGGGGGATATTGCTGCTGTACCCTTGAGCAAGGTACTTTACCTAGATTGCTCCAGTAAAAAAAAAACCAACTGTATAAACGGGTAATTGTATGTAAAAAATAATGTAATTGTATGTAAAAATAATGTGATATCTTGTAACAATTGCAAGTCGCCCTGGATAAGGGCGTCTGCTAATAATAATAATAAGAAGAAGAAAAAGTCGATGTCTCATTATTATTGATTGGTACTGAAAAAATGCATAAATTGAAAACCAAGTAAAAGGAAATATCGTTTTGCATTAAAACAGGTTTTTACCAGGTTCCTAAGATGTTGTGTAAGGTGAACTGACATATTTCAAACTTTGCATGATTCGTATCAAATTAGCTTTTACTGGGCTTGTTTGTATCTGTATATCTCATAGGGAGCTCAAAGCAACCCACGAACACATATGAGGGAGTCTCAACAGGGCTAATGGACCACCCTGTAGTGTATGAACTATCTTAAGAGTGCAGAAAATATAAACCGTGTTCACAGCACTGTGTTAGGGTATAACCGTAGAACTGTACAAGAACAATATAGGCTATGGAATAACCAGACAGATGGACACACTGATGTGTTTCTCACATTTTTATATGGCAGCTCCACAATCGGGATAATATGTATTTCCCCTCCATAATGAATTATAAAAAGTACCAAATTGAATATAAAAGCTTTTTTTTTTTTAAAATGCAATTCTCAAGTGCCTAATTTTGGTTTGAAACTGGAAAACAAATGGTTACCATGCATGCTGGAAAATACTGCACAGTGACTACATCTGTATTTGTCACCTTTGTTTGATTTTTTTTTTTTGTGCAAACTCCATGCCCAAACATGTATTTAAAGAAAAATAAAACCGCGCTCAGGGGCTCCCGAGTGGCACATCCGGTAAAGGCGCTCTGCATGGAGTGCAGGATGCCCTATAGCTTGGAGTTCGCTGGTTCGAGTCCAGTCTATTCCACTGCCGACCATGGATGGGAGTTCCCAGGGGGCAGCGCAGAATTGTCCGAGGGGGGCGCCCATGGGGGGGGGGGGCTTAGGTCAGCCAGGGTATTGTCCTCAGCTCACCGCGCACCAGCGACCCCTGTAGACTGGCTGGGCACCTGCAGGCTTGCCTGTTAGCTGCCTAGAGCTGCGTTGTGGGGCAGAGTGAAAACAAAGCGGTTGACTGACGGCACACGTTTCGAAGGACAGCGTGTTCGTCTTCGCCGCTCCCGTGTCAGTGTGGGGGTGGTAGCGGTGAGCTGAGCCTAAACACAATTGGCCATTTCAAATTGTGAGAAAAACGGGGTAAAATCAAATGGCAACTACTAAATATGGGTTAGCGTAGGGCCCCCAAGTCCTTTAATCCGGCCCTGCTGTACAGGGTTATTTATATCGCTTATATCGGACTGTGGCAAAGTGGCTGCTGATTGGAAACAGGTGCAGAGGTGTTGCAGTGCAGACAATAATCACATGCCAGGAAACTATAATCCGTTTTGGAAAAAGGGGTCTTTTATTTGTAACTCCCTGTCTGTCGACCAAACAATAAACCTCCGGCAATACACACCAATGTGTAAAGCATGGAGGTAACAAAAATAAATGGATTGCAGTCCAAACAATAAACAAACGTTATCCGCCCCACAATAATACAGTACACGGTTACCAGTCCAGGTGCGTGCAGTAGTGCTCGTGGTGGGTGATAATTTATACAGTGACTGTGGTGCAGTGTTGCTCCAGGTAGTGCTGGCCCAAGGCGACAGCTCCGGATACGTGTTAGCCGTCTGGTGATTCACTAACAATAGACAATTACTAACAATGACAATTACTCCCGGTCCTTCCAGTTTCTCTATCTTTTAAACCAAGCGAAGGAGTAGATTGCGATTCTCCGTCCCCTTTTATGCTATCACGCATGACCCCTTGGGAAACGAGTCAACTGTCTCTACAATCTGCAGCTGCTACGTCGTTTCCCTTCCGGGTCAATACATTCCTGCAACGGAGTCTCGCCTTCTTCCAGACTGACCGACTTCCCGGCCCTGGGAAAGAACTGTCAGGCCAGCCCGTCCAAAGAAATCTACTTGCGCTGCTTAGCGCCCTCACAGGCCGGGAGGGAGATTTACAACCAAGATTCATTATATTTCTGTCACACGGACAAACAGCGTTTGCCATTCCCACTGATTTCAATAACAAAGGCATTGTTTATACAGCGTTAAGCACGCCGTATATTTTGGGCAAACTCATCTGTTTGGATCTCATTATGTGCCATAGATTTAAATGAGACATAGATTTAAATAAAAAAGGCAGCACTTTACTGTAGTAAAAAAAGTTTGACAGATTGATCAATCAGCTGTTTGCACCTCATTACTGAGCGATTACCTCTGTATTGTTCTTTGGCTATTTAATCCCTGTACTTAGTGTCAGGTTTATTTACAGTTTGAAAAAACAGCACTGACTGGAACAGTAAGCAAGCATGGCTGGAAAGAGAAAAGCGATGAGCATCAGCACAAAAATTCAGTGTAAATAAAATGTCTTAGATGTTGTGTGCTTTCTAAAGCATGCCTGGAACTCTGTCAGTCCGCAAACAATGCAACATTGTTTCAAAAAGCTAGGGACAATGTGGGAATGGGCCTGATTATGGACTGGGGAAGGGAATGGGAGTACTCTGTAAATAATTTGCGTTTGTAAACTGTGTTATTCTTGTTCAGATCTGTTGGCGTTCTCTGTGTGTTTTGTTGCTTGTGTGACTAGAGCTGAAAGGCTGTGTGTGAGTCCGTCACTGAGGGGGGGTGGGAGCAGGTCTGACATGAGCAATCAGAGATAGGGAGTGTTGGACCAAAGAGCGAGGAAGGGGGAGGGACAAGGGTGTGTGTGTGGAGATGACAGTTTGAAAGAGAGAAGCGGTTCTGGCTGCAGGAGAATCGAGAAAGAGTTAAGAGAGGTTGAGTTTGTGAGTGAGAGAAGAATAGAGAACAATTGTTCACTAAAAGCTAAAAAAAATAAAGAAAGCAGTTTCCTACTGTTTTGAAATGTTGTCTGTCTCATTATATCCTGGAAACCCCACAGCTCAGCGCTACAATATGTAAATCCTATTCGCCGTATCAACCTCTGTCTCGATCTCATGCCTGTCACTCAGCAGCGAATGCATGCATCCACATGGCAGATGGCTAGTCTGTCACAAGCATTACCTTGTATCTTTCTAAACAAGGGATGTAGGGGATGTAATAAAAGATGTATTTCAAAACAATAATATATATAATAATATAGTTCGTAGACTACCATCAGATCAGAATTGCTGAGCTATGCTTTTATAGCAAAACTTGTATATATTATATATGTATGTGTATAATAGGTTTATAATAAATACTGGTATACCGTATATGCAGTCAAAATGTTTAGTGTTTAGTGGTTTTTTTTTATTTGTGTAACGCTACGTCTGGGTTTTTGTTTTGTTTCCCTTGCTTTTTTTATTATATTGTTTGGTGGCCAAATATGGCAGGCTGCACTTGTGGTTATTTCATTTCAGTTTTTTTTTTTTTAATTTAGGAGTGACCAATTATTGTTTTTATTTATTTTTCCCCCAATTTGGAATGTCCAATTATGTTTTTTTCTCCTCACCATAGCGAGTCCCCACACAGCACAGGCGCTCTGAGGGCGTGTGAGTGTCCTCTGATTTCATAAGCTTAAAGCCAGAACCGCTTTTACGCCGAGGTGGGTGGGCTACCGATCCCGGAGAACAGATCAGCCCTGCTTTTTATCCACTCTGAACGTGCTCAGTGTCTGGCCGTAGGGTTCGCTGTTGCGCGATGAGGAGTCCCTGCCTAAAAACTTTCTGTAAATCCAGTTTAAGAAAGCAGCACAATATCAGTAGTCGCACATGGCCAAATTGGAATGCAGACAGAACCATTTAAATATACCTTCCCCTCCAAAATAGTGTGAGAAAAAGGTGACATTTATTATTTTCCATGTAAACCACGCCTTTGTAATCATCCAACATTGGCATTTCTGTTATATTGTGGATATAGGGCACGGTCATCTCTAATAGTACGGGTATTTTAAGAATATTTTTGTCTTTAAAAGTAAGTAAAATGACCTCATTTAATATTTAAAGCACAGGCTGTATTATGATCTACTGTGTTTGTTCTGTTTCGATCAACTATCTAAACCCGATAATCTGTTTTGAAAATACAGACTTGAATTATTATTATTATTTATTATTATTTATTTCTTAGCAGACGCCCTTATCCAGGGCGACTTACAATTGTTACAAGATACCACATTATTTTTACATACAATTACCCATTTATACAGTTGGGGTTTTACTGGAGCAATCTAGGTAAAGTACCTTGCTCAAGGGTACAGCAGCAGTGTCCCCCACCAGGGATTGAACCCACGACCGTCCAGTCAAGAGTCCAGAGCCCTAACCACTACTCCACACTGCTGCCCGTAATAAGCTGCCCGTAATAAGCAAATAATGGTAACAAAAAAAATTTGGGGTAAATAATGTCAACTTGATTGAGCAGATAGACTAATTGATTATATTTTGGGTTTTTGATTTTACGTTTTTAAACACATAGGAGAGTAACCCTTCAATAAACTTTTCAGACTTTTTGACCATCTGCAAAGACAGAAAATAAACGCAGAAAAACTAACCCTAATCTTATTTTATTTAGAAAGAGTGATGTGAAAGAGAGATGCAGTTGTATATTTTACAGAATACATACAATGTCATTAACCCTTTTTTAAGTATGTTTGGATGGATTAAAAAACGTTTTCCTATTGTGAAGAGATCTTACAGATATTCTACAAAACTAATATGTCTAATGCACCCAAAATGCATAGTTTCCAAAGTATTTGTTGAATAACAAAACAAATATCTGGGTTCCTTGAAAGCTTAAAAGAGAGTTTGTTTGTCACCTCTTACCTGAGCACACCTGCAGAGGCTGCGGGGGTCAAGAAAGGAGAATATATAGAGTGCCAGCACTCTGGGCAGTACAGTGGTGAAATCTAAAGCCACTTCTGGGACTCGACTCTGGAGATTCCTGCAGACAAAGCGCAGTTGAGCTGTTGAGCACCTTCCAAAGAGATCTAGTAGGATCTGTTTCCGCTGTGAGTCTGTCCACTTATCAAACTGATATAAAAAAGAACAAATAAAAAACAAACATTCATAAATTACCTGGAACTGTCAAAAGCTGACAACACAAACCTGGTGCAGTGGCAGACGAATATGCAGCAGCCCAGGAAATACATACAGAATTGGACAGAAAGGTGGTCACAAAAATGTAGGATTCAAATATAAAATTAGAACAAACCTGACATGAGAAAGACCTTGGTTTTGTAGTAGATTTGTCACCACCATGTCCTATAGTTTGAAGAATATTAACAAATTGCAATACCATCCGAAAATGTTTTGGCATACATTGTATATTTTTTTTTGTTGCGTAACCACTGTCATAAAATGACAGTAAATCCTAGAAAGTGAAGCTTATTAGGCTTGTTTTAATTATTCTTATTTTTTTTACAAATTGAAACGTTACAGCCTTAACCCCTTTGCAGCCTCCATCAGCTAAATTCAATTCCCCTTGTGGTCTTTGGGCAGCCGCCATCACCCATGTTTGATTTCACACTGTGTCCCTTCTTAGCTGTGTATAAGGCATTCTGTCATTAAACTGCTCCAAACTTTGTATAGAGACAGTCAAGCCCTTTGCAAACCTGCCAGACTTGTCTTTGTTTACTTACACAGCTTGATCGACAGCCTGTTTGCTTTGAATATAGTTAATTTGATTAGTGTTGCAGCTGTCACTCTCTCATTCCCTGTTTACACTAGCCACTTTTAAGCTGGCTTTGAGGTGGTTTAGGTCTTTTAGTGCATTTACACTTACAACTCGGTCCTGAGCTGGCTTAGGGTCGATCAGATGAAAAGTTTCTTGTCATTTGAGCAACTCCGTTTACACTTGAGCACAGACCTGAGTTGGCTCTGGCCCCGTATGCGCACGCATAGTCCCTGAACTGTAATGCTTGCCCGATGATGTCATATCGACCACCCCTTGCGTGAAAATATTTCCCCTACTAAAACACTTTAGTGTTTAAATCAACAACAAGCCTGTCATTTGTGTCACCTGCAGGGGCGCAACCAGGATTTTCCTAAGGGGGGCTCAGGTTACCTGCCCAGTAAAGAACATAAGAAAGTTTACAAACAAGAGGAGGCCATTCAGCCCATCTTGCTCATTTGGTTGTTAGTAGCTTATTGATCCCAGAATCTCATCAAGCAGCTTCTTGAAGGATCCCAGGGTGTCAGCTCCAACAACATTAATGGGGAGTTGGTTCCAGACCCTCACAATTCTCTGTGTAAAAAAGTGCCTCCTATTTTCTGTTCTGATTGCCCCTTTATCTAATCTCCATTTGTGACCCTGGTCCTTGTTCTTTTTCAGGTAAAAAAGTCCCTGGGTCGACATTGTCTATACCTTTTAGGATTTTGAATGCTTGAATCAGATCATCGCGTAGTCTTCTTTGTTCAAGACTGAATAGATTCAATTCTTTTAGTCTGTCTGCATACAACATGCCTTTTAAACCTGGGATAATTCTGGTTGCTCTTCTTTGCACTCTTTCTAGAGCAGCAATATCCTTTTTGTAACGAGGTGACCAGAACTGAACACAATATTCTAGGTGAGGTCTTACTAATGCATTGTAAAGTTTTAACATTACTTCCCTTGATTTAAATTCAACACTTCTCACAATATATCCGAGCATCTTGTTGGTCTTTTTTATAGCTTCCCCACATTGTCTAGATGAAGACATTTCTGAGTCAACATAAACTCCTTGGTCTTTTTCATAGTTCCCTTCTTCAATTTCAGTATCTCCCATATGATATTTATAATGCACATTTTTATTGCCTGCATGCAATACTTTACACTTTTCTCTATTAAATGTCATTTGCCATGTGTCTGCCCAGTTCTGAATGCTGTCTAGATCATTTTGAATGACCTTTGGCTGCTGCAACAGTGTTTGCCACTCCTCCTATTTTAGTGTCGTCTGCAAATTTAACAAGTTTGCTTACTATACCAGAATATAAATCATTAATGTAGATAAGGAATAGAAGAGGACCTAATACTGATCCCTGTGGTACACCACTGATTACCTCGCTCCATTTTGAGGTTTCTCCTCTAATCAGTACTTTCTGTTTTCTACATGTTAACCACTCCCGGTACAACCCCTATGGCAAGAGACTGTTGCATGATCTTGGTTAGCGGTTTGTAAATAACTTCTTTCATTTCTTTGAGTACTATTGGGAGGATCTCATCAGGCCCAGGAGATTTGTTTATTTTAAGAGCTCCTAGTCCCTTTAACACTTCTGCCTCTGTTATGCTAAAGTTATTTAAAATTGGACAGGAACAGGTCCACATGTGGGGCATGTTGTCCGTGTCCTCCTTTGTAAAAACCTGTGAAAAGTAATCATTTAATATATTAGCTATTTTTTTTCTTCACCTATGATTTTGCCATTTGTGTCTCTTAGACATTTAATCTCCTCTTTGAATGTTCCCTTGTTGTTATAATATTGGAAAAACATTTTGGAATTGGTTTTAGCCCCTTTAGCAATATTGATTTCTATCTCTCTTTTGGCCTTTCTAACTTTTTCGCTGAATATTTTTTTTAATTGATCTATTAAACCATTTTGGCCATTTTGCTTTAGATTTAGATTTGTCTACTTTTGGAATGCAATTGTTTTGCGCCTCTAGTACTACATTTTTAAAAAACAGCCATCCTTTTTCTGTGGATGTTTTCTCTATTTTGCTCCAATCTACTTCTGTTAATGTTTCATACCTTCATAGTTTGCTTTTCTAAAATTGTAAACCTTAGCTTTAGTCATTACTTTTGGGGTTTGAAAAAATATTTCAAATGAGACCATGTTGTGGTCTGAGTTTGCCAATGGCTCTGACCTCTGTTTTAGTTATTCTGTCTAAATCAAGGCATGCCTCCCCTCTAGTCGGTGCCTTGACAAATTGCGTTCTATATTGTTATCTTTGTCCTGATTTAACACCTGGGCTTCAAGACTATTTCTTATGTTACCCCTCCGCCTCTTCTGTCTTGCCTGTCTTTCCTATACAGTGTGTACCCACTAATATTATATTCGTCTCCATCACTCTCAGACAACCAAGTTTCTGTAACACCTATCATATCAAACTGCAAACTGAACTTGCTGTGTTTCTCAATATAGAGTCCCCAACAATCATGGCCTCTTCTTTTTGCTGCCTGGTCAGCACTGTTTATAGGGTCCTGGATGTTGTTCCTTTCGTTCTATTGATGTTGATTTTGGTCATCTAAATGTTGAAGTGGCTCAAATTTGTTGGATGTTTGGATTTCTGGTGGTTTGGCAAAGTTTCTTTTTTTCCCTGCTTCTGCCTATTACTATTACTATTACTATTACTTATTCATTTATTTTTGATTAAAAGAGCCACCTTCACAATATTAGGAATCTGTCATCTACCTAACATAGCCTACCTTATATAACAAATGTGTCAGTTTCAATAATTTTTTTAACCAACGGTGGATAATGCATTGCTGAGTTTGTTGCGCTCACGTATCAGGTGGTGTCTGGAATGATCCAAATGCAATTAAAACAGCGGGTGGAGGCATGAAATAAATATATTTATAACTTCTCTTATGCAATTATTTCAATAGCGATTAATAAAATCAGTCATAACAGTGTGTCTCATGTGCCTTATAGAAAAGTGAAAGAGCAGCACGCCACAGCAGCATGGTGTGCTGTAATGGAATCAGAGATGAAAACTTCTGCTAGGAGAGAATAGTAGTGAGTAGCTGGCGAGCCCAGCGACCCGGGAAACTTTAAGGTGAGCAAAGCGAAGTGGTAATTATTAAAGATGAGCGCAGCGAGCTGGCATCAATAAATTAAAAGTAAATCAGCTCATTCTACCGTTCCTCTCAATATACAGTGCCTATAAGAAGTATTCACCCCTCCTTGGACGTTTTTACAGTTTGTTGGGTTACAACCTGAAATATTGATGCATTGAAATGGGATTTTTTTCCCTTTGATTTAAACAACCTACTCAACACTGAGGCAAGCACATTTTTATTGTGAAACAGTTAATGAAAAATAAAAAAAACTGAAATGTCTTGGTTAGATAAGTATTCACCCCCGAGTCAATACTTGGTAGAACAACCTTTGGCAGCAATTCTAGCTGTGAGTCTTTTGGGGTAAGTCTCTACCAGGTTTGCACTTCTGGACTGCCCATTCTTCTTGGCAAAATTGTTCAAGCTCTGTCAAGTTGGATGGGGATCGTTGGTGGACAGCAATCTTCAAGTCTTACCACAGATTCACAATCGGATTCAAGTCCGGGCTTTGACTGGGCCACTCTAGGACATTCACTTTCTTGTTTTTAAGCCACTCCAGTGTCGCTTTGGCTGTGTGCTTGGGGTCATTGTCCTACTGAAAGGTGAATCTCCATCCCAGTCTTAGGTCTTTTGCAGACTGAAGCAGGTTTTCCTCAAGGATTTGCCTGTATTTACCTCCATCCATTTTGCCCTCTACCCTGACAAGCTTCCCAGTCCCTGCCGATGAAAAGCATCCCCATAGCATGATGCTGCCACCACCATGCTTCACAATAGGGATGGTGTTACCTGGGTGATGTGCTGTGCTGGGTTTGCGCCAGACATAACGCTTTGCATTTCATCGGACCACAGAATCTTTTGCCACATCTTTTCAGAGTCTCCCATATGCCTTTTCTGCAAATTCCAAGCAGAATTTTACATGGGTTTTTTTTCAGAAATGGCTTCCTTCTTCCCACTCTTCCATACAGGCCAGATTTGTGGAGTACCTGAGCTGTTGTTGACACACAGACAGTTTCTTCCATCTCAGCCATGGAAGAAAGGAAGAAGGAACGCTGTAGGTCTTTCAGAGTTGTCATTGGCCTCCTGCTGGCTACTCTGACCAATGCCCTTCTTACCCGGCTGCTCAGTTTGGGAGGACGGCCTGCTCTAAGCAGATTTTGGGTGATGCCATATACCTTCCACTTCTTAATGATTGACTTGACTGTGCTCCAAGGGATGTTCAATGCCTTTGAAATCTTTTTATACTCCTGCCCTGATCTGTGCCTTTCCACAACTTTATCCCAGAGTTGTTTTGAAAGCTCCTTGGTCTTCATGGTAGTATCTTTGCTTTGAATGCACTACCCAA
The DNA here is from genome assembly GCA_030684275.1 of Acipenser oxyrinchus oxyrinchus. Taxonomy (NCBI): domain Eukaryota; kingdom Metazoa; phylum Chordata; class Actinopteri; order Acipenseriformes; family Acipenseridae; genus Acipenser; species Acipenser oxyrinchus. The sequence continues at coordinate 44,286,524 of CM060252.1, forward strand.
CTGTGGGACCTTGCAGAGACAGGTGTATCTGAAATCATGTGAACCACTTTTATTGCACACAGATGGATTCCATTTAACTTATTGTGTGAATTCTGAAGGCAATTGGTTGCACCTGAGCTTATTTAGGAGTGTCATAGCAAACGGAGGTGAATACTTATCTAATGAAGACTTTTCAGATTTTTATTTTTAATTGATTTGTTTTTTCACCCCCCCATTTTTTCACATATTGAAAGTGTTGAGTAGGTTGTGTAAATCAAAAGGAAAAAAAATCAAAATTTAAAATGTGAAAACTTCATTTTTCCATGCAGTGTGGCTTCCCCCTGCCATGCGGTAATTCTGGTCATTTACTGCTGTTTAGTGAATGAGGCCCATATGCTGTATATTGTTGTGTGGACATATGCAAAAACCATGTTTATTTTTGTACAAACTTTTGGTAATATTATACAATGTTTGTATTGTTAAGCAACCTGTTGACATTTTCATTGCAGTTGTTTGTTATTTTACCATGTGATGCAGTTGGTTAAGTTGAGTATAATAATGATAGGTTCCATAATTAATGTTAAATTGTGAAAAAAAATCAATTTAGTACCTAAGGTAACATTTTATTTAAGAAATGTCCTACTGTCTTATTAAGTGCTTGCTGGGGGGTGACATCAATGACAAAAATGCTTGGCTGTAAAGGGGTTAATGATGGCCATCACTCACTGTGTTTCCAGCACTTGTTCCTGTGACAATGCCTAGTCTACTGTACATAATAACAATGGTCTAAGGGCAAAAGTGATGTTTCCCATTATCTTACCCATTTGCCAAGCAGATTCTTCCTTTCGTCAAAAACCTGACGAATAAAAAAAAATGGTAGTAAAGCATGTGCAAGGAACTATCCCCTCTTGTCAAAAGTTCTGATCAACTAAGCAGTAAGATAAAAAAAAGTTTGACAACATATAAGATGCAAATGTATTTGCATTATCAGCCAAGGTACAGTACTGAATTATGAAATTCAGTCGACCTAGCAACTGCACTCAGCCCAGCAGATACCAATAACTACAATACTTCGTAATTATTCTCAACATCATATTTTTACATTTACAATCTCCATTAAGGAGTTGTTACTGTATTTGGAAAGCAGGTATTTCCATGACAATTTGATGTGATATATTTAATGTCATTATAATGTTTTAATGTTAATATTCAAGGCTTTAAAACTAGCATCACAAGAGAGAACTTTGAACGATCAGTTAAAGAACACTCCTTTGGCACACTGCCTTGTCTTAAACAATATACAATTTAGCACAAGGTTTTGCTTGTCAGTATTTAAAATGTCACTTCCTTTACCTGATCATTGGATTGCTGGTGGTTTAAGGGTGTCCAGGTGCTCATCTTTGTCTGCATCTTTGATCCATTTGTGGTCCTCGGAGCAAAGGCCATTTTATTTCCCAATAGGGGGACTTTTGTGTTTCAAGACTGAAACAGGAGCTATTCTGCAAATAAAGAAATATATTATTAAATGAAAAATAAACTTAATTAAGCCTTCTCTGTACTTTGACAGAGAGCGAATGAATACTAGTCAACAATCTCCCTCCCTATCTGTGAGGGCGCTGTATCCTAAAAGGTATAGACAATGTCGACCCAGGGGACTTTTTTGACCTAAAAAAAGAAACAAGGACCAGGGGTCACAAATGGAGATTAGATAAAGGGGCATTCAGAACAGAAAATAGGAGGCACTTTTTTACACACAGAATTGTGAGGGTCTGAAACACCCTGACACCCTGGGATCCTTCAAGAAGCTGCTTGATGAGATTCTGGGATCAATAAGCTACTAACAACCAAACGAGCAACATGGGTTGAATGGCCTCCTCTCGTTTATAAACTTTATGTTCTTATGTTCTTAAGTGGAAGGTGTATGGCACCACCAAGACCCTGCCTAGATCAGGCCGTTCCTCCAAACTGGATGACCGAGCAAGAAGGAGACTGATCAGAGAGGCTACCAAGAGGCCAATGGCAACTTTGCAAGAGCTACAGGCTTTTATGGCCAAGACTGGTCAAAGTGTGCATGTGACAACAATATCCCAAGCATTCCACAAATCTGGCCTGTATGGTAGGGTGGCAAGAAGGAAGCCATTACTCAAGAAAGCCCACCTTGAATCCTGTTTGAAAAATGCAAAAAAACACTCAGGAGATTCTGTAGCCATGTGGCAAAACGTTTTGTGGTCTGATGAAACTAAAATTGAACTTTTTGGCCTAAATGCAAAGCGTTCTGTTTGGCGCAAACCCAACACCACACATCACCCAAAGAACACCATCCCTACTGTGAAGCATGGTGGTGGTAGCATCAATGTTATGGGGATGTTTCTCATCGGCAGGGACTGGGGCACTTGTCAGGATAGAAGGGAAAATGAATGGAGCTAAGTACAGAGCTGCCCTCTGCAAGAAAGCTGAAACTGGGACGGAGGTTCACCTTTCAGCATGACAACGACCCAAAGCACACAGCCAAAGCTACACTGGAGTGGCTAAGGAACAAAAAGGTAAATGTCCTTGAGTGGCCCAGTCAGAGCCCCGACCTAAATCCTATCGAAAATTTGTGGCATGACTTGAAGATTGCTGTCCATCAACGCTCCCCAAGGAACTTGACAGAGCTTGAACAGTTTTGTAAAGAAGAATGGTCAAATATTTCCAAATATACACTACCGGTCAAAAGTTTTAGAACACCTCCATTTTTCCAGTTTTTATTGAAATTTACGCAGTTTAATGTCTCAATGTACTCTGAAATTAAAGCATAGAACAAATAAACAATTGGAGATAAAAAGAAGAAATCATGGAATCGTTTTGTTTATTTTTGACTCATCAAAGTAGCCACCTTTTGCAGATATAACAGCCGAACACACTCGTGGCATTCTTTCTACAATGGAAATCAAATATTGTTCGGAAAGTTCTTCCCAACACTGTTGCAGAAGTTCCCACAAATGTGTTGCACTTGTAGGTTGCTTTGCTTTCACCCTTCTGTCCAGTTCATCCCAAATCAGCTCGATGGGGTTTAAGTCTGGAGACTGTGCTGGCCATTCCATGATTTGAAGCCTACCGTCTTGTTCTTTTCTTCTAAGGTAGTTCTGACATAGCCTGGAGGTGCGTTTTGGGTCATTATCTTGCTGTAGGATGAACCCTGACCAACTAGGCGTATACCAGAGGGTATTGCATGGCGCTGCAAAATGCTGTGGTAGCCGTTTTGGTTCAGGGTGCCACTCACTCTGTGCAAGTCGCCGACTCTGGATCCAGCAAAAGAGCCCCAGATCATCATGCTTCCTCCTCCATGTTTGACAGTTGGTGTCACACACCGAGGAACCATCCTTTCGCCTACTCGACGGCGTACAAAAACCCTGCGTGATGAACCGAAGATTTTGATTCATCGGTCCATAAGACCTTCTTCCAGTCTTCAGTAGTCCACTGGCGGTGCTTCATGGCCCAGGCAAGCCTCTTTTTCTTATTTTGCCATCTTAGCAATGGCTTTCTTACAGCATCAACTTTCAAGGCTTAATTTACTTCCATTGCTGCAGAACAGCTGTAAGTTGTTAACCCATTACTTGTTCCCTGAAAAAGGCCTTTTTGTATAACTCTGAAATGTACATTATTTTTCAGTTTTTGGTAACCTAAACTTTTTTTTTTAACCTCTGGCAGTTTACCACTTACCTTTGCACCATTTCAGGTTAATCACTGGACTTGAACTGCTTAAATTTCAATAAAAACTGGAAAAATGGGGGTGTTCTAAAACTTTTGACCGGTAGTGTAGGTGTGCAAAGTTGGTAGAGACCTATCCCAACAGACTCACAGCTGTAATTGCTGCCAAAGGTGCTTCTACCAAGTATTAGGGGGGTGGCGACTTATCCAATTATGATCTTTCAGTTTGTATTTTTAATATATAATTTTTCTCAATAAAAACTTTTTTCCCCTTAACAGTGTGGAGTATGGTGTGTAGATAAGTGGAAAAAAATCCTCATTTAAATGCATGAAAAACTGAGGCACTGACACAACAAAATGTGAAAAAAGTTCAAGGGGGTGTAGACTTTCTATAGGCACTGTATATTAAACATCTCAAACCACTAGACCCAAGGTTGCAGAAACTTATGGAGATATAATAAGTAATACCTAGAACTACCGCAGCTGTCATTTTGACTGTCATAGTAAAAACGGTGGGTTTGGCTTAGTGCTGCTGAATTTGAGAGCTACGCGCTTGTTTTGAATAGCTACAGGAGACATTTTCAGACATGATTTATCTATAAACAGCTGTAAAAATACTTATTTTCTATTTAAAAATACTTATTTTCTAGTTAAAATGAATAGACCAATAGAGCATGGGACTGCACAGCACGTCTTAGGCGTGATTATATTGAAAAACAAACAAAAAAAGTTACTGAATAATAGTGTACCAAACCAGCTATTGCAAGACTGGAGACGGAAATTAGCGTTGAATAGCTGAGTCAAACTCAGGCACAAAATAAAAGGCAAAACAGAAAACTCTTGTATAAAACAAACAAACAAACAGGTTTCCCTCACGTGTAACAAGCAGGCTGCAAAAACTGTGTCACAGACAATATCCCGAAGGAAAACAAACAATAACATGAAAAAGGTAAATTTTTCGCAAACCAAAGTTTTTACGCTGCAAATATCACAGGCAAGATGGGGGAACATCTGATTTACAAAGAAATGATGGAAAAAAACAAGTGAGGAAATCGGAACTAAAGGTAAGCACTATGTTTGGTATGTTAAAATAAACACTCTGTTTTGACTACATTTAACACAGAACGGTTTCGTAGAGTGCGACGCTGCAGTAGTTTTATACGCATTTTAATATAACGTAAAAAAGACCACTGCGGTAGTTCTAGATATGTATGTAAGCCTGGTAGTTCAAGTGTTAAAAGGTTACTATCATTTGAGCCATCCGTTTACACTTTAGCACAGACCTGAGCCAGTGTTGGCCCTGTATGTGCACGCATAGCCTCTGAAAAGTAGTGCGTGCCTGATGATGTCATATCAACCACCCCTTGCGTGAAGACGCCCCCCCCCCAAACACAAAGGAGGAAGTGTTGTATACATTTACACATCAGTCTGACAACTCTTCTTATATGTAAATGTAAACAATAACTCCCATTTATTTTCTAACCCATGAAAAAGATTTGCTATTCAACAAAAGCAAAACTAATTTGTTTAAAACTAAAAATAAACATCTGTGACTTTCAATTGTGTACATTCTCCCCCCAGAACTAGCAGTATAAAACAACACAATAATAATTTAAAAATTAAGCATTGGGCCTATTTATTGTAGATCATAACATGTTGTTTTCTTTCTATTGTCATCTAATCAAAATATATTAATGTACAGAAAGCCAGCTTAGAAAAAATAGATCAGCTATTACGATTTAACCCTTTGCGGTCCTATGTCGGACCCTGTCCGACATCATCAATAAGACGTAAAACACAGGTCTCTAGTCGTTTTTTTCTCTGGAAAAAGCCGAGAAAACCATTCAATGGCTGAGTGAGACCGATAGGAGCTGAGAGAAGCCGAAAAAAAAGGGGCGTATCTCATGAATACAGATAGCCCCGACACCACATAGATAACACGGACATAAACAAACAAGATAGCTGCTTCTGCATCCAGCGGTCAAAGAATATCACAGACATTTGCAGAGCTTTTTGAGATGTTATAGTAATAAAATAATAACTTGGATCACATTATTGAGGAGTTTGTTTGTAAAACGAGTGATCAGGAGAAGATTTATCGGTACGTACTACTATTACGAGGTATGTGAAAAATATAGCGAACAAGGGGTGGGGCGAGGCTGGAGATGCAGTACTGAGTGTCCTGTTGATATGCAGTGTCTTTTAAACCTGTTTTACTGTGAATAAAAATACTTTTAAACAGCGTGTCTAAAATAAACTGCGCGTGTGAAAATAAATTGGACCTGACACGCCTGAGACACGCTTAATAAAAGACCGCAAAGGGTTAAACATGTGTGTGGAAGGGTGTGGGAAAACACAAGGCAGACAGAGAAGTTCATATATGAAACACCGGCACAGGCGCCCAGATTTATTAGTCCCTGCTCAGTTGGCAGGTGCTTCTGTGACAGTTCGGGGCACTGTACCAGCAATGGTATTGTGCCCCGTCTTCATACACACGTAGGTGTGTAAACCAAAAACAAATAAGTGAAAAGGCGAAAGGAAAAAGGAAAACAAAATACTTTAACCCTTTGCGGTCCATTTATTAATTCTGCGTCAGGCTCGCCAGGTCCAATTTATTTTCACACGCGCAGTTAATTTTAGACGCGCTGTTTAAAAGTATTTTTTTCCACAGTCAAACGGGTTTAAATGGCCCTGCATATCAACAAAGCACTCACTAGGCATCTTCAGCCCTGCCCCACCCTTTCGCTCAATATCGCTTTCACATATGCTAACAAATAAATAATAATAATAATAATAATAATAGTCGTACATACCGATCAATTGTCTCCTGATGACTCGTTTTATCACCAAACTCCTCAATAATGCAATCCAAGTCATTATTTTATTGCTATAACATCTCAAAAAAGCTCTGCAAATGTCCGTGATAGTCTCTGTGCGCTAATACTGTACTCCCAGCTTGTTTCCATACGACCGCCCCATATGGAAACAAGGGACTAGTATGACTATTCATGAGATACGCCTTTTTTTTTTAAAATCGGCTTGTCTCGGCTCCTTTCGTTCCCACTCGGCCATTGAATGGTTTTCTCGGCTTTTTCCGTTGAAAAACCGACTTTTTGCGTTTTTGCGTTTTAAAATGATGTCGGACAGGGACCTGATGATAATAATTGCAATGTCGGACCCAGTCCGACAAAGGACCGCAAAGGGTTAAGGAAAAACTGCAAAATAAAGTGTGCAGCTTTTTAACCGCGGCTCGTTGCTCCCTCTAGCAGTGGAAGCCCCGAGAAACAGGCACTGCTCAATATCGTCTCTTATCCACTGTGGGACGGCTCAGTCCCGCTAAGCTAACTATCTGATATAGTGATAAAAAAAAAATAACCGGTGCATAGCTTACTTGCACCACCGGGTCTGTGTGTCTCACGCTGGAGTTGCTGCACTGTCTCCACGACTCGCTGCTCCAGTTTCCCTTCAGAGTCTCAGGATCCTGCCGTAAAGTCACACTCCACTATACTTCCTGTATGAGAGGATACAAAATAGTGCCCTTTTATTTAGTCATCCACCCCGTATAATCCAAACCCCCAGCCAATGACAGAGCATCAGCCGATTTCTTCACAGCTGACTCCTGTCAACAAGACATTGTCTGACAGCATGGGAATACACGTGGTGTCCGAACCCCCTACAACCTCACGCATGCGCCTGACGGCCAGTCCAGATCCCTCCCCCCTCCCCTCTCACACATCCTGCCCCTCAGAATGGTACCACGGGTCCATTCGAAAATTCTACACCCCTATGCCTTCCCGAGAGAGAAAATCTGCGTTTTGGTGCAGTTTTCCTGCTCGGTGAACAACCCTGAAGGCATAGGGCTGCAGCGCCAGGTACCACCGTGTGATACGGGCGTTGTTATCCTTCATTCGGTGGAGCCATGCCAAGGGGGCATGATCTAACGAGGGTGAAGTGTCACCCCAGGAGGTAGTACTGGAGTGCCTCGACTGTCCATTTTACTACAAGACATCCCTTCTCGATGGTACTATAGTTTTTCTTGTGGGGAAGGAGCTTCCTGCATATATTCAGGACCAGGTGCTCACTTCACAGCACCTCCTGGGACAACACTGCCCCGAGAACTGTCTCAGACGCATCCGTCGTTAGGGTAAACCTCCAACTAAAGTCCGGACTGCACAGCACTGGCTTGCTACACAGTCTCCTCGAGAAAGGCCTTCTGACACGGCTCCGGCCACGGGACCGTATTTGGGGCAGTCTTCCGGGTTAGGTCTGTCAAGGGAACAGCGAGAGTAGCAAAGTTCGGGATGAACTTACGATAATATCCCGCCAGTCCCAAGAAACAGCGCACCTGGGTTTTTGTAGTAGGAGTCGGCCAGTCAGCCAAGGCTTTCACCTTTGCAACAAGCGGTCTGATCTGGCCGCCTCCTACCCAATACCCCAAATACTTCGACTCTCTCTTCCCAATTGCACTCTTTGGGTTAGCAGCGAGCCCGGCCTCCAGTAAGGATTGCGGCACTGCCGCTACCTTACATAGATGACTCGGCCAGTCCTCACTGTGGCGTACGGCTGATGGGGCCACAAAATGCGATCCATTATCCGCTGGAAAGTGGCCGGTGCTCCATGCAACCCAAAGGGCATGGTAGTAAACTGGTATAACCTGAAGGGAGTCAAAAACGCTGTTCTCTCCCGTGATTCTGGGGTTAGGGGTATCTGCCAGTATCCCTTCGTTAAATCCAGTATCGTCATAAAATGAGCCGTGCCTAGACGCTCCAGCAATTCATCTACCCGGGGCATGGGATAAGCATCAAACTTCAATTTTTCATTGACTCTTCTAAAATCAATGCAAAATCGTGTTGACCCATCTGGCTTATCTACTAAAATGATTGGACTATTCCAGTCACTCTGGGACTCTTCTATTACCCTCAGCTTGAGCATTTCCTCAATCTCCGCTTTCACTAACTGCCTTTTACGTTCAGGTATGCGGTATGGCCTCTGACAAACTTGCGTCCCCGGCTCAATTTCAATATGATGATGGGCTACTCGAGTCTGCCCCGGGACTGGAGCGAACACATCAGGAGAAGCAGCCACCAGACTGTGAACCTCACGTTTCTGTCTTGGTGTCAGGTTACTTCCAACCTGAACCGACCCCATCCACGCCAAGACAGAAAGATCTGGTCCCAAATCTGTGACATCATCGGTCGGCGTCGCAAACAACGTCTCCCGTTGCAGCTAAGGCTTCAGGAGGTTCACAGGAGGTTCGTCCCGGCTGGCAAATCTTGTAATCCACCTCCCAACCTGGCGTTTAACCTCAAATGGTCCTTGCCACTATGCCAGGAATTTACACTCAGAGCTGGATAATAATAGAAGCACTTATCCCCCGGCTGAAATGTGCGCAAGCGGGCCCCCTCTATTGTAATTGGTCTCCTGTCTGTGCTGTGCCTGCTGCAGATTGTCACAAGCCCATTGACCTGCAGACTCAAGAGACGCCTGCGCAGACCCAAGAGACGCCTGCGCAGACCCAACACATACCGGACCGTATTCGTCGAATTATCTTGCTGTTCCTCCCACATCTTTCTGATGAGATCGAGCACACCCCAGGGTCTTCGTCCATACAGCAGCTCAAACAGGGAGAACCTCGTGGAAGCTTGCAGTACCTCTCTAATCGCAAAGAGCAGGGGAGGAATCAGCTTATCCCAGTTGCGCACATCACTTTCAATGAATCTACGCATCATGCTTTTTACAATTTTATTAAAACGTTCTACCAAACCATCAGATTGAGGGTGATAAACTGATGTCCTGATAGTCTTAACAGTGGCGTAGACCCTCATCTCCTCCGCGGACAGGGCTTGGGCAGCAGCTTGCGCCTCCCCGATTAACTGCGGCAGTAGGTAGCTAGCCCACCGATCCTGGGGCCACTAATTGGCCTCCGCCAAAGCATTAAGTAGTTGGAGGTATGCCTCCGGGCGGTCCTCAGCCATCACTTTAGTAGGCTGCTGTTATCTGGAAGCAGCCCCAGCCCCTCCCTGCACCTCCGCTGTCAGTGTCTGGCGCAGAAAGGTCATCATTTCAGTAAACTGTATCGCATCCACGATTTTATTTTTATTTATTTTATTTTATTTTTTAAATGGGCACTGCTGTGTCTTGGCAATGCCAGTGATCCCACTTCTAACACCATGTGTGGAAGGGTGTGTTTAAGTTCAAATATGAAATGCTGGCTCAGGCGCCCAGATTTATTAGTCCCTGTTCAGTTGGCAGGTGCTTCTGTGACAGTTCGGGGCACTCTACCGGCAATGGTATTGTGCCCTGTCTTCATGCAACTCACACGCAGGTGTGTAAACCAAAAACAAATAAGCGAAAAGACAAAAGGAAAAAGGAAAACAAAACAAAATACTTTAAGGAAAAACTACAAAATAAAGTGTGCAGGTTTTTAACCCTGGCTCGTTGCTCCCTCTAGCGGTGGAAGCCCCGAGAAACAGGCTTCCTACACTCGGCTCGGTACCGCTAGGCTAACTATCTGATATAGTGATAAAAAAACTGAACAAAACAGTGCCCTTTTATTCAGTCAGTCACCCTGTATACTCCCACCCCACCCCCAGCCAATGTCAGCCGATTTCTTCACAGCTGACTCCTGTCAACAAGACATTGCCTGACAGCGTGGGAATACACGGGGTGTCCGAACCCCCTACAGCTCCCGCATGCACCTGACACCCAGTCCAGATCCCTCCCTTCTCACAATGTGATATATACGTAATCAGAATTATTAAAACAATGCATAATATTGTTTTTACATTTTGAATAGGCGCCAAACAAAATGTAATAAATCACTCTGCTGCTTTTAACTTGCTTAGCACACGATACGATAATGTGAATACAAGAGCAAAACCGTGATTATTTAACAATTTACTGTTTCTGACCAGGATAAAAAATGAAGGTTGAAAACATTAGGTTATTATTGTAACCCTGGTTCCCTGAAATAGAAATGTAGGGTAGAAATGTGGGTATTTATCCTTAAAGACCCTGTGAACTGAATAGATATAACAAATACTGCTATAACATAGCCTGTGACGCAGTCCTGTCCACCGCCGAGAGCTTAAATAGACTGCACATACAGATCTCAACATTTTTACTTCAAGACTGCTGCAATCATAGACGCAGCGACCTTGAAGGTTAATGTTTACATTTCTATTTCAGGGAACCAGGGTTAACGTTCCCTATCAAGTACGAAATGTAACCATTACCTCATGGGTAGAAATACCAAAGCTGTTGCACTGCAATTATTACAGACAACTGGAGTGCCACAAGGCTTGGCCAAGGCCACCTTGCACGTTACCATGAGGAACACCAGTACCAATAGCTAGTAGGGAGAACTCACCTCTATGTTTTTGTTGGAAGGGTCGACCCAGAAGCCGCCTTCAACACTCTTGTTCCAAAACCAGGGTTTTGTGGATCTATGACATTCAGCCAATAGAACCGTGTAAAGGTATGGGGAGTGGCCCACACTGCTGCATTGCAAATGTCCCTGACAGATGCACCCTGGAACAAAGCCCACGAAGTTGCCATGCCCCTGGTGGAATGGGCAGTGAGCTTTTCTGGAGGAGGCAAGTTGGCACGCTGTAATCCATTTGGATAGCCTCAGCTTAGACAGGGCTTTACCATGGGACTTAGCCCCATAACAAACACAAAATTGTTCAGACTGCCTCCAACTCTGTGCTCTGTCCACATAATATCCTAATGCCTGCACCGGACAAAGCGCATGGAGCTGCCGCTCCCTGTCAGACTGGAAAGGAGGCGGATGAAAAGCCTCCAATTCCAGTCTGGTTAACGTGGAATGCTGAGATCGTTTTTTGGCAACAAAAAAAAAGCAGGATTGGTACGAAGCATAACCTTTGTCCTGGCTTCTGCAAATCGAAATCGCAATCAAAAATGTTTGCATCTCACCCACCCACATAGCGGATGTGATTGCAAGCAAGACAGCCACTTTCAAAGATAAATATTCAGCTCAGCTGAATGCAAGGGCTCAAAGGGAGGCTCCATAAGTGCTTCTCAAGCACCACATTAAACCTCCAACGAGAGACAATGTCCTTCATAGATGGCCGAAGCCGCCAAGCTCCTTTTAAAATTTGCCCTGCCAGGAAATGAGCTCCTGGGGAGATTGAATCAATTTTAGGCGAAATGGCTGCCAAATAGACCTTTAAATGTAGGGGATTTCCCCTCATCAAATAGGTCCTGAAAAATTGCAGTATAACTGCCATGGGACAGGTCGTGGGGTCAAAACCCTTAAACTGTCTGAAAAACGCCCCACTTGTACCCATACTGGGATCATGTGGACGTCGCTCTGGCATTAGTGACAGCCTTTGCAATGGTACTGCAAGCAGAGACCAAGGCGGCACGAAACACTACGGGAAAGATTGCAAGCAATCAGACCTGATGCAGAGCTAGCCTAGTGACTGCATGGTGAATCGGAGTTGTAACCTTGTTTGTTCTACAAAATTTGTACTGGTGGTAACGGGGTAGGCCTGGACCTACATTTACCACTTACAAGGCTCGAAGTTAGCGTATATTTGGTAGCAATTTGCTACCAAAACCCTTAATTTGCTTCTAGATTTTTTATGCAGTAGCATTTTTTTGATACTTTACGCTGCAGTTTATATGACCGACCCTGAGTAAACACATGCATAATTACTGGCATTAGTTTTTTAAACACGTACATTAGCTTTCATAAAGCGAGAAACCATTGGTAATAGAGCTTCCCGATTTGTAGATGACTGAGGTTTGTACCGCCCCATGTAGATACGCGCAAGGCCCACAATGCAAATCGTATTAGACAGTGGAATACAAATACAGTCACAAATCACAATTACTCCTGTTTTGGCCTCTTTACACTGGCTCCCTGTGCAGTATAGATTTAATTTTGCTGTTAACTGACAAGGCCCTGAATGGATTAGCACCTAGTTATTTGCAGGAGTTACTGACCCTGTATCGTCCAAACTGCACTCTGAGATCACAGGATGCGGGGCTGCTGGTTATTCCTAGGGTCAACAAAAGCAACACAGGAAGACTAAAAATGCACTGTTATAAATTAGCTTTCTTATCTTAGTGGATTTTAATATAAAATTGCTGCTTTTGTATTGTATATACTGTTATTATATACAATACAAAAGCATAACAATAACAATTCAAATTAAAAAAAAAGAGCCAAAGAAAATTACAGAATACATCATTCTTGAGTACAGTGTATGTTCTTCATGTATGTATGTATGTATGTATGTATGTAACGGTCTACATGAAACGGATGCTAATAAGAATATGTGTGCTTGAGCTGAAAGAGAAGACTGGTTAGACTTAAACAGGTTTGTCAAGTCTGTAGATGTTTTAGTCAGTCTAGTCAAAGTCAATCTTTCAGTCTGAAGCTTCTACCAATAAGCACACTTTGCTAATTTGTCATTCTAGTGTTGGTTCTTGTCTGAAGACGGATACTTCGGACTAGCCCTCTCGAGCCAGTTCTTGCTTCTAGGACTCTTCCCATGATCCTCTTGGTGCATTGGTGTCTGCCACTATCACAATGTCTCTAGGTACAAGGTTTTTTCTGACACGATTCCATTTTTGCCTCTCTTGCATTAGAGGTATGTATTCTCTTACCCATCTTGTCCAAAACAGATCTGAGATGTATTGCATTTGCCTCCATCGGCGTCTGGCGTATACATCTTGCTGGTGGAACAGTCCTGGTGGCAGGATTGGCTGCACCTTGAGCTGTAACAGATGGTTTGGAGTAAGAGCTTCCAGATCGTTAGGGTCATTTGAGACTGTCGTCAGTGGACGGTTGTTGAGTATGGCCTCTATTTCACACGAAGTATGAAGGCTTTCGTCATCAAGTGTCTGTTGTCTGGTGACCGATAACAGGATCTTCTTGACCAGACGGATCAACCTCTCCCAGACTCCACCGTGATGTTCACCAGAAGGTGGACTGAAGGTCCATTTGACTCCCCTTTGTAGTAGAGCACTTTCAATTTTGTTCAGATTCCATTCCTTGATTGCTTCCTTCAGCTCTCTTTCTGTGGATATGAAATTGGTCCCATTGTCTGCCCAGATTTCACTTACTTGGCCTCTCCTGCAGATGAGACGTCTGAATGCATTTATGTCCAGTGTATGGGCCACTTCAAGATATACTGCTCGACTATCAAGACAGGTGAAAATGACTCCATACCGTTTCACTATACTGCGCCCTTTTTTTACTTCAATTGGGCCGAAGTAGTCCACTCCTACTTGGGTGAATGGAGGTAAGTCAGGTGTTAAACGATCCTTTGGCAGGTCTGCCATCTTTTGTTCACCAACATTTCCATGAAGGCGTTTACATGTTACACATTCTCCAATTATCTTTCTTGCTAGAGCGTTAGCACAAGGAATCCAATATCGTTGCCTCAACCGACAGCATATGGTTTCTTCCACTGTGACCGACTTGTTGGTGGATGTGTCGTAGCAACAGCTTGGAAACATGATGGTCTTTAGGTAGGATAGCAGGATGTTTTGCCTCCTCTGGCATTGCCATCTTGCTCAATCTTCCTCCAACTCTGAAAAGCCCTCCATCAAGGCTTGGGTCAAATCTATAGATCGAACTGTTTCCTTTGACATTCAGGATCCCTTTCTGCAGTTGCAATTTCCTCCGAAAATCCTTGCTCCTGACAGAAGCGCACAACTGCAACCTCTGCATTTGTCATATCCTGTACTGAGAGTTTGTGAGCACTCATGGCTTTTTTTACCTTCTTCATCTCAGTTTCAATCAAACTTCTCTGTTTGTCTTAATCTGGTTCTTGAGCTTTGACTGTGATCAATACATCTTTTCTTTTCTTGCTCAGCTGCAAGAGCAGGTTCTTGGAGAAACCATGCCACTGCTCTTTTTAGGCTGCTCCAAGTTGAGAAGTAGTTTATCAAGGTGCTGGTGGCATCTTGATCTTTCTGGACGATTGTGTTCACTGCCACCTTACTTTTCTTGACCTCAGAATCATCTGGGCATATTGGGGGGAGTTCAATGAGAGGATTTGGTCATTCCTGCTCTGCTCTTTGGAGAAAGACTGGGCCACTGCTCCAACTCTCACACTTCAGGAAGGCATCAGCCTTCATTACTGCTTCTTGAGTGGGGATATGTTCTTTCATGGCCGGGATTTCGTCTTGGGTGTACAACTCTGGTAGTTCAATGAATTCTTTACCTTCTAGACTGCATACTTCAATGTCAGTCACAATGGCGCTATTGACTGGTTTTTCTTGTCCCATAGTACGCAGCAAGATTCTGGTTCTTTTTCCTTTTATATTCAACTGTTTTCTCAGAGCTTCGGTGCAGAAGCTTGCACTGCTTCCTGGGTCTAGGAAAGCATATGTGTGAAGGACTTTGTTCGAATTAGATACCTTCACCTGCACTGGTATGATGGAAAGAGTGGTGTGGTCGCCGGCCCCAGTGTGGCCTTGCGTCTTCAGCGAGACCAGTGCGCTACTCACTAACATTTTCTCTGTTTCTTTTCTTCCATCACCTTTCATGTAGCCTTCTTCCTTATTTCTCTGTATGTGGAGAATAGTTGGATGCCTTTGTGAGCACACTTTACAAGTCATACGGTTCTGACAGTCTCTGCTTAAATGGCCCTTGGTAAAACAGCCAAAGCAGATGCCAGTCTTTTTCAAAAATACAATCTTTTCTTCATGAGGCTTTCTGTTCAGGTCTTGGCATGCCTCTGTTGTGTGGTTTCCATTGCAGAACAAACAGGGTTTGTGGATAGTGGTTGTAGTGTGAGGTGTCTTGTATGGCTGGCTTGATTTGTTAGTTGCAACTGTGTCTTCGAATGTTGCTATAGTAGCAAAGCTGCTCCTTTTGTTGGCCATTCCAAAGTTAGACTTGGAGAAGCTGGATTTGGGGCGGACGTTTGTTGGTACTTTGCCGTCTTTCTTTAGTGTGGTGTCCTGGATGTCTCCGAACAGTGGATCGGAAGCCATCTTTGCCTGTCTTTCTATGAAGTCCACCAACTGCTTGAACCTTGCTCTTTTGTTGTTACGCTCTTGGTAACCATATGCAATTGACCTCCACCTTTCTCTCAGCAGTTTTGAAACCACTGACCGCATGTTGGAGAGATTGTTCATCTCCTTCAGGGAATCAATGTCCAGCATTGTGTTGCAACATCCCCTGAGAAAGAACGCATAAGATTGCAATGCATTTTTGTCTTCTGGTTTAATCACACTCCAGTTCAATGCCTTTTCCTGGTAGGCAGTTGCAATCAGTGTTCCATTTCCAAAGTTCTCTTTTAGCAACTTCTTTGCTTTCCTGTAACCTCTGTCAGGTTCCATGTGTTGGCAACTTCTTACAAGAGCTCTGGATTGACCGTCTGTAAATTGTTCTAAGAAGAATAACCTGTCACGGCTGTTGTCAGTCTTTTCTTCTATGCAATGCTCAAATGCTCTGATAAAGTTGAGATAATGCAATGGTTCTCCTTTAAAGACTGGAATGTCTCTAGAGGGCAGTAGTGAGAGTCGTTGTTCTCCGACCAGCATCTCTGTAATGTCGTTTTGCCTTTGCAATATCTGGCATAGATCTGACGGCCTATCAGTATGAAGACCAGTGCCAGGGTGGTTGCCAAGTCTGTAGCCATCTCCACCAGTGTTGCCAGGTCTATAGCCATCTTCATCAGCTCTATGAAAAATGCCATCTCTCCTTTGTCTTATAGACTGTTGGCTCTTACATGTGGCACTTGATATTGAAACTTGGCCTTTGCATGTTGTGTCTGACCTCTAGGGGAACCCAGCACACCAGCTCTGGGTCCTTTCAAGCTCATCTGGTTCAACATCATCTTCCTCCTCATCATAATCATCATCATCATCTTCTTCCTCCTCCTCCATACCATCATACATGACATTAGAGGACCTGCGATGCATAGAATCATAGTACTCATTCATTCTGTCTGATCGAGCACTGTACACTTGAGGGAAGTCTACAACATCTAACGCCTTGATTTTGGCAGTTGAGACTGCAATGTCAGTTTCTTCTGCCAATCTCTCTTTCTTCAATTGTAGTTCAGCTTTCTTTAGTTGCATTTCAGCTTCTTCCTTTTCTAGAGCTTGCCTTTGCTCCAATGTGCCAGCACGCGCCATCAGAGCCGCGTGCTCAACTTCAACTTGGGCTCTCATGTGTGTGGATGAGGCTGTTGATCTTCTACTGGCAGAGCTTTTACTCGATTTTCCACTAGAGGCCACAGAAATGTTATCATATTGGTTTCCTGCACCAGTGTCAGCCTGTAATGGTTGTTCTACATGTTGATTTTCTTCTGTGTTGAAAGGAAATGGTATTTCTGCAGTAGATTCAGCCACCTTCATCCATTCATGCACCTTTTCCTGGAATCTCTTTAATTTATCAACCTTTGGCTGATACCAGTTGTCATGATCCTGCTCTCTCTCTTCTTCAGACAGTAACTCTTGTACTGAATGATGGAGTGCAATGAAATCTTTACCCAGGTCATTGAATGTTTTCATGTGCTTCTGTATGATCAATGAGTTCTGGTAGAATTCAAAGAGTGGTTGAATGACATTCTTGGTGCTGGTGAGCTGAGCCAGTTTTGCCTTCCCGGCATTCTTTAACTTTGCAATTTTCCCATCCATAGCTTTTTCAGTAAGCTTCACATTTCTCTTTTCTCTCTCTTTTTTTAGAGACTGTGGCGGAGTGTCCCGCCTCTATTTTTATTCTTAGTATTTTTATTTGCGGTGCAGTTAAAAGCGCTGCGTCTTTTATTATTTATATTTAAAAACCCTGTGAGGATGCATGACTGATCAGCTACTGATTATGTAACTAGCTGACAGTCATGCATCCTTCTAAACGATACAGAACTGTGGCGAGGGTAATAAGATAATTAACAACTAGTTAAACCCCTCGGCCAGAGTATAAGAACCTGCAGCTGCCCGTGCTGCGGGGTGGAGTGTACAGAGAGGAGGTACGGGGAGATAGAGAGGAGACAGAATATAACAATTGCTAAAACGTGCTGGATTAGCCAGCACGACACTTACTTGTTTGTCTGTTTATTTGTTTGGCCCTCGTGCCCTTTGGTTTCTGTTTTGTTGTTTTGTTTAAATCTTTTGTTTTGTTTATTAATAAAATCAGCTGAACGCCGTTGCGTTCAGTTTCACCCGCCCATCCATTGTTGTGATTCAGTTACTTCTTGGTCCGTGACGTCACCACACCTCACCACTGCGAGCCATCCTGTCACAGAGACATTTTCATCCACAGTTTCAGATTCAATAATCCACGTTTTACACACACAAAGCAATGTTCATCCAAAATAAAAACACTTTGCAACGTTGAACTTCACAAAACGGCACCAGGTTGCTACAACATGACGTCAGTTTCGATTCACAGATGCGGCTTAGTTCCCCAGTCATTCAATAGCGTGGGACGCGTTAATCAACACAGCAAGCGGCAGAGCTTGAGCCGGCAATTCAACAGTATGGGACGTGGCAACAACACAGCAGCGGCACGGCGCTTGCAATTTAATGGGAGGGCCAGAGCGAGCACAGAGCGGCAGAGCGAGTGACACAACGACACAATCTTCTCCCGTATTTCCACACACGTCCACAATCATCAATCCACTTCAGTTCAAATCCACATCAGGCAATTAATTCGATACTCCAATCGCAATAAATGCACAACTCCACCACAATTCCAATACAAGTTCCAAACGAAACAATTCAATTCTATATTTGCGCGTGAATCTTCATTCCTTCACGGCAATCCAAGCAAAGCAATTAATTCCATTTTCAATGATACCGTTCCTGTATCAGATAGTTTTTTAACTTTTGTAGTGGCTTCAAACTCGTTCCAACTCGTTTCTATTAATCCATGAATGCAATAAACAACTTGAGAGATTTCTTGTTTGCAATGATCACACATTTATTTTACTCACAAAATTCAGTTTGGTTGTCACACAGTTCCAGGGTTGGATAATGAAGGCATTGATTGTTTCCAGGTTATTAAACAGATTCCAGGATGATATTGATGGCAAAATAAACTTAAAAACAGCACAAAAATGGTCTAGTAAAATAGTAAATCAAAGGATATGACAAGAAACAAAAAAAAACACGGTAAACACAGATTAAACACAGTTCTAGTTACACGCTTAAAAAACTGTAGCTCAACTCGGCGTCTATCTCAGCCACCTGTAGCAAATTAGCAACAGCACCATATTCCCAGTTAACCCCTTAAATAGGGTTCTAAGTGGTAGTAACATAAATGGCCAGCAGGTAGCACAATAACCAAAATAAAATGGGGTTACCATAAACATATTTCCTTTTCCTAATAATACCTTGTGGAAGGGTGGGGGGTATTCACTGACACGGGAGACAGAAGATTTTATTTGCAAAACACCGCACAGGTGCCCAGATTTATTTATTTTTCTTATTTAGTTTAGCCCGCAGGTGGCGCTGTTGTCTGTGGTCTGGATACTGCCGACAGTAAACCAGGACCACGGGGTTACCAACACAGGTATCCCAATCCGTGCACCTTCAAGTGCTCAAAATAATAATGAAAACAGAAGGCGAAAGAAAAAGGGAAAATAAAACACAGTAATAAAACTACAAACAAAGTGCTGCTTATGCAGTGCCCCCACTGCCGCTAAGCCGGTCAGCACGGGTCTCCGTCCTACACTCGGTTGTGCCTATACACTGGGGTTGGCCAGGGTTCCCCGTACCTCTACACACGTCCCCTCGGGTACGTATTTATTTATTCAGGAAAGGCTGCCCCCTCAGCCGGGCTCGCCTGCTCCTTGTTTCACGCTGGTCTCTTCTGCCAGCGACACTGTATCTCCCCCAACACGGCCACCCGAGTCCACAACCAAACCAGATCTTATGGGCCAAGCAGTCTCCCAAGGCCCGCCCCTCAGCCACTCAGAGAGAGGTAAAGCACACACACTCTCTTCCCCACCTCTCCGTGTCATCGCCATGACTGACAGGCGGGTCCCACAATACCGCTGCCCTCTACCTGCAGTAATACGGATGTGCCAAATAGTCAGTCCAGATCTCCCCTGTTACATACCTACATACATTTCATACACAATTCTAATACATTCTCTTGTATGTCAAAAATGGCTGCGAGATGGAAGAGTCTTGTTTGTCTCTATAGCTGATGATTTGTGGTTTTAATATCTCCACCAGCCTGATTATGCTTTCTTTGCTCATACGGAATCTCTGTAGAAAACTTTCATCATTAAATTCAACAAATGGTTTGCTACGATCGTGAACAATACGATATCTTACCAATCTTACATCCCGAATTTGTCTAACAAGTTCAGAATAACCGGCAGCCATAACTTCACAACAATCCAGACTCAATCCACCCTCACACCAGGATTGGAATGTAATCCAGGATCGAACATGAATCTTGATGTGCACAACGGAAAAAATCCAGGATTCAATCCACGACTCAGTCCTGCGCAATCCACCCCTAGGGTATATGTACTCATGTGTGATACTGGAACTCACCTAACAGTGGACAAGTAAGCGCCTTTCTGTCCAATGAGCCGTCAGAAAAAGGGAAAAAAAATTCACCCATTCATTTTTAGTGCTTTGCTCCATCACCCGGTTCAGTGACTAACTTTCTATTTAAACAATAACTGCACTCAGACACTCAATCCAATGTAGACCAAAGTGATTTTCCGATTCAACATTACCCTTTTCCACTTGGTAAGTCATTTCCATGTTTTTCCATTTCATATACCTATTACTTGATATTTATTTATTGTACTTTTACTTTCAAGTTACGTTGTTCAAGTAAATGCCAAATACATTATTATTTGTATAAACTTACTGTAGAAATCGCATTAATGTTTACAGAAATTGCAACAGAAATGAACTTCTGAAAACTGTAAAATAAACTGCGTTCAAAATCAGTTCTCACAAGCACATTTGTATTATTTATTTATTATGTAGTTAATGAGATATGATGCCATGGGAAAGTATGTATATACTCAGACTTGGAAGACTAAAAATAAATGTAAGGACTGCTGGTTCCATGAATATTTTTAGAAACTTAAAATTGGTCTTGGTTTTTTGTTTAAAATGCAAAATAAATTGAATACTTAAATAGAAAACAAAACGGCTTATGGCTTACCTTTTCTGTATTCAGATGTACAAACAATTAATACTGCTTCTTATCTTTGGTCTTTAAATTTAGAAATTGCTTCATATTTCTCTTCTGTCTCACTTGGTATTATGCTATCTATATAATGTGACATTATGTGTTTTTGTGCCTGAAATATAATTTCTGTTTCTTTGATGTCTTGTTCTGTCCTTTTTTCCCCCATTTTTTCTGTAATAAATTATTGTAAAACCAAAGTTTGCTTAAATATGTGGACTTTACTTTGAAATGTATTGTGTGCCAATACAAGTTTGTGGTTTTAAAATTCTAATATAAATATATTATTTTGTAATTACTTAAGAAGATAAGAAAGTTTACAAACGAGAGGAGGCCATTCAGCCCATCTTGCTTGTTTGGTTGTTAGTAGCTTATTGATCCCAGAATCTCATCAAGCAGCTTCTTGAAGGATCCCAGGGTGTCAGCTTCAACAACATTACTGGGGAGTTGGTTCCAGACCCTCACAATTCTCTGTGTAAGAGAATTCTGTGTTCCACTTTTCATAGACACGAGTACAGTTTACTTGCTCTTTAATCTGGACACCGAAAATCATAAAAAAAGAAAAAAAGAGAGAGGTTTTACACTTATTTTTAATTTTGCGGCCCTAATAAGGCACATATTTAGGCCCAGGATATGCAGGATTTAGACCCCGGCAAAACCCTGAAACTGGCTTTCGGTGGGGGCGTTGCCCCTGCAATCACATGGGGAGGACCCCATACCCCTTGCCTTCTACTTGGGATTTCTAGCCTCCTACTTTAAATGAAAATGAAAAGACTGCATATTGGAGACAAGGTTTTGTTCCTTGCATTTATACAGATACAATTTGCATTGCAATGACTGAACACTGTGAATAATTAGGAGACATACTTGTTCATCAAGTCATTGCACCCAGAAGGGCAGATTTAAAACCTGACCAGTTTTAAAACCAACTTTTACTGGTATGCCTTTTTTTCCAGAATTTTTTGGTAAGACAGGGTAACATTTGATTTTTTTTTCATAGCAAACAAATATTACTTTCCCATAACTTTGTATATGTGAATCAGAGTGTTTGATTTTTCAATTTATTTTTTCTATTTATTTATTTTTTGCTGATTTCTATTACAATGTTGTTTTTCCCCCATAGGTCACAGGTTAAAAACGTATTTGTTTTTTTGTATGTTTGTAGTACCATTTTTGGATTCCACATGCAATTTCCAAGAAAAATACACTTAACACAACTCTCTAGTTGAAATAGTTTTGAAGTAAAAGATCGATTAAAGGTATGGGTCCAAAATCAACCAAATTTTGACCCCTTTATAACTTTTGACCTGATCAGACTGAAAACAAGAATATTGTTTTCTTTTACCCCGAACAACCATTGTAGCAAACATTGTAACAAAAGCATAGTACTAGGAAGCACTCAGACCAGAGAGGTATGGTTAAATCCAGTCCACCAAACAAAGTTGTATTAAGTCCAGCAGACACCAATTACTATAAAAAATATTGACACTTTTCACATTTGTGTTTAACAAAAAAATAGTTATGAAGAATGCATTTTCACGTCTGAGAACTTGCTAATATATTATTATTTTTATTATTATTATTTATTTCTTAGCAGACGCCCTTATCCAGGGCGACTTACAATTGTAAGCAAATACATTTCAAGTGTTACAGTACAGCTAATACAATAAGAGCAAGATAAATACAATGACAAGTTCAAGCAAGTGCCAAAATACAATTCAATACAGCAGATAAGTGACAGTGATAGTTACATCAAGATATGATTAAATACCAATATAATTTTGTGAACCTTGCACAAGTTCCCCAACACCGATTCAGACCATCCATCATGCAGAACAAGAAAAAAACACCTACCTGAACCATGCAGGAACCAGACTCTTTAACCACTACACAATGGTTTATAGAATGTGTAAATTAATGCAAAATGCGACCAGTAAAATACAGTACTTACTGAAAAGTGTTTGCAGAATCTGCAACAGTAATGTGTATGAATCTAGTTGTCCCGCACAAAAAAAGAGTTAATATAACGTGCCGTAGAAAGTATTTATTCTCAATATTTGTTCTCAAATTAAAATCAAAATAACAAACTTATTATCGTTGCTACACAACATACCTTATTTTAGTACTTAGCCACCACCCAGCAAACCATTTCCAACCGTGCGTCTCCATGGATGACGCACTTTGCTTTGTTGAGGAGTTTGGCCAAACCCCTTTGCCTCCCTCAGGAAGTGAAAAGTGAGCTATGGGATTTATAACCATATGAAAAAAGTGAAGCTTTAAACGGCAAAACCGCATGGAGAATACTGGTGTTATGGCAAAGGGACCAACATTAGACTCTAAATGCACATTACCAAATATAAAATCAAGAGAAGATAAACTGCCCTCTTTACTCACTCTGCGCGGCGCCTTAATTGTAAGAACATAAGAAAGTTTACAAACGAGGCGGCCATTCAGCCCATCTTGCTCGTTTGGTTGTTAGTAGCTTATTGATTCCAGAATCTCATCAAGCAGCTTCTTGAAGGATCCCAGGGTGCCAGCTTCAACAACATTACTGTGGAGTTGGTTCCAGACCTTCACAATTCTAGTACTGGCACGAATCATGCGAGTTTGGAAATATTATTAGGTAATCATTAGTCATGTGTTATTGTAATTAACAACAAAAATGAATTCACCAATTTACCAATATACCAATTTTGGTGACAAACCTTACACATGTTGTAAATGTAAAGAACGCTAAACGTTGTAACATGTAAATCTTTTTTCAAAAATAGAATTTTGAATGGGTAGAAAATAGGAATGTGTCTAAATTAAAAGGAAGATGACTTTCCCACTCTAATGACGCCAGTAAATGCATTGATCGTCTTGAAATCATTATTTTCACAATGTGGCTGTTGGGCAGTGTATTTATTTATTTATTTATTTATTTATTTATTTATTTGCATAGGGACAGCGAGTTGCCGAGATTGTGCGAGTCCTCGGTCAGCTGGACTGATCAGACCTGTGGCGAGACCGATTCTTGGATTTATTGTCACACTGCAAAGAATCTGCTGTTGTTCGAGATATGTAAGTAAAAGGTGACGTTTCTTTTTTAAACCTACCATTAGTTTATAAATAATGTATGTGTTTCAAAATGATTGTCCCGGTTAACTCAAATAATACTAGGTGGGGGGGAAAAGCGGAGTGGACGAGATGAAAAAATAAATATGATGAACAAGCATGACGAGAAAAAATTACAGACATATATTGTGGTAGAATTTGAGTTGAACTAACAAACATTGCTGTTTTGTAGTTTCAGGAGCAATGGTAATTCAGAAACGTTCGCCATTTCTGACTGGCATAGCCTGTGTTATTTCCATTGCTTGTCAAAACACATTATTCTGAATAAGGGTTTGCTATTGTATGTACTGTATCTGTCATCTATTTATATACCATCCTAGAGGAAATATATAAATAGGATAGGCAATCCTGGGACTGATTGCTTAAATTAAAGCAAGATCATACGAGGCTGTGTGGTCCAGTGGTTAAAGAAAAAGGCTTGTAATCAGGAGGTCCCCGGTTCAAATCTCTCCTCAGCCACTGACTCATTGTGCTCAGTCTTTTGGGTGAGATTAGTTGTCAGCTGATGCATAGTTCACACACCCTAGTCTGTAAGTCGCCTTGCATAAAAGTGTTTGCTAAATAAACAAATAATAAATAAATCCCCTGCAATAAGTGCAAACAAATACAAATCTTTTGAGGCCACCATCAAAGTGTTCATCAGATACATCATTTATGTATTTGTATCCAGCTTATTAAAATATGCCTGTGGTTGAATACTGCACAGGTAGTCGTCTTTGGTATGATACACCATAAAGGGTGATACCACATGAGCAAAATGGTTATAATAATAAATATCGATGCAAGCAGCAATGACCGGGGGCCAAGTGCCAGACCATGTGACCTATGACTGTATTTCGACTGTGGCATAGCACCCCATGGGCTACTTACAGCTAATGAAGTCACGTTTCAGCTATACCGGTGTCCTAGGAAATAAGTTGATCAAGCTCTAGAATTGGATATGATAACAAACAATAAATTAATTTTGCAAGTTTAATTTATATAAATTTATAATTGATCGGATGTCTTCAACAGTATGACGCTAGATAAGGGAATGTGAATATCGCTGTAGATCAGATACATTAGCCTAACAAAAAATAAATAATTTAAAATGAATTTTGTAAGTATAATTTATATTAATAAGTAGGTCGGGTATATTAGACAGTATGACGCTAGATAAGGGAATGTGAATATCGCTGTAATATATATTAGCAACAAGTACATCATTTAAAATTAAATTTGTAAAGCATGTGATATTAATGTGTATTTGTTTGTGTAACAAACGTTAACTAGCAAAATGTGTTACATATTAAACGTTACTTTGTACGGAGCCTGGGAGGGAACATGAGAGTAATAATATATATCTTGTGCGCACGACTTGTTACCGTATCTCGTGGCCATTACGGCATCAGAGCTCATTCTATATTGGAAAGTCAAAACTGTCCCTGCAGTGCAGCTATAAACGAATATCCCTCAAGACCCGATATTGCTCTTTTCCAGGTAATTTTGCATTTTTATGATACTTAGTATAGCTAGGCAAACGTGTAATTAACTGTTTTTTATGAGGACTTTATTTAATGTAAGGGACAGTAATGCCTAAATGTATAAATGGTTTGTTAAATCAGAAACCTGGGTATAAACTTAGCGCTGACATTTTCATAGTAACACACAAAATAAAGTTCAGTATTACAGAATAATGGAATATAATCTTACCCGTTAATGTTAGTGTTACTAAGCAACTTCACGGAGTACCTCTCTCAACTTTTTTGCAGGAAGTGTGAGACATGGAAGAAAGTGGAAGACAGTCAAGACTGATAGAATTAATTAAATTCTACTTTCATACCGGGATGCAGTATAAAGACATACTTGCAGCACTTGCTGTCCAGCACAGAATAATAATTAGTGAACAACACCTGAAAAGGATTTTAAAGGCACAGGCTTTGAGCAGACGTAAAAGCTACACCGACATAGCGTAAGTGATATAATTAATTTATGACCAGCTGCATGGAGGTGGGGGACTGCATGGTTATCGGTGAATGTACACAAAAATTCCTCCAAGGTGGTCTCAACGTTAGGAAGGAGAAAGAACACCTGATTCTTAGAGAACTTGATCCCATAGAGATGAAAAGTAGAAGGCGGCGACGGCTTCGCAGACAACAGTACTTTTCAAAGGGACCTAATTATATATGGCACGTTGACTTATACGATAAGCTGAAACCATTTGGAATCTGCATCAATGGTTGCATAGACGGGTTCTCCTGTAAAATAATTTGGCTAGATGCC
This sequence comes from Acipenser oxyrinchus oxyrinchus, assembly GCA_030684275.1. Classification (NCBI taxonomy): domain Eukaryota; kingdom Metazoa; phylum Chordata; class Actinopteri; order Acipenseriformes; family Acipenseridae; genus Acipenser; species Acipenser oxyrinchus. The sequence continues at coordinate 44,312,721 of CM060252.1, forward strand.
TATTACACAAACAGCGATCCCAAGGTAATAGCCGGTTACTTAATTGCAGCTGTTGAAAAACTAGTTGGATCGCCAAGCATTGTCAGAGGAGATTTTGGAACTGAAAATGTCAAAGTTTGTGATATACAGCGTTTCCTGCGATGCAACGACCTGGACGAAAGATCGGGTGAAGAAAGCTACATACAAGGTACAAGCACATCGAATCAGCAAATTGAAAGTTGGTGGGGAATTCTTTGCAAGGAATCTATGGGTTCTGGATACAGCTCTTCTTTGGATTGAAAGACGAAGGAGAATTTGATGGACACTTTTTGGACAAAGCACTGCTTCAGTTTTGCCTTATGGGAATCATACAGGTGCATATACAAAGAAATGCTATTGTAATTGATGTGGGTAGTTTTGTCCTTTGTCCAGTTTGAAAGCAATCCATATATTGATATTGCAAAAGTTCTGTATCCAATTGCATCTATCATTATGCTTAACCTTATCTGGACCAATAAAATAACCTATTATTACCTAACAGTTTGTGTTAAAATAAAATTAATATTTTATTGTAATATTTTAGATTCACGAAGAACTGTAATTCATTTAGTTAAAATAGCCTACTATTTTAAAAGCTAATCAAGTTTTAAAGGGACAAAATAACTTACAAAATCAATTGGAAAACTAGAAAATGAAAAGCGTAAGAGTGTGGATTTTTGACCCTTACACATTTGTGGCAGTGTGACCCCGCCTTGTGCGTATTGTTTGTTTATATGTTGCATGTAGTGTGTTAAATGTTGGTGTATAGACATTGGTACACGGGATATAAATGGGTCTGTGTAGCACGTGTGATAAAATGTATATTTGTATTTAGCCACGTGCTGATTAAAATGTAATACTATGTGAGCACGGGGAAGGACACGTAATTAATCCATGTACCGAGATTCTAATTGAATGATTGATTAGCAATCGAGCCGTGGTACAACTGCATAAAAGACGCACATTGTCACTTAGTCAGGGTTCGGTGTACAGAGAGGAGGTACAGGGAGATAGAGCGGAGAAGCGAAACATAACAATTATTATTATTATTTATTTATTAGCAGACACCCTTATCCAGGGCAACTTACAATTGTTACAAGTTATCACATTATTTTTACTTACAATTACCCATTATACAGTTGGGTTTTTACTGGAGCAATCTAGGTAAAGTACCTTGCTCAAGGGTACAGCAGCAGTATCCCCAACTGGGATTGAACCCACGACCCTCCGGTCAAGAGTCCAGAGCCCTGACCACTACTCCACACTGCTGCCAAATTCCTGTTAGTTCAGCACGATACTTGTTTGTCCGTTTCGTCCCGTCTGTGTTTGTTTACTGTTTTGTTTGGCCCTTGTGCCCGTTTGTTTTGTGTGTGTGTGTGTGTTTTGTTTAACTCTTATTTTCATTATTATTTAATAAAGAAACCGAGCGCTTTCGCGTCTCGGTTTTAACCCGCAGCTACTGTGTGTCTGTGTTTCTGGTCTGTGACGTCACCACACCTCACCACTGCAAGCCATCCTGCCACAACATTGTAAAAAAAAAACTCAATTATTTGTCTTTTCTAGGAGGAGCTGGACCAGGTAAAAAAAATCTGGAATGCACACAACATCAGACCATCACATAATAAAAATGTACCGTATGGCCGTCCAGTGGCTATGTACCTAGTTCCAGAAATTTAGTAGATGTCCAAGATCTTCAACTGTGAAAGCAAATGTGCACTTTTCGTTGTCCTATTCCATGTGATGAAGATGTTTTTGATCTTTGTATGATGATTATGGAGGATCACAATTTAAGATTTCAGAATGAGGCATTTGGAGCGGTAGAACTTTACATAAATCTCAGAACTATTCTTCCGTCTTTACTGTGAGGAGTTGTGTAATACAGTGGCTCCAGCAATAATGCAGGCATTTTCTATTTATCTTCTATTTAACGGCATATTTTATATACTGTAAAATTAAAATAAACAAATGTCATAAAATGTTTTAAATCACAGATATTATTCAAGATGTGATCAAGTAATTAATCAAACAGAAGTTTCAGCTCCTGTGTTCTGGGGGTATTGCTTGTCAAAAGCGCATCTTTTTTTTCCTGCTAGCTATACAATAGCTTCTTACTAAGAAACCAAACATGAATACTTTCTATTTTGTTCTATTTTTTTCATGTTTATTGCAGACCTTATTTATTTTTTAAAACCATCTCCAACACAATATTTATCCAGCCTAAATACTTAACGACATGACACAACATAATAAAATGTAATGAATGTAAGTTTGAATACACACAAATAACTAGCCTTTTCTAGCAACATTCAAATTTAATTTGAAAGATACTTTGAGTGCCTGAATAATTGTTGGAGATACTGTATGTTAGACTGACAACTCTGCTAAGAAAAAAGCCTGTATAGTACATAAATAAATAACCAACCTGGTCTTTCTGGGAAAACAACACAATAACGTCTTTCCAAGTGCACTGAAATGTTATCAGTTAATGTGTTGCTACGTTTAATATAATGTAACGTTTCAGAGCTCTCAGGTGCGTTTTTTGAGAGGAATTTTGTTCTGGGGCAGATCTGGTCTGGAGGCAGAAGTTTCAGATTGAGGGTTAGGGTTTAGATTAGAGTTTGGGTTTAGGTTAAGGTAATAAGAGTTAGGTTTAAATAGGAAATTGTACTTCCCAACTCTAGCTGTAGGCAATAACATTCAATTTAGCGCATCTGCCTCCAGAACAAAATTAATCTAAAAAAAGTAAATTGTTTCAGAGCCCTCAGAAAGACATCACTGTGTTAAAGTTTTCCCAGTGAGACCAGATTCAAATAACATTATGATATCCAAAACGATAAGACTATTTTAATGCTGCCTCCTGGTAATTAACCCTTTGAGCCAATGTGGAATCCGTATTTTTCAAGTGTACATTTAGGATTACTGTACTGTACTAAATGTACAAAATGACTGTTTGTTGATCATGTCTCCTCCTAGAATCCTGAAGTTACACAGGTTTATTTACAATCTTCATATTTTACAGCATGGATTTAACTTAGGTTTGTTCCTTTTTTTAATCAGAATATTACAAAGACATTGCTATAATTTTGTATTTTCAGGTACTTTGTAAACAAATAACAATAATAAACATTGAAATAAATCAAACACTTGATATTGCACAAATATTTATTTTTATTTTTAAATTGATACAACACAGTGGGAAGGTCACAAACTTCTGTATTTAACTTGTGTTTTCTAAAAATATGAAACTGGCATGTAATTTCAGTATGGTGTTTTCAAACAAAGAAACAGAATGTAACTTCTTGTATGACAATTATGTGAACACAGCTACAATTGTAAGTATTCCCAAAATAAAAATGAGAATTATTTGAAAAATCAATGAGTTTATCCTTCTATTAACATCTAGTCAGGACATATATATATATATATATATATATATATATATATATATATATATATATATATATATAATTTATTTTAGAAAACAGGTGACCGCAAGGTAGTGTTACACTACCCAATATAACAAATCTGTATGTCTAGGGTCTTAAAAAAAAAAAATAGACTATACTTTCTTTGTCTTTTCTGGGTGCAGGACAACTGCCACCGAGATCCATGGTCCAGGGGGCATTCCCACCATCAGGTACCCCACACCAGAGAAGAGAAATCACTCCCTTCAGTGCAATTCGTTCCCAACCCTGGTCCTCGCAGACCACTGGGTCTGCTGGGTTTCATGCCAACTGAGTTGTCAGTTACTTAATTGAACACTTATCTGAACTATCTCCACCTGTTTAAGAGCTGAAAACAATTGAAAAGGTCTAAATAAGCCAATTTCTAGTTCAATTAAGGGTAAAACTAAGTAGAGAGCTCTGCTCAAGCGAAAACCAGCAGACATGGGTCTGTCAGGACCAGGGTTGGGAATCAATGCTGTAGAGGAACAAGCCCCCAAATCAGCCATGAACCACACTGCTATAATTAATCCAAACACCTTGATCTCTTAACTTATTCACTCACCTCATAATACAATTAACATTACATTTTAATTATGCTTTAATAAAGGTTAGTACAGTCGCAGACTAAAGTTTTGGCCCTCTTCATTTGAAACAATGTTATTCACTGATTCATTTAGTTAAATAAATATTGTGTATTAAACTATACTTATTTATCAATCATGGGGTTTTCATGCGGGTCAATTTACACGTGAAATGGCTATGCGCGTGCACGTTTGGGAGAATTACTCGGGTAAATCAGGTTTGTGGCCGAAAAAAACTGCCAAAGAGAGGGATAGGGTAAATCTCATTTACTCGTGTAAATGACGAAAACACACGGGAAAACCACGTCCAGTTTCGCATGGAAACCCGCATTTCACGTGTTTATCCTAAACTGTAAATATTGCAAGGGATCAGGTCAGTTGTTACAGTGGATTCCAAGACGGCAGAAAGTAGTGGCTGATGGGCGATTTTATGGTTAGCAGTAGTGGTGGGAAAAGTGAAGCCTCTTGAGCCACTGAACCCTCTGAACCATTTAATTCATTAAAGATTCACTGAGCCGAATCACTTGAAGCGCTTCGTGCTCCATAGTGAGCCGCGTCATCGAACATATTTGAACTTGAACTTGAATTTGAACATACGAGTTACACACAGGCTGCTATTGCCTGGAACTTGGCATTTAGACATTATGTTCTGTAGCCTAATGTACACGAAAGACACTGTAAAAGCATGCTTTTTACAGGCTCTGTCAGTGTCATTTGTGACTTACAAAATGAAGTTACATTTTATAATTTCTCTGTTATCTGTTTATATATCAACCACACATATGATTACCCAACAAAAAAGCCAGTCACACATACGCATTATCATACTTGAAATTTAAAATTGTTGTACAATTGAAAACACGATAATGTTGCTTTAGAAAGGGAGGCATATCTGACCTCAGATGTACTCGGCTGAAAATTTGTGTTGAAACAAGTAAGATATTTGATATTTCATTTGTTAGCCAGTTTCCCAGTGGTGCAACAAGTTAGTAAGTCGTGTAATTAGAAATGCTTGTCAAGCGCAGGATTGAATCCCTGCTCCTCTGAGGAAGTGTGCGTGTAGAGAACTTGTTTTAGATTTAAAAAAATAATAATAATTACATTTTCCAAAATGCAAAACTAAAAGAATCGGATTCACTGATATTTTTTAAATATACTAATTGAAAAAAGAGAAAGAAATAATAAATGCTTCCTTCCAGGAGTAATCTAGGCTATATTTCAACAAAGCATTGTATTGATTCTGGTTCAGTCAAATCACGTGTTGATTCATGCAGAACACTGTTTGCTTCATATGATTCGAGGCGGGTTACTTCATTTGTTTGCTTCACATGGTCATTTGAATCACCTGAAGTAGTGAATCACTGAATCATGTACTGATCCGAAGCCTCAATGAACCCCTTGTATGATTTGAAACCTCATTGAGGCAATGGACCCCTGGTATGATTTGAAGCCTCAATGAAGCAATGAACCTTGTGAATGATTTGAAGCTCCGAGCTAACGTAGTTGAATCAGTTGAAGCCCCTCTCCAAAACCATAGGCATTCTAGTATTAGGCATAGCATTAATGGGTCATTAGTTCAGTGTCTCATCGGTGTCTCTCGGATGGCTAGATTATTACAGATTATTTTTAAGCATACAACATACTTGAATTCTAACCCCAAGTCAATTAAAGCCTATTGGACATTTTTTTTAAAAAGTGTTTTTAAAGTGCATAATTGTGGCAGAGTGGTTGCAGTGCTGATGTCACGGACCAGGAAGAAGCAACACAAAACAAAGGCAGCAAAGGTAGGTAGGGGAAACGAGACGCGTTTGCGCACGGGTTTTAATAATAAATCAAATAATAAGCAAAACACTTTACATCAAACAAAAGGGCACGTTGGCCAAACAAAACAAACCCACAAACAGTTGTACTCACAAATATTGTGCTGGCTGTTCCAGCACAATAGCAGTTGTTTCTTTTTAACCTCTTTCTCTCCTTAACTCTCTCGCCCAGAGCGCAGAAAAGCTGCAGGTTTTATACAGGTGACCATCTCCCAATTAGCAACAATTAATCAATGAATTAACTCGGGAGATGGTCACCGGCTGCACGAGGTTTTTAAATAAATAAACAAAACAAACACACGGCTTTTAGCGTCATCTCAAATAATAACTAAGACGGACGGCTTTGTCCGCCTGCATAAAACACAATGCAACAATAATAATAATAATAATAATAATAATAATAATAATAATAATAATAATACAAAATATACAAATAATAATACAGGGACGAGGTGTACCCCATCACACACGCCCTTGTGCGTAGCACACATGGCCTCAACGGCCACCTCCCCTTAAAACCCAGCAGTCCAGGACAAAGTCTCGGGCTGGGTAGGGAGGCTTCAGTGGGCCCATGGCTGGCAATGCTGTCAGCACCCCTGCCGGTAGTGGCACGGCTGACAGCATGCTGGTCCACTCCTGCAGCGAAATTGCTGCGGGGATGCTGGTCTCCTGACCTCTCCCCTTTCTTCAGTAGCGGTAGCTCCCTCCTGTGGGGCTCCGCCCACAAGAACTCCTGCAGCGAAACTGCTGCTGGGAAAGTGGTCTCCTGACCTCTCCCCTGTCTTTGTAGCCGGTAGCTCTCTCTCCGGGGCTCCGCCACAGTATCTCCTGCAGCCCAAGTGCTGCAGTGGGAGCAGGTCTCCTGACCTCCCCCACGATCTCCGGCAGCGAAAGTGCTGCAGTGGGAGCAGGTCTCCTGACCTCCCCCACGATCTCCGGCAGCGAAAGTGCTGCAGTGGGAGCAGGTCTCCTGACCTCCCCCACGATCTGTTTATTTAGCAGACGCCTTTATCCAAGGAGACTTACAGAGACTAGGGTGTGTGAACTATGCATCAGCTGCAGAGTCACTTACAATTACGTCTCACCCGATAGACGGAGCACAAGGAGGTTAAGTGACATGCTCAGGGTCACACAATGAGTCAGTGGCTGAGGTGGGATTTGAACCGGGGACCTCCTGGTTACAAGCCCTTTTCTTTAACCACTGGACCACACAGCCTCCTCTCCGGCAGCGAACGTGCTGCAGTGGGAGCAGGTCTCCTGACCTCCCCCACGATCTCGGGCAGCGAAACTGCAGCTGGGGTTGGTGGTTTCGGACCTCCTCCCCTTCTTCAAAGCCGACAGCTCCCTTGCTGGGGCTCCGCCACCGTTACTCCCTGTGGTGGAGGCGCGGGAAGCAGAGACAGCTCCTGCTGCTCTGCTCCTGAAAGTGGCGGAGGCAGAGGCAGCTCCTGCTCCTCTGCTCCGGGCGGTGGCGGAGGAAGAGACAGCTCCTGCTGCTCTGCTCCTAGTGGAGGAAGCGGTGGAGGTGGCGGAGGCAGAGGCAGCTCCTGCTGCTCTGCTCCTAGTGGTGGAAGCGGTGGAGGTGGGAGCAGCGTGTAGTCTGCTGGCAATGGAGGTGCGAGCAGCGTGTAGTCTCCTGACGACGGAGGTGCGAGCAGCGTGTAGTCTCCTGACGATGGAGGTGCGAGCAGCGTGTAGTCTCCTGACGACGGAGCTGCGAAAGCAGCGTGTAGTCTCCTGACGACGGAGGTGCGAGCAGCGTGTAGTCTCCTACTGTTGCAGGGGACTGGTGTGGCTCTGCCTCTCTTGCAGGGGACTGTGGTGGAGGCAGAGGCAGCTCCTGTTCCTCTCCTCCGGGTGGTGACGGTGGGGGAAGTGATACCAGCACATGTTCACACTCTGCTGGTGGATGGGAACCCAGCAGGCATTCACCCTCTGCTGGTGGACACGGGGACAGCAGGAATTCTTCCTCTGCTGGTGGACACGGGGATAGCAGGCATTCTTCCTCTGCTGGTGGACACAGGGACAGCAGGCATTCTTCCTCTGCTGGTGGACACGGGGACAGCAGGCATTCTTCCTCTGCTGGTGGACACGGGGACAGCAGGCATTCTTCCTCTGCTGGTGGACACAGGGACAGCAGGCATTCTTCCTCTGCTGGTGGAGATGGGGACAGCAGGCATTCTTCCTCTGCTGGTGGAGATGGGGACAGCAGGCATTCTTACTCTGCTGGTGGAGATGGAACCAGCAGGCATTCTCCCTCTGCTGGCAGCTTGGGTCCTAGGGCTATGGAAGCACCAACTCCTCCCTTTTGGGCTGTGGACGCACCGACTCCTCCCTCTTGGGCTGTGGACGCACCGACTCCCCCCTCTTGGGCTGTGGACGTTCGGGCTCCTCCCACTCAGGCGTGGGACGTTCGGGCTCCTCCCACTCAGGCGTAGAACGTTCGGGCTCCTCCCACTCAGGCGTAGGACGTTCGGGCTCCTCCCACTCAGGCGTAGGACGTTCGGGCTCCTCCCACTCAGGCGTAGGACGTTCGGGCTCCTCCCACTCAGGCGTGGGACGCTCGGGCTCCTCCCACTCAGGCGTAGGGCGTTCGGGCTCCTCCCACTCAGGCGTAGGACGTTCGGGCTCCTCCCTTTGGCGCTAGAGAGGACAACAGCCTTGCTAGTAGCGGTGCAGGGCACCTTTTAACACCACCTGCAACTGCTGCGCTGATGTTACTCTGGGCCCCTTGCTTCTCCTGATCCAGCAGCCAGTCGATCACCTCCTCTGTCACTGGCCTGCAGGATGGGTGCTGCTGTTGCTTCCTCTCTAGCGTCTTTCCTCCCTCTATTTCTCCAAAAAATCCTTTTTTTTTTTTTCTTTCCAAAAAAAAAAAAAAACACTTTTCGAAAAAAATAAAAAAAACGCCCTTTGTATTCCTGGTCCGGCTCCTGGAGGCGTTTATCCCACGCAGGACACCATATGTGGCAGAGTGGTTGTAGTGCTGATGTCACGGACCAGGAAGAAGCAACACAAAACAAAGGCAGCAAAGGTAGGTAGGGGAAACGAGACGCGTTTGCGCTCGGGTTTTAATAATAAATCAAATAATAAGCAAAACACTTTACATCAAACAAAAGGGCATGTTGGCCAAACAAACCCACAAACAGTTGTACTCACAAATATTGTGCTGGCTGTTCCAGCACAATAGCAGTTGTTTCTTTTTAACCTCTTTCTCTCCTTAACTCTCTCGCCCAGAGCGCAGAAAAGCTGCAGGTTTTATACAGGTGACCATCTCCCGATTAGCAACAATTAATCAATGAATTAACTCGGGAGATGGTCACCGGCTGCACGAGGTTTTTAAATAAATAAACGAAACAAACACACGGCTTTTCGCCGTCATCTCAAATAATAACTAAGACGGACGGCTTTGTCCGCCTGCATAAAAACACAATGCAACAATAATAATAATAATAATAATAATAATAATAATAATAATAATAATAATACAAAATATACAAATAATAATACAGGGATGAGGTGTATCCCATCACAATAATATATAGAAACATAACATAACAACAATGTTTATTTTATTACATTTCAGTAAAACATACTTGAATGCATAGATTTCTGCATATACATCCATATATATTTTTATTTAAAAAAAAATGCATTTTACATACAGTATATGATTTGGCAGACACAAACCCAGATCTCTGGATTGAGGTTGATTACTTTATCTTACTAAACTCATAGAGCCATCATGGATCCCACAGTCATAATACAAACATCAACAAGATATGGTGCTTTAAGGTGTAATGGTGTTTTTTCAATAGTATAGCAATTTGATATTTATAAATTATATTTATTTTGTTGATGTATCACAATGAAATAATATAGAATTCAAGACTTCTTTGACAAAGGTTTGAAAACCCATTTTATAAACAATTATTTCTGGAAAACATCTCAAATAATCATTATTTTTATAATAATGAACAATAATTAAACTCCCCAATTTCACATAGTAGTAGCCAGCATATATATATATATATATATATATATATATATATATATATATATATATATATATATATATATATATATTTAACAAAGATGAATTGAAATTAATTTGAAATGTAATTTGACAAACAGTATATTCTTCCTTCCAGTTCTAACCTACGTCAACGAAGCATTATTGATTCGAACTAAATGGTTGTATTGGTGGTTTGTTTTCTTTTGTAAATATACCATCAAAACGTTTCGATAGTGCACCTACGACACTGTCAGCAAGATTTTACTCCGTGAGTGTGCGTGACTGAACACCCCGAGCGTCTGCAGCTTCAGAGGATCCATAGAACTGCTGGTGTTTGTGTCACGTGATGCATTGCTTCATGCGAACCAATTGAACCTTCGATTCACAACACTGTTTGCTTCTAATGGTTCGAGACGGGTTGAAGCGGGTGAGGCTTTGTACCCATCACTAGTTAGCAGTGGTGTAGTTCACCTTAATGCCAATGCGGGCAGCCTTTTTTATTGTTTTTTGCTGTGTCTGGTCTGTCGTGTTGTATATATTTCGTGGGATTTACAGTTCTGTATAAAACCTCTTACCACGAACTGCGTTATGCATTTGTTATAGTATTAAAGCAGCAGTTTGAGAATACCCTTGCTGTAAAAACTACACTAAAGTTAAACACGAAGAGCAAGTGAGCTGCTTAACTGAATTAATTCCCGTCCTTTTTTTAATCCCAGCTATGTCCAAAGACAACACGCGTCTGCCCTCCACGTTAATAAATATAGTTTGTGAACTGGATGTCATAAGCCAGCTCGATCACCCAAAACAGTGCAACAACATCCAAGTTGTTCATGCCCTCTCAGAACTGACCAAATAAAATTGCAAATGAATGTATTAATTGTGTTTTATTTGTTTGCATCATTAATAGTTAACACAACAGTAAATCCAACACAACTTAAAAGAAAGGAGAGCATCTCTGACAGCAAGAGCCACCTCAAATTGAAAAACAATTTGGTCAAGAGCAGTAAAGCACATAATGAACCAAGCAGGCACAGGGTATTTTGCTTTATTACAGCAGCTTGGATTCACTTGTGTACCAGTTCTCTGCGCATGGAAACTATGACGGTTTCACTGAATGGGAGACATTCCTCCTGCTCAGCGCTCTGAGGAAGTGTGTGGTCATCAAGTTGGGGTGTCTCCTCCTGTATAAGGTCATTGCACTGGTGTTCGCCCTCTAAAGTGATCCAAAGAAGTGTACTATCATTATCCATGTAATCTGCAGAAGGTCCAAATGTCACTTCGCTGTCAAGACTGATATCATGATCTCCATGTAGCACAGTGCTGCGTAACTGTGGCAATTCAAGTTGTTCTTGTGGCTCTTGGCTCTCTGCCAATGCATATGGATTCTCAGGAGACTCATCTGTTTCCTACAACAAAATCAAATTTCAGTTAAACAATCTTTTTTTTTGCACAGAATTCTTCTTCTTCTTCTCCTGGGTGTGTAGCGACTATTCAAACAGAAAAGCTAAATAACTAGACATCTACCAATCATGTGATTCCAATCATGTGGTCAATGTCAAAACATACCAGGGTGTGCAAGCAGTTTGATATCCACACCATTTATATTAAACAAATTATTTATGCTTTAAAACAGCATATATCGCAGGAAAAAAAAAATTACCGTGGTTTGAACTCACAATATGACGAGCACACGACCTTGCCCACTGCGCCACTGCGCAGTTGTTGAAATGCGTTCATTTTTTAAGCTTACATCCAAGCCTGAGCAGCTTTTGCTGAAAACCTGAAGGTGTTGCTCGAGTCTAGAAATTTTCGATTTCCTGTTTGAAAATTTCTAGTTTCCTGTTTGTTTGGTAGATACCATAGAATGGAATTGCACACAAGAGTGGCATGTAGCTTCCTTGTCTAAATCCACAGCAATTGACATATATATACCTATATAAAAAGTACAATTTAATGTAAAAAAAAAATTATATATATATATATATATATATATATTGCAAGTTGCCTAAAATTAATAGCACATCAAAGAAAGTCACCGAGGTTGAAACATTTAATGGTAGCTACTGAGTCAACAGTAGCTACCAACACACACACACACAAGCACACGCACGCGCACACACACACAAACTCACGCACACACTCACACACACACGCAGACACACACGCACAGAAATTATCTAGCCCGTGAGCAGAAAACTAGTTATTTGTTGAAGGCCAGCATGGGTAGCAGCGTGGAGAAGTGGTTAGGGCTCTGGACTCTTGACCGGAGGGGCGTGGGTTCAACCCGGGTGGGGGACACTGCTGCTGTGCTAAAATAAATAACAATAATAATATAACTAGAGTTACTAGCAACTATGAAGGCTTCCAAGCAGTTATCGTGAAATTTAAGCGCATTGGGTAGCGCACTATGTACAATTGTTTTCACAGCTGTGCTATTTACCATTCATGAGAAAAAGAATTTTGAAAATTGCTCAATTTTCATTAAATCCAAGATGGCTGCCACACCATGTGAGCAAAGGCCGCCATATTGACCATGGCACAACATCCCATAGTCCTCTACATCCGTGTCAAATTTTGTGCGTTTTGGTGCAGCCTATAAGAAGTTATAGGCAGTTTCATAGCCAGTTGCGTATGTTGATGATGTCATGCATCACGTTTGACCTTTAGGAGAGGTCAGAGGTCACTGGTGATGACATTTTTTCATAGACTGCATATGACATCCTATATGTTTTCAATAATAACTATGGCCGTATCGGCATTCCCTAAGGAGTTAAAATTTCAGCATGAATTCCAATATGGCCACCATGCCGTGTGAGCAATCTGTTTCAATCTTCAGCAGTTATTACTTTCCAATGGTCTGTGCAATTGTGTTGACATTGAAGAGCATAAGTGCAATGGTGTTCTTGTTATGGGTTGCAATTTTTTTTTACAATTATCAATATGGCTGCCAAAGCATGTGACCAAAATGTGTCATTTTCATATCACCAGTACTTCACATGAGTCTCTATGGTCATATAAAATTTCATGACTGTAGTGTATTGCACCTTGGATTTACGCACAAATGTATGAAAATAGAGTAGTGGTGATAGCTGCCACACCATGTGACCAAAGGCCGCCATATTGACCATGGCACAACATGCCATAGTCCTCTACATCCCTGTCAAATTTAGTGCATTTTGGTGCAGCCTATAAGAAGTTATAGGCGGTGTGAACGATTGCGCCACTCACGGGTTCGTGCCTCTTTAAAAACTACGACCCAGCACACAGAAATGGATTTTCAAGCGCGGTTGCGCTAATATTTTAATAAACACAAAAATAAATACAGCAAAACAAAACAAACAAACACCTAACTCCGATTTGGAGCACTTACTACACAGGTAATTTCCCTGACTAACTTGCAGGACGGCTAAGCCGTTTACCTGGCATACAAACAAAAAACCCCACAGGTTTACACAGCACTTACTTCAAGGACTGCTTTCGGAAGCAGAGCACCTCTCCCGCTTCCTTCTACTCAGCAGCCCAGAGCAGACTAACTGCTCCTCTTAAATACCCTGCACCTGGTCCCAATTTAATAATAAGCACCAGGTGCAGGGAATGATTCATAATACAACAATTCACAAATCAATTAAACAATAAAGTAAAACAATTAAACTAAACAAAAGAGGTGCCATTTTTTCTTCAGGGAGGTTTTAACCCCTCCCTGCTGTCTCACACATCCCGCTGCCTTACACATCCTTCTCCCCAAGTGTGCAACACTGACGGCCATTCCAAGGCCACCTCCCCTAAAACATAACCACCCACCCTCGAGTCCATAAATGTCCTTTTCGCCCTCTTCCACGGGCGGACTTGAGGGTGGATCGGTCCACGCCCCGCCCAGCCAGGTAGGGACCGCGCACCGGCGACGAAGGACCCCAACGGTTTGTCAGGGGCGACCGGAACGACAACCGGGCACTGGAGGCTGCAGCAGCGGGCAGAGGTCTGCAGCTGGGACCCAGTGTAGCGGCGTCCGGTCACCAAGGGGAAGCGAAGCAGTGACCAGGGGAGCTTAAGCGGCGTCTGGGAGCAGTGCAGCGGCGTCTTTGTGTCCAGGAGGAGCGGAGCAGGGGACCAGGTGCAGAACTGTGACCGATTCTGCCGACTCCTGGGCTCTAGGTCAAGTGAAGGGAGGTCCAGGCCAACCGACAGGGTGTCCAGGAGCAAGGGCGAGGACCGCATGCAGCTGTGCCGGACTGGACCGCAGGGGTGGTGGTCGGGGCTGTGGTGGAGGTATGCTTTTAGCCTCCTCCCCTCTGGGCTCCTCCCTTCTGGGCTCCGGAGCGGCAGCTCTTCCCCTCTGGGCTCTGGCAGCAGCAGCTCTTCCCCTCTGGGCTCTGGCAGCGGCAGCTCTTCCCCTCTGGGCTCTGGCAGCGGCAGCTCTTCCCCTCTGGGCTCTGGCAGCGGCAGCTCTTCCCCTCTGGGCTCTGGCAGCGGCGGCTCTTCCCTCTGGGCTCTGGCAGCGGCGGCTCTTCCCCTCTGGGCTCTGGCAGCGGCGGCTCTTCCCCTCTGGGCTCTGGCAGCGGCTCTTCCCCTCTGGGCTCTGGCAGCGGCTCTTCCCCTCTGGGCTCTGGCAGCGGCGGCTCTTCCCCTCTGGGCTCTGGCAGCGGCGGCTCTTCCCCTCTGGGCTCTGGCAGCGGCGGCCCTTCCCCTCTGGGCTCTGGCAGTGGCGGCTCTTCCCCGCTGGGCTCTGGCAGCGCGGCTCCTCCCTCTGGGCTCTGGGGCTGGAGTCAGCGGGGCCCCTCTTGCTTGCTCCCACTTTTGGAGCAGCAGGTCTAGCTCTGTCGGCTCCGGATCCGGTATCCCCCACTCCTGTCTCCATTTCTTGTTTTGCTCTTTTTGAGCAGCAGTGTTCTTATTGATTCTTTCAATCAAGTCTTTAAAATCCATCTTACTGGGTCGTAGGGCGCCACACACGCTGTCACCAAATGTGAACGATTGCGCCACTCACGGGTTCGTGCCCCTTTAAAACTACGACCCAGCACACAGAAATGGATTTTCAAGCTGCTGCGCTTAATATTTTAATAAACACAAAAATAAATACAGCAAAACAAAACAAACAAACACCTAACTCCGATTTGGAGCACTTACTACACAGGTAATTTCCCTGACTAACTTGCAGGACGGCTAAGCCGTTTACCTGGCATACAAACAAAAAACCCCACAGGTTTACACAGCACTTACTTCAAGGACTGCTCGGAAGCAGAGCACCTCTCCCGCTTCCTTCTACTCAGCAGCCCAGAGCAGACTAACTGCTCCTCTTAAATACCCTGCACCTGGTCCCAATTTAATAATAAGCACCAGGTGCAGGGAATGATTCATAATACAACAATTCACAAATCAATTAAACAATAAAGTAAAACAATTAAACTAAACAAAAGAGGTGCCATTTTTTCTTCAGGGAGGTTTTAACCCCCTCCCTGCTGTCTCACACATCCCGCTGCCTTACACATCCTTCTCCCCAAGTGTGCAACACTGACGGCCATTCCAAGGCCACCTCCCCCCCTAAAACATAACCACCCACCCTCGAGTCCATAAATGTCCTTTTTCGCCCTCTTCCACGGGCGGACTTGAGGGTGGATCGGTCCACGTCCCGGCCCAGCCAGGTAGGGACCGCGCACCGGCGACGAAGGACCCCAACGGTTTGTCAGGGGCGACCGGAACGACAACCGGGGCACTGGAGGCTGCAGCAGCGGGCAGAGGTCTGCAGCTGGGACCCAGTGTAGCGACGTCCGGTCACCAAGGGGAAGCGAAGCAGTGACCAGGGGGAGCTTAAGCGACGTCTGGGAGCAGTGCAGCGACGTCTTTGTGTCCAGGAGGAGCGGAGCAGGGGACCAGGTGCAGAACTGTGACCGATTCTGCCGACTCCTGGGCTCTAGGTCAAGTGAAGGGAGGTCCAGGCCAACCGACAGGGTGTCCAGGAGCAAGGGGCGAGGGACCGCATGCAGCTGTGCCGGACTGGACCGCAGGGGTGGTGGTCGGGGCTGTGGTGGAGGTATGCTTTTCGCCTCCTCCCCTCTGGGCTCCTCCCTTCTGGGCTCCGGAAGCGGCAGCTCTTCCCCTCTGGGCTCTGGCAGCAGCAGCTCTTCCCCTCTGGGCTCTGGCAGCGGCAGCTCTTCCCCTCTGGGCTCTGGCAGCGGCAGCTCTTCCCCTCTGGGCTCTGGCAGCGGCAGCTCTTCCCCTCTGGGCTCTGGCAGCGGCGGCTCTTCCCCTCTGGGCTCTGGCAGCGGCGGCTCTTCCCCTCTGGGCTCTGGCAGCGGCGGCTCTTCCCCTCTGGGCTCTGGCAGCGGCTCTTCCCCTCTGGGCTCTGGCAGCGGCTCTTCCC
Organism: Acipenser oxyrinchus oxyrinchus; assembly: GCA_030684275.1. Lineage (NCBI taxonomy): Eukaryota > Metazoa > Chordata > Actinopteri > Acipenseriformes > Acipenseridae > Acipenser > Acipenser oxyrinchus. The sequence continues at coordinate 44,328,959 of CM060252.1, forward strand.
CTCTGGGCTCTGGCAGCGGCGGCTCTTCCCCTCTGGGCTCTGGCAGCGGCGGCTCTTCCCCTCTGGGCTCTGGCAGCGGCGGCCCTTCCCCTCTGGGCTCTGGCAGCGGCGGCTCTTCCCCGCTGGGCTCTGGCAGCGGCGGCTCCTCCCCTCTGGGCTCTGGGGCTGGAGTCAGCGGGGCCCCTCTTGCTTGCTCCCACTTTTGGAGCAGCAGGTCTAGCTCTGTCGGCTCCGGATCCGGTATCCCCCACTCCTGTCTCCACTTCTTGTTTTGCTCTTTTTGAGCAGCAGTGTTCTTATTGATTCTTTCAATCAAGTCTTTAAAATCCATCTTACTGGGTCGTAGGGGCGCCCACACACGCTGTCACCAAATGTGAACGATTGCGCCACTCACGGGTTCGTGCCCCTTTAAAAACTACGACCCAGCACACAGAAATGGATTTTCAAGCGCGGTTGCGCTAATATTTTAATAAACACAAAAATAAATACAGCAAAACAAAACAAACAAACACCTAACTCCGATTTGGAGCACTTACTACACAGGTAATTTCCCTGACTAACTTGCAGGACGGCTAAGCCGTTTACCTGGCATACAAACAAAAAACCCCACAGGTTTACACAGCACTTACTTCAAGGACTGCTCGGAAGCAGAGCACCTCTCCCGCTTCCTTCTACTCAGCAGCCCAGAGCAGACTAACTGCTCCTCTTAAATACCCTGCACCTGGTCCCAATTTAATAATAAGCACCAGGTGCAGGGAATGATTCATAATACAACAATTCACAAATCAATTAAACAATAAAGTAAAACAATTAAACTAAACAAAAGAGGTGCCATTTTTTCTTCAGGGAGGTTTTAACCCCCTCCCTGCTGTCTCACACATCCCGCTGCCTTACAGCGGTTTTATAGCCAGTTGCGTATGTTGATGATGTCATGCATCGCGTTTGACCTTTTGGAAAGGTCAGAGGTCACAGGCGATGACATTTTTACATAGAGCACATATGCATGTTCCATTATAACTATGACCCTGTCGGCACACGCTAGGAGTTAAAATTTCAACGTATTTTCAACGCCGATTTCTGTGCCGGTACCTGACAAGGGGCAACCCCTCTGCAAGCCCCACTTGTATTTAGCCCGGCCCAACGTGGTTTACTGGGGAAGAACAGCGGGTAAATATGCCACATATGCCAATTGCTCAGCTTCTTATTCACTTTATTTATCTATGTTCAATAAGTAGCCTTGCATTTAACGGGTTAAATCATGTCGGCCTGCTGATTTTTCTGCAGGTATCTAGCGAGGGGCACCCCCTCTGTAAGCTACACCAGTGTTTAGGCTGGCCCAATGTGGTTTACTGGGGAAGAACAGCAGGCAAACATGCCATATATGCCAATCGCTCAGCTTCCTATTCGCTCTTTATGTATCTACGTTGAATAAGTACAGAAATCGGCGGCACAAAGTGATTTAACCCTTTAAATGCAAGGCTTTTTCCAGCGAAGAAGCTGTGCAATTGGCATATGCAGCATGTTTGCCCTCTGTTCTGCCCCAGTAAACCACGTTGGGCTGGGCTAAATACAGGTGTAGTTTACAAAGGTGGGTGCCCCTCGCCAGGTACCTGCAGAGAAATCGGCGGCCCAAAGTGATTTAACTCGTTAAATACAAGGCTATTTATTCAATGTACAGTACTGTGCAAAAGTTTTAGGCAGGTGTGAAAAAATGCTGTAAAGTAAGAATGCTTTCAAAAATAGACATGTTAATAGATTATATTTATCAATTAACTAAATGCAAAGTGAGTGAACAGAAGAAAAATCTAAATCAAATCCATATTTGGTGTGACAACCCTTTACCTTCAAAACAGCATCAATTCTTCTAGGTACACTTGCACAAAGTCAGGGATTTTGTAGGCATATAGTCAGGTGTATGATTAAACAATTATACCAAACAGGTGCTAATGATCATCAATTCAATATGTAGGTTGAAACACAATCATTAACTGAAACAGAAACAGCTGTGTAGGAGGAATAAAACTGGGTGAGGAACAGCCAAACTCAGCTAACAAGGTGAGGTTGCTGAAGACAGTTTACTGTCAAAAGTCATACACCATGGCAAGACTGAGCACAGCAACAAGACACAAGGAAGTTATACTGCATCAGCAAGGTCTCTCCCAGGCAGAAATTTCAAGGCAGACAGGGGTTTCCAGATGTGCTGTCCAAGCTCTTTTGAAGAAGCACAAAGAAATGGGCAACGTTGAGGACCGTAGACGCAGTGGTCGGCCAAGGAAACTTACTGCAGCAGATGAAAGACACATCATGCTTACTTCCCTTCGCAATCGGAAGATGTCCAGCAGTGCCATCAGCTCAGAACTGGCAGAAAACAGTGGGACCCTGGTACACCCATCTACTGTCCAGAGAAGTCTGGTCAGAAGTGGCCTTCATGGAAGACTTGCGCCAAAAAGCCATACCTCCGACGTGGAAACAAGGCCAAGCGACTCAACTATGCACGAAAACACAGGAACTGGGGTGCAGAAAAATGGCAGCAGGTGCTCTGGACTGATGAGTCAAAATTTGAAATATTTGGCTGTAGCAGAAGGCAGTTTGTTCGCCGAAGGGCTGGAGAGCGGTACACGAATGAGTGTCTGCAGGCAACAGTGAAGCATGGTGGAGGTTCCTTGCAAGTTTGGGGCTGCATTTCTGCAAATGGAGTTGGGGATTTGGTCAGAATTAATGGTCTCCTCAATGCTGAGAAGTACAGGCAGATACTTATCCATCATGCAATATCATCAGGGAGGCATCTGATTGGCCCCAAATTTATTCTGCAGCATGACAACGACCCCAAACATACAGCGAAAGTCATTAAGAACTATCTTCAGCGTAAAGAAGAACAAGGAGTCCTGGAAGTGATGGTATGGCCCCCACAGAGCCCTGATCTCAATATCATCGAGTTTGTCTGGGATTACATGAAGAGAGAGAAGCAACTGAGGCTGCCTAAATCCACAGAAGAACTGTGTTTAGTTCTCCAAGATGTTTGGGCCAACCTACCTGCCGAGTTCCTTCAAAAACTGTGTGCAAGTGTACCTAGAAGAATTGATGCTTGATGCTGTTTTGAAGATTTGATTTAGATTTTTCTTCTGTTCACTCACTTTGCATTTAGTTAATTGATAAATATAATCTATTAACATGTCTATTTTTGAAAGCATTCTTACTTTACAGCATTTTTTCACACCTGCCTAAAACTTTTGCACAGTACTGTAGATACATAAAGAGCAAATAAGAAGCTGAGCGATTGGCATATGTCGGAAGTGTACTCACTGTTCTGCCCCAGTAAACCACGTTGGGCCAGGCTAAATACAGGTGTAGCTTGCAGAAGGGGTGCCCCTCGCTGGGTACCTTCAGAGAAAAATCGGCAGCCCAACGTGATTTAACCCGTTAAATGCAAGGCTACTTATTCAATGTAGATACATAAAGAGTGAATAAGAAGCTGAGCAATTGGCATATGTAGCATGTTTACCCGCTGTTCTGCCCCAGTAAACCACGTTGGGCTGGGCTAAATACAGGTGTAGTTTGCAGTGGGGGTGAGCCTCGCCAGATATCTACAGAGAAATCAGTGGCCCGACGTGATTGAACCTGTTAAATGCAAGACTACTTATTCAATGCAGATACATAAAGAGCAAATAAGATGCTGAGCGATTGGCATATGTGGCAAATTTCCCGCTGTTCTTCCCCAGTAAACCACGTTGGGCCAGGCTAAATACAAGTGGGGCTTTGTGGCGGAGTGTCCTGCCCCTATTTATTATTATTTGTGTTTTTTTTGCGCCGTAGTTAAAAGCGCAGCGTCTTTTGTTATTATTTATCATTTAAAACCTCGTGAGGATGCATGACTGATCAGCTACTGATTATTTAACTAGCTGACAGTCATGCATCCTTACCAAACGCGTGCAGACTGTGGCCGAGGGGTAATAAGATAATCAACAGCTAGTTAACCCCTTGGCCAGAGTATAAGAACCTGCAGCTGTCCGTACTGCAGGGTTGGGTGTACAGAGAGGAGGTACAGGGCGATAGAGAGGAATTTAACAATTGCTAAAACGTGCTGGATTAGCCAGCACGACACTTACTTGTTTGTCTGTCTGATTCGTTTGGCCCTCGTGCCCTTTGGTTTTGTTGTTTTGTTTAAATCTTTTGTTTTTGTTTTGTTTGTTAATAAATCAGCTGAGTGCCATAGCATTCAGCTTCACCCGCCCATCCATTGTTTGGTTTCAGTTACTTCCTGGTCCGTGACATCACCACACCTCACCACTGCGAGCCAGCCTGTCACAGGCTTGCAGAAGGGTTGCCCCTTGTCAGGTACCGGCAGAGAAATCGGTGGCCCAAAGTGATTTAACCAGTTAAATTCAAGGCTACTTCTTCAACGTAGACAAATACATTTATGCACTAAAAGCCTGCGAATAAGAAGCTGAGTGAATGAGAAGCTGGCGAATAAGAAGACAACTTCAGCCTAAAACCACAGACGTGTGAAATGTTTGTATGTAAATGGAATTTGTGTATAGTAAAAGAAGTGCTCTATTTCTAAACAGCAGTGTTTATACCTCATTAAACCTGGGCTCTTGACCGGAGGGTTGTGGGTTCAATCCGGGGTGAGGGACACTGCTGTTAGAACATAAGAACATAAGAAAGTTTACAAACGAGAGGTGGCCATTCAGCCCATCTTGCTCGTTTACTTGTTAGTAGCTTATTGATCACAGAATCTCATCAATCAGCTTCTTGAAGGATCCCAGGGTGTCAGCTTCAACAACATTACTGGGGAGTTGGTTCCAGACCCTCACAATCCTCTGTGTAAAAAAGTGCCTCCTATTTTCAGTTCTGAATGCCCCTTTGAACATTGGAGCACATTCTGGCTAAAACCAATTCCAAAATGTTTTTCCAATATTATAACAGCAAGAGAAGATTCAAAGAGGAGGTTAAATGTCTAAGAGACACAAATGGCAAAATCATAGATGAAGAAAAAAAAAATAGCAAATATATTAAATGATTACTTTTCACACGTTTTTACAAAGGAGGTCACGGACAACATGCCCCACATGTCGACCTGTTCCTATCCAATTTTAAATAACTTCAGCATAACAGAGGCAGAAGTGTTAAAGGGACTAGGAGCTCTTAAAATAAACAAATCCCCTGGGCCGGATGAGATCCTCCCAATAGTACTCAAAGAAATGAAAGAAGTTATTTACAAACCGCTAACCAAGATCATGCAACAATCTCTTGACACAGGGGTTGTACCGACAGACTGGAAAATTGCAAAAGTAATACCGATCCACAAAAAGGGAGAAAAAACCGAACCAGGTAACTACAGACCAATAAGCCTGACTTCTATTATATGTAAACTTATGGAAACTATAATAAGATCCAAAATGGAAAATTACCTATATGGTAACAATATCCTGGGAGACAGTCAGCATGGTTTTAGGAAAGGGAGATCGTGTCTAACTAACCTGCTTGACCTTTTTGAGGATGCAACATTGAAAATGGATAAATGCAAAGCATACGACATGGTTTATTTAGATTTCCAGAAAGCTTTTGACAAAGTCCTGCATAAAAGATTAATTCTCAAACTGAACCCAGTAGGGATTCAAGGAAATGCATGCACATGGATTAGGGAGTGGTTAACATGTAGAAAACAGAAAGTAATGATTACAGGAGAAACCTCAAAATGGAATGAGGTAACGAGTGGTGTACCACAGGGATCAGTATTAGGTCCTCTGCTATTCCTAATCTACATTAATGATTTAGATTCTGGTATAGTAAGGAAACTCGTTAAATTTGCAGACGACACAAAAGTAGGAGGAGTGGCAAACACTGTTGCAGCAGCAAAGGTCATTCAAAATGATCTAGACAGCATTCAGAACTGGGCAGACACATGGCAAATGACATTTAATAGGGAAAAGTGTAAAGTATTGCATGCAGGCAATAAAAATGTGCATTGTAAATATTATATGGGAGATACTGAAACTGAAGAAGGGAACTATGAAAAAGACCTAGGAGTTTATGTTGACTCAGAAATGTCTTCATCTAGACAATGTGGGGAAGCTATAAAAAAGGCCAACAAGATGCTCGGATATATTGTGAGAAGTGTTGAATTTAAATCAAGGGAAGTAATGTTAAAACTTTACAATGCATTATTAAGACCTCACCTAGAATATTGCTTTCAGTTCTGGTCACCTCGTTACAAAAAGGATATTGCTGCTCTAGAAAGAGTGCAAAGAAGAGCAACCAGAATTATCCCGGGTTTAAAAGGCATGTCGTATGCAGACAGGCTAAAAGAATTTAATCTGTTCAGTCTTGAACAAAGAAGACTACACGGCGATCTGATTCAAACATTCAAAATCCTAAAAGGTATAGACAATGTCGACCCAGGGGACTTCTTTGACCTGAAAAAAGAAACAAGGAACAGGGGTTTCAAATGGAGATTAGATAAAGGGGCATTCAGAACAGAAAATAGGAGGCACTTTTTTTACACAGAGAATTGTGAGGGTCTGGAACCAACTCCCCAGTAATGTTGTTGAAGCCGACACCCTGGGATCCTTCAAGAAGCTGCTTGATGAGATTCTGGGATCAATAAGCTACTAACAACCAAACTAGCAAGATGGGCTGAATGGCCTCCTCTCGTTTGTAAACTTTCTTATGTTCTTATGTTCTTACTTAGTGCATAAGAACTCTGTGAGCCAAAATGGCGTCAGTTACATCCTCCAGACCATAGCTATATATCTATGATCCAGACGGTGTGTACTTTCTAGAGTGCTGCTTCACGCTGTCAGAAATTCAGATTACAAGTTTGTGCACCATAATTTCTTAAAGTTCTTCTTAGTTTACTATGTACGTAACCTTGTGTAAGTCTGCCAAACAAATAAAAAATAAAATTAATCACTACTAGTTGTAGCCTATGTGTTTGTTATTTTTTATACACATACAAAATTAATCATATCTATAGTTAACTATTTTGCACAAATTATGATTAATACATCTAAGTCATCTTGAGTAAAGTCAGCCAAATTACTAAATAATAATAATAATAATAATAATAATAATAATAATAATAATAATAATATACACCTAATTTCCAAAATAAATAAATACAAACATCTACTGGTATTGTAACATTATTGTACCCATGGCTTAATTATATAACTTGTGATTACATATTGCTATTACAAAGATTACATGACGATTTACAACTACGGTTAAATATTTTATAATTTAATAATGACGGCGATTCACCTTAGTCCGTTGACGTTCTTAAACGTCTATTATATTTTACATTATTAAATATACATTTTCTAAATGTTATTTTACTGTGGTAAATACTAAATATATACACATTTAAACTTTGTTTATATAAAATGTACATGTTGCAGTTATGGGTGTGCTTCAACGGGCGATTGATCACATGACTGATCCCTAAAGGTTTACTGGATAGAAGAGGAATTGGGCAAACAGCGTTTTGCTATGTGCTGAATAAATACCACGGATTAGTTCGAGCCTCTCTTTTTTGTTGTAAAAAACAATGGGTGACTCCAAATGTATAGAAAAAAAATACGTAAGAAATGCAATTGACTTTTTTTTTTTTAAAGATTAAATTAAATTAGATTGATACTGATGGCTAAACAATGCTAATGGTTCAAACGGTTATGTTATCTCTAGGATTATAAATATATTATTATTATTATTATTATTATTATTATTATTATTATTATTATTATTATTATTATTATTGTCAAACTATATTTAATGTTTATGAACCCAGTCAACAAAATATAGATTCTCACTAGCTTTTGTGATGTGCAGTTCGTGAACGACTCGTTCTTTCCGGTTCAAATAAACCTACGTAAACAATCTTTATGCGGTCCACATTGATTGGTTTTGTGTCACTGAATCAGTGAATCAAATGAACTAAATGAATCGAGTCACTAAACGGAATCGAACTGCCCATCACTGCTCCGCACTACTACCAGGCAAAGTTAGTAGATCACCGATTCACTTATTGTCCCGCCCAGCGAGCATAATTGACTGTAGCTCGAAAAGATTGTGCCAAAATGAAAAGACGAAATAAATAAAGAAATAAAAAACGAAATAAATAGACATAAAAAAGAAATAAATATAGATATAAAAACCTAATAAATACAGAAATAAAGAAATAAATATATAAGTAAATAAAAAAAATAAAAAACGAAATAAATACGTAAATAAATAACGAAATAAATAAATAAATAGATAAATTATTAAATATATTTCAGTTTCTACTTATTTATGTATTTATTTCGTTTTATATTTATTTATTTATTTATTTATATTTGTATGTATTTATTTCGTTTTTATTTCTTTATTTAATTATTTATTTCGAATTTTATTTATTTATTTATTTTTTAATTTTGGCACAAATTATCCTCCATAGGATTCACTCGTGTACCAGTTCTCTGCGCATGGAAACCACATTTTCACAAACGAGCACGAATACTTTACGCATAATTAATGTCCGGTGAATGAATAAAAACTGCTTGAATGGTCCCGACCGAGCCCGTTACTATTAGATATAAACACTTGAATTGATTACATTATATCAATAAAACGGTTGGCTCCTGCTCACCTTCAGTAATCAAGTAGGCAAGCCATATTGCATGTGTGCTGTCACTTAAGAGAAATAAAACTGTTTGCAAACGTTAACCTTTTTCTATAAATCTAAAATTATATTTGACCGATCTACTTTTGAAATCCACGTGTAACATTTCACATTTGGATACTGCACATTCAGGTGCAGTTTTGAGTGCTCTTTAATTTTTGCTGTGTAAATTACACTAAAACAACATGCCCAACAAAACATCATGACGCAGCTTTACTACGCTGCATTTACGAGTGTTCTTCCAAACATGTAATTTGTTGCAGATACCTATTCAGACCGTTGGTGTGGTGGTCCGTCTTACTTTAATACACACAATCTCGATTTCGTTATCGATTAATAGTAGCCTACTCACTTTAAGAAAAGCCTCCAGTAAAACTTTAAGACGATGCTGCACTGTCCTGCGCCGTGTCTGGTTTTCTTCGGTGGAATGTAGAGGGACAGGCTGTTGAACCCTTAGATGTTGCATTTTTAAAAAATATATTTCTTATTATCGAGTACACTCACATGAGGAAATACGTCCACTTTGTCAGTCAGAAAGTGCAAATGTGGTAACGTTACACTGGTAGGCATAAATCAATATTTTAGAGATGATTATTGTGAAGAGTCTGAATCGGCGCTGATCTCTACTGTCAGGTGGGGGGGACGAAACGTATGGCAATTTAGGAAAATAAGGCGTGACGTCACCACAAATTCTTATAAACACAGATGGCGAGTATTGAAACGGTAGTGATAAGAAATGTTCTTAATGTACCTAATGTTAATGTTAACCCTTGTAATTTCGCCCCTTTCAACCCCCCAGCCCCCCACCCCCCACTTGTTTGTTGTTTAAGAAAAAAAACACAGTACTCCCTTAATTGAGTCCTCGCAATGTAACCAGGGATAACGTGTGAAACCGGTCGGCTTGAAAACACGGTTTTATTGCTAAAAAATCGGTATAATATTTGTAAATGGCGCAGGCTGTTTTGGATTTTGAAGCAAAACGATGCTTAAATTCCCTTTGCTACCAACTTCTTCATTACTTGCATCTGCAGCCGCAGGTTTCTAAGTAGTTGATATAGCCGACCCTGTATTAAAATAAATACATCTACTCTGTCTCCTGCTTTATACAGTTATTTATTAAACAGTGTATCAGCACTATCTATGCATAGGTTTCATATGTGTTGCAGCGCTAGATAATACAAGTTGGAAACAAGTTGTGTATAGGGTCGAAATTACAATAGACTCAGCGATTACCTTCGCAAAACGAAAAGCTACATTTTCATCAAAACATTTTTCTATGTCAACTTTGTTTTCACTTTGCGTTTTTCACCGTCCCTTAATTAAACATATTCATGTCAAAGCGTTTTCGGTAAATAACAGAAGTTGCATTAAGTTTCCCAAAATCATGTGTGTGTAAGATTAGCCCTTATATTTTATATATTAAAAAAAGAAAAAAAATCCTACCTCACTAACTTTAAGCCTTAAGGAGGCTGTGTGGTCCAGTGGTTAAAGAAAAGGGCTTGTAACCAGGAGGTCCCCGGTTCAAATCCCACCTCAGCCACTGAGTCATTGTGTAACCCTGAGCAAGTCACTTAACCTCCTTGTGCTCCGTCTTTTGGGTGAGATGTAATTGTTAGTGACTCTGCAGCTGATGCATAGTTCACACACCCTAGTCTATGTAAGTCGCCTTGGATAAAGGAGTCTGCTAAATAAACTAATAATAATAATAACTAACTTCTGTCAGTTTTTCACTGCTGCAAGAGTGGGTGATGTACTTATACATTATAACTTCATTATATACTTTGTATATGCATTTACCTGTTCTACTGTATATAGTCTTACAATGTAACCTAATTTATTGTAGTTATGCTTTGTAACTTTTTTTGACTTTCTTGTATATGCACTCATTATATGTCTTGTATACCATCGTAGGTTTTCCTGGATAAGGGTGTCTGCCAAGCAAATAAATAATAATAATAATAATAATAATAATAATAATAATAATAATAATAATAATAATAATAATAATAATAATAATAACGTTTCACATATGTGTATTTTTGTCAAAGCAGACTTTTTAATGTCAGTTGGAAATGTAGGAAACATATATGTGAACCAATTGTAAATATCAAAATGAGCACATTAATACATTTCAAATTAATTTCACCAGTCAGCGTGTGTTCAAGTGTCCCAATACACAATGAGCTGAAAAACACTTCTAGTAATAAAAGAGAATGATTAAAGGGTTGTAAAGCTACCTGATATAATTGGAGCTGATTAAATTAATACAGCTGTGTGTCATTTTGAAATGGTCTGTATAAGACAATTGTGGTCTGCACCACTACAAACTCAACTATGGAGAAGTGTGAAATTCAGCTGACCACAACCATAAATCTCATCGTATCATCTGCACTAAAGGAAAGGATCCAATCTGATGAAAAATATTAATAATATTGGGCAACTTCAATGTGCTTACCATTCCTGCATTCTTGAAAATGCAGCTATCTGGGGTTTTTTTTATTTTTAATAGTGGTTTGTGCATAGTTGGAAATGTACTATGCATTATTCTAAATGTAAATGAGTAGTCCTCTCAGCTACATTTAATTAGTGCTGTATAATTTCTTACCAAGTGTACTGTATAATTTAAATATCCTCAGACAGTGTTTGCAAATACTTATGGTATGTTGTTGTCTGTGACTGGTTCAATTACTGTCAGTCACTCATTACCTTCACTGTCCTAAACCATGGCTATGGCAGCTGGTGATTTGCTGAGGCACTGAAGGCCAATACAACAGTGCAAACAAAACATTTGTTTATTTTTTATTTTGTTAAGGCAGCACTTTATATCACTGCTTTTGAGATGGTTAATTATTTCATATTATAACATTCTTTTATATCCCGAATCTCAGAAAATGTACGGAAAGAGGTATTGCCCAAACAGTGCACAGTACTTCTCAACTGACTTCATTGCATTTTCATGTTTTACTTTTCCATCATACACCTTACATCAACTTTCAATAGTTTATTGTGGGGAATCTGGAGCTGAACCTTTGAGGAGAATGCAATGGCATGCTCACCAGAATGAAGATGGTCAGGCCACTTTGTGCTTCAATTAGACTTCTAAAAGGAAAACTTCTAAATAGTCCCAAGATATTCCATTGTAAATAACATAGCAACGCCCAAATCCAATTTGCCTTAGCCTTGCTTATTATTACCCACAGCGATATATGCAGAAAGAGTTAGTGAGTCAAAATAATGAAATGCTCAGTTCTTTTTTTTATATTGTTTTCCTTGTTTGATGTGGTGGACATGGGCTTCAAAGATGACCTTATGACTCATACTTTATATTAGAATCCCAGATCTGCCTGTTAGAATACCACTCATTCCTTCACGTGACAACACAACACATATGTTCGGATTGTTTCTTTATAGCAATGCCCATTTCTAATATACTTTTTCGGACGATGCTCTAAATTATGACGCAAGTGGAGCTTCGATTGCATCCTCTTCTTCTGTCATTAGAATTTCTCTCAACTCTGTCTCCATATTTGATTTGTTTGCTCTGCAGTTCCTCTACCACAGCTGTCCACGCTCCGTCTGCACAGACAATGCCGTCACCCGCAGACTTAAATCTGCAATCAGCCGGCAAAAAGAGTCTCGAACGCACACACTATTTAATAAGAGCTAACCCTCCATGTTACGTAGCGCCACGGCAGAGCGCTCTGCATATTGAACGCAGCCCACGTGTAAAAAAAAGTTCATAGGTCGACTCTTTTGTCTTAAACTATGTTGGGAACTGTAGTTATATGTTATTTTCACTCGTCTTCTCTACAGTATGGTGGTCTTGTGAAATGTTGGAACGTGTAAGCACAGTGTATTCTGGGAGTTGTAGTTCTATTGGCGTCTGCTTGTTGTTATCTCAGACGGGCCCGAGTGCTTGCAATCTGGGATTAGTAGTTTAAATTTAGGGTAATCGCTACAACAGTCAGGTTTTTCCTTTTCACAAAACTACGAATCCCGGCGAACCTCATCTTGATGTCAATATGGCTGCTATCAGACAGACAAAGGCAAGTCAGTCTGGTGTGTTAAATCATATTAGGAATAACTACAGTAGGATTCATTTTTAATAAAGCGGTTCATATTTTTGCTTGGGTGATAAACAGTGCAATAATACGAGGATTCTATTTTAATTCTTATATTAAATGGTGTGGGAGAGAAAGGTCCAGGATAAGGTAAGAATTGTCTTTGATTGTTATTGGTGGAGTTAATTATTATTATTATTATTATTATTATTATTATTATTATTATTTTTAAATTTACGCTGTACATTTTTATTATATATATATATATATATATATATATATATATATATATATATATATATATATATATATATATATATATATACTTATTGTGTCTCTGATTTCAAATGTCTGCATTCTGGTAATTGTATATGAAGATAGTGTTGCGATGTCAGTTATTCTTGTAATTACAATTTTCATTCGTTAGCTACAAATTAATAAGCAGGGGTGTGCAATTTTTGAAAAAAAAGTTCTTGTCCAAGGGGTAAAATGCTCGAAAAATCTACTTGTCCTTCTTAAGAACCTACTTGGCCCCGTATCACAAAACACACACACACAAAGTAGAATACAGCTTGTAGGATTTTGGTTTTATTTAACCGTGAACACAATCAATCAGTTAGTGATTAACAGGGGTGGATGTAGCCTTGTAGCTTGAATGGTTCACCACATTCTTCCAAGATACACAAAAGGTCCCTGTGACCTCATCTCAACAAATGTATAACATACTTTAAGGAAATGTTCCTTTCAGTGCAGTTTGGAACATATTTGCTTGTAAATTTAAGTAACATACTAAGAGTACAACTATAATAAGCAATACTTTGAGTTATTAAAATATAAAAATAGCTTTTGCCTGTTTTTTTCCCCATTCTTTCTATAAGCTGAATTCAACTCCTGGTGTACAGGTGTATTAGTTTGTTGCATCACTGATATGAAATCATTGCTTTGTGGAATTATGATTTTTCATGATGTGCTTTCAATTTAGTAACTGCGGACCCCCAGACTTTTAAAGGACTTGTTGTAACCTGTTAAGTTTTTTTTTTTACTGGTTTTCTACCAAAATCCACGCAATATTTACAGTAGGCCCCATCAAATTTTGCAAAGACAAAATCTGTTTTTTTCTTTTGTTTATTTCTATTTGATCCTTTTTTAAAACCATGTACAGCATTTACCAGCTATTTTTCCTCATCTAACACTTGTGCCATGATGGTTAACTGGAACACTGCTGCAGCAGGGTGATCCTGGTTTCATACCCTGTCCCTGATGTCTTTATTTAATTTAATTTATTTATTTATTTATTTGGGAGTGCAAAATTCTTTCCCTGTACTACTCACTGAAAAATAAATACAGAAATTAATTAATACATAAACACCTTGCCATGAGATTTAGTCTATTTTATTTTAAAATAATCAAATATTGCACAGATAATCTCTATAAGCGCTTAATTTCTATTATTATAAGGCCAAAAAAAAAAAAAAAAGATGTGTGGTTTGGGTTATCCGACCCCTATTTTTTCCCCACCCGAACCTAAATGTTTCTTGCTTATAAAATGTTAGGGTCTGAGCAGCATGGTGCAGCAAATCGCCATGTAGTTGTTTTGCGCTGTTGTTTGAAAAATGCAACCACATACCAGAAAAAAGAATTCTAACCAATCAGACTTGGGGGTGGACAGCGTCCACTCACTTTTTTAGATGGGTGAACTCCGTCCACCCACTATTTTTGGTGAAATGCCATTTTTCACACTCTTCGTTGTTATTTATCTTGAATAGGATCCTATTTTATTTCTCACCAATACTAAATTGTATAATGTTCCTGATGCAATTTTTCTTTGAACTGTGTCTCGTCTGTGTGTGCTCTCTGGCTGAACAGTACTGAAATTGACAAGCGGCATGGGGAACTGAAGTTGACATGACTGTTTTTTGTTTTTTTTTAAACGTTGATTGCATTTCTATTTTTTAAAAGAATGTTGATAACATGTGTAGATTCCGTTATGATATTTTATAAAATAAACTAAGTAAAAATTAACAGTAGCTGACCTTTTTTTTCTTCCAAAACTGACAAACGAAATACTACACGACAACTAGATGAAAACAGCACACAACAGCCACTACCTCCCTCATCGATCCTGCATTCCTTCACTGTAAAAAATTTGAAGTTGAGTCAACTTAATCTTAAGGCAACCAGCTGCACAGCTTTTCTGAGTAAACTCAACTTTTGGGCACAATGTTCAACAAACTTGAATTCCTGATTTGTCTCAACTCACAATTTTTTGCTCATCAAATGGTATTTCTATTGCTATGAGTAATTAAATCGCTAAGTTGAATGAACGTAAGGTTAAACATTGCAGGGACTCGAAAGTTTATGTTAGTAGGACTTGACACGCTGGGTTCTCTAAACAAATATTTTTTTTGCTCAGTAAATGCACTTTTTATTGCCATGGGGACTTACATATCTTTGTTACATGCACTTCAGATTAAATATTGCACTGATTTAAAGTCTGTGTTAATAGAACTTGTACAAAAAAAAATAAAAAATGCTGTGCAGCTGTTTTTTGGTACACAAAAAATCACAAACCAATAACTTGGTGAAACCCAACATAGTGTTTGTCTTTAAACTGAAATATTTTGTTTGCACAGCCAAGTGACTGTATAGCCTAGTATTAACAACAAATAGAACAATTTTGCTGCAAGGATACTGTAGGCTGGATATCCTTTGGGCTATTTCATGCACAACAAAACCCGTATTGCATGACGTCTACTGAAGTGCAGATTGTTTTTAATACAGAAAACAAAAACTTGGTCAAACCTGACATGATGGTGTTTGTCAGACTACTTTTACTTGAAAATTTTGGTTGCACATTCAAGTGACTCTGTATAGCCTAGTATTATAAACAAATAGAACATTTTTGCTGCAAGGCTATACAGGCTGAACATCGGATCTTCTCAACAAAACCCATATTACCACTAAAGTGCTGTTGGTTTTTGACACACAGAAAACACAATGCAAAAACTAGGCCAAATCCAACATGTTGTTTGTCAGACCTTACTTAAACTGAAAAATGTGGTTTGCACATCCAAGTGACTCTGTACAGCCTGTTCATAACAAAAATAAATACATACAATGTTGCTGCAACAAAACTGTACTGCATGATATCCACTACAGTGCTCAGAGTTTTTGATACAAAGAAAACTCAGTTAACCACAACTTGGTCAATCTCAACATAATGTTGATCACACCTCACATTATTTACTCTATCATCCACTCTAAGATATTAAGATCTTTGTGGGTGGATGTTATCCTCACAGCAAGAGCTTGGTTTTCAGAGACTGCACCCTAGCAGACTGTTGGAAGTGAGTTGGAGCTGGCTACATCATCTTCGACGACTGTGATGATGCCAACTTTGACGCCTTTGGTGTAGCTCTCCTCAGGGTCAGTGTCCTGGTGTCAACAGGGAAAAACAGAATGGAATTTGTGGAATTACTAAATATCAAAATCAATTATGTACTCCAAACAATTCATTACATGTTTTGAGATGTTATTGATTGGAGATATACATATGCATTAATGGGGACAAATTCATATAAGGTTATGCCCGCTAGGGTCCACACAGACAATCATCGATGTGGAGGTCAATAGTGGAGGTATGCAGAAGTGGAGGACAATCCACTTCCGCATTCAAACAGCGAACCGACAGCATTTTAGAACAACACCTGGCCCTTTAATGTACTTAAAAGTGTGCGTAGAATATACTCCTAAAATGCTCTGGAAAAAAGACAGCAATAACCTTTTCACACAGCTAAACCAAACAAAACTGTGCTGGCCTGGCCACAAATTATCTCTGATTTGATGGAAATATGCTGGGATAGATGATGTGAAAAATAATTTTCTGAGCCAGCCCGGTAAAGGTTAGCTGGTAGACCCCCCTAATATACATGTGCCTCATCTAGTGCACTGCATCCCATCCTCTAGCATGTAAACCAAGTCTTCAAAATAAAAGTGTTGTGCATCATCCTCCCTGTAGGTCTGTGACTTTTATTTTGCCATACTTTTACTTTACAGACTCGACATACATGCTAGAGCACCATACACTGAGCACTGGATGAACCTAAAATCCCTTACAAGCACTCAAATTCAATTCCTTACACAGCAAAATGCGTCTCTGAAACTTGGGTCTAATTTTTGATGTCACTTTATTCAGCTACAATCCACTTTTAACTTTTGAGGTTTTGAGTCGTCATGGCAACAAAAATGCCAAAGTAGTTTACAGCTCAATTAGGTGACAAGGCTGATGTAAATAACATAAAGCAAAAAAGCAATTAGTATACTTGCCTGTTCTTCTGTAAACAGTGCAGGCCACCTCTCTCTGACTTCAGACACCTGTGGCTCCGCCTCAACTATCTCTTGCCTCCTCAGAGAAAATGTGAGGTCCATGTTGGAGTTGATGTAGGTCTTGTTCACACTTCTCTTCTTCATCTCTTTCACCAATGCACTTCTTTCCTCTTCAGAGTTTAGAGTATCTGTCACTAATTCTGGAGCAGTTTGTGTGGATGGCCCTACATCATCATTTTGATTAGAGTTCAATGGCTGGTCAAGGCTGTGTGACAACTCCTCATTTGTGCTTGTTATTGATGTTTTGAAATCTTTAAGAGTGATTTTTGTGTGTTCTACTCTTATGAGCCTTAAAAGTTGAAAGCATGTTGCTTTGGAATTCACAGTTTATGAAAGGGCACCTAACTGTCTCGTGATTCTTTAAATGCCGTCTAATATAGCCAAAAAACTGGCTCTCATTACAAATGTCTTTATAGTCGCACAGCTCACAATGAAATGTTGAGTTTTCTTGACTTAGTGCCCTTGCATGTGATCGTGTAAGGTGAGATTTTAAAGCACCTGGAGTCCTGAAGGAGCAGATGCAATCGTAGAGGCAGGGCCAATTTCTTGTCTGTTGTCCGTGTCGTATTAAGAACATAAGAAGAACATAAGAAAGTTTACAAACGAGAGGAGGCCATTCAGCCCATCTTGCTTGTTTGGTTGCTAGTAGCTTATTGATCCCAGAATCTCATCAAGCAGCTTCTTGAAGGATCCCAGGGTGTCAGCTTCAACAACATTACTAAGGAGTTGGTTCCAGACCCTCACAATTCGCTGTGTAAAAAAGTGCCTCCTATTTCTGTTCTGAATGCCCCTTTATCTAATCTCCATTTGTGACCCCTGGTCCTTGTTTCTTTTTTCAGGTCAAAAAAGTCCCTGGGTCGACATTGTCTTTACCTTTTAGGATTTTGAATGTTTGAATCAGATCACTCTGAGTCTTCTTTGTTCAAGACTGAATAGATTCAATTCTTTTAGCCTGTCTGCATACTGACATGCCTTTTAAACCCGGGATAATTCTGGTTGCTCTTCTTTGCACTCTTTCTAGAGCAGCAATATCCTTTTTGTAACGAGGTGACCAGAACTGAACACAATATTCTAGGTAAGGTCTTACTAATGCATTGTAAAGTTTTAACATTACTTCCCTTGATTTAAATTCAACACTTCTCACAATATATCCGAGCATCTTGTTGGCCTTTTTATAGCTTCCCCACATTGTCTAGATGAAGACATTTCTGAGTCAACATAAACTCCTAGGTCTTTTTCATAGTTCCTTTCTTCAATTTCAGTATCTCCCATATGATATTTATAATGCACATTTTTATTGCCTGCATGCAATACTTTACACTTTTCTCTATTAAATTTCATTTGCCACGTGTCTGCCCAGTTCTGAATGCTGTCTAGATCATTTTGAATGACCTTTGCTGCTGCAACAGTGTTTGCCACTCCTCCTATTTTTGTGTCGTCTGCAAATTTAACAAGTTTGCTTACTATACCAGAATCTAAATCATTAATGTAGATTAGGAACAGCAGAGGACCTAATACTGATCCCTGTGGTACACCACTGGTTACCTCGCTCCATTTTGAGGTTTCTAGTCCAATCAGTAGTTTCTGTTTTCTACATGTTAACCACTCCCTAATCCATGTGCATGCATTTCCTTGAATCCCTACTGCGTTCAGTTTGAGAATTAATCTGTAGTGTTTGAAGAGCACCTCTTGATTAGGGTTTGAAAATTTGCATAGCTTGCACTGCATTAATGAGATTACGCTTGAAGGTCCTGCAAAAAAAGAAAAAGTTAGATTTACACTCAGGTCACAAACAGAAAAGTAAACAATTGAGCAAATCACATTTCATATTTTCACATGCAAAATAGTGGACTGTTTCTGTCACGCAGCTATAATATTTAAGTTATGAAAATTCAGTTAGGCCTACTTTTACAAACACTTTGAAGCCTTATCACTTAGGAGCCTTTGGTACATAAAGAATACAGGGATAGGTTTATATTTTTTGTTGACCTTTCATAAAGCTTTGTATTTGTGTCCTATTCTGAATAAACAATGGGTATTTTTCAATTTTTGAGATCATTCAAATTCTAAACAGCATCTTTGATCAAATAATCAATAGAATACTTACGTTTAATCCATCATCAATTATAAATAAAACATTAACTACAAAATCTCTGTAATAACAGACAACAGGCGATCTAGCACTGTTATAAAACTATAGGCTACAGGGGAAATGGTTAGGCTATAAGTCTGTAAAAACTGAAAAATGATATACACTACAGTGTTGTGGACGTAGCTTGCAGACATACTCAGACACGTGTAGCGAGCGTTGCTATAGCAAAGTTAAGCATGTCATCTAGCTCATTCTATTTCTATGGCCATAACATGCAAACACGACTGTGCAACGCCGCTTCACTTCACTTAGCTAGCTATTTTGCATCATTTATTATAATTCAAATGCAAAATGACCATACCATCTGTCCACCCAACCAGCAAGGGTAGTACTTGCCCGGACAAGACCTTGGCTTTAGCAAGTTTGCTAGATAGCTACCTACCAAGCTAACTTAACTGTTAGATCACAGTTTCACAAGTCTTCAATTACTCTGGCTGCATTGTTATAAACCAAAGCCTCTACCTGTCCTAAGCTACCCGCACTTTTCATGACCGTTTCATTTGAACGTCTACAATTTGAAACATTAGCAAACGTAACTTACATTCAAAAGTTCCGGCGTGAACCACTTTTTAATAATGTTTTGCGGGTGCACATGCGATTCTAAATTTCAAGCACATAACACATTTCTAGCTATAAACTTACCTTTTTCACCAGAGTTCCATGTGCAAAAAGTGAAGTAATCCGTGTAACAGCAAGCTCTCGTCTGTCATCATTCATGTGACGGTTGGAAATGTGGTGTACCTCCGCATGCGTAAGGTAAACTTGCCAACACTTGCCCCCGCCTCATCAGCGTCAAGATTCAAATAAGCATGCGCAGCTGTCTTGATCAACCTTTAATAGGATAGAAACTTAAGAACACAAGTTCACTCAATATATAATTCAAAGTTTAGCCAAGTGAGAGGGAAGTGTGTTGGATTAACTATATATTACATTTAAACTCAATGTCTCCTCAAATTTTAGCCCACTCAACTTGAAAAATATAGTAAATTCCATGTTTTGCAAGTTGGCTTTTTTACAGTGTAGCAAGATCTCTCGATTTGCTGAAAATAATTGTGAAAGCTTATAATACAAAGCGAAAGTTGTTTAATATCAAATCAGTGTTTACAAAGACACTGCACACATGTTTTTACTAGGCTATAATATAAAGCCTTCCGTTCTTTATTTTATTGCATACGTTTTATCATGTTAATTTTTTATTCTGACCTGCTATTTTGTCTGATTTTTAATGTATTTTTTAATTTTATGCATTTTATTGTTGTCTTGTTTCTTATTACTGTGATCTGTCAGGTCCTATGGCCTTTATATATTTTTTTATTGTAAAAGAGCTTTTGGATACTGTATTGTATGAAAAAAGGGCACAAGTGTAAGACTAATATTCTCTGTTTTATGCTATTGTTTTTATTTGCGCCATTCAGTTTCATGTGTTTTTTTACAACTTAGCATGCAGCAATCATATTTATTATTTGATTGGACGTATGCTATTACTGTGTATGCTATATTGTGGCCATTTTAAGGATTTGTCTTATTTGAAAGAACTGAGAGTCCCTTTTATATTGTATTGTGACTAACTATGCTGTGTCAAAAGCAGTGGTGTAGTCGAGGGTATACGCAGGTAAACAATGTTTACCCACTTTGAATTTGGCCAATATATCGTTTACCCACTTTTCATATAAGGGATACAGAGTTTACTCACTTGTGCAAATCCTGAGTTAAAGACAATATATTTTAACAGCAAGCGTCTGTGTTGTGTTCAGAGGATGTAAGTGGAGCGAAGCGGTGACAGTTCCGCTCATAATATCCTCCGCTCTGCTCTACTCTTTCTTTTGCTCCGCTCCGCTCCCCCGCTCCAGACAAAATAGGCACGCTCCGCTCACATGGTATTAAAAAAGATAAGTAAATAAATAAATTAACTGTTTTTCCCCCAACGTGTTGCCGATTCTAGATGAAAAGATGTAATGTACATTCAGAAAGGAATATCATTTAATCGTCCTTATTATATTCGCATACCTTGACCCAACTAAAAAATAAAAATAAAAATCCCCAGCTATGACCAGCAAAGAAAAAAGCTAATTTGAATTCAATTTGAAGAAGCTTTCTCATTATTATTTGATACGGAAAAAATGTGTACATTTCAAACTTTTCATATGACGGACCACCCTGTACTAGTGTATGAACTATCCCTAACCCTTTACGGTCCTATGTCGGTCCAGATCCGACATTACAATTTTCCCTTTCCGGTCTGATGTCGGACCCTGTCCGACGTTATCAAAAAGACGTCCAGCACAGATCTCTAGTCGTTTTTTCTCTGGAAAAAGTCGAGAAAACATTGTATAATGGCCGAGTGAGATCGGTAGGAGCCGAGAGAAGCCAGGGAAAAAAAGGGGGGTGGCGGATCTGAGCGATACACATAGTACTTGCACCACAGACCTGACACGGACATAAACAAACAAGATAGCTGCTTCCGTATCAAGCACTCAAAGAATATCTCAGACATTTGCCAAGCTTTTTGAGATGCTGTAGTAATAAAATAATGACTTGTGTCGCATTATTGAGGAGTTTGGTGATAAAACGAGTGATCAGGAGATGATTTATCAGTATGCACCACTATAAGAGCATAAGAAAGTTTACAGACGAGAGGAGGCCATTTGGCCCATCTTGCTCGTTTGGCTGTTAGTAGCTTATTGGTCCCAGAATCTCATCAAGCAGCTTCTTGAAGGATCCCAGGGTGTCGGCTTCAACAACATTACTGGGGAGTCGGTTCCAGACCAGATTGAAAAAGTCCCCTGGGTCGACATTGTCAATACCTTTTAGAATTCTGAATCAGATCACCGTGTAGTCGTCTTTGTTCAAGACTGAATAGATTCAATTCTTTTAGCCTGTCTGCATACGACATGCCTTTTAAAACCGCAATAATTCTGGTCGCTCTTCTTTGTACTCTTTCTAGAGCAGCAATATCCTTTTTGTAACGAGGGGACCAGAACTGAACGCAATATTCTAGATGAGGTCTTATTAATACATATGAAGAGGTATGTGATAAATACAGCAAACAAGGGGTGGGGCCGGGCTGGAGATGCAGTACTGAGTGTCCTGTTGATATGCAGTGCCTTTTAAACCTGTTTTACTTTAAATAAAATTACTTTTAAGGTAAACTGCGCGTGTGAAAATAAATTGGACCTGACGCGCCTGACAGGCGCTGAATAAATGGACCACTAAGGGTTAAGAGTGCAGAAAATATAAACCGTGTATTGGTGCATAACCGTAGAACTGTATAAGAACAATAACGATAGGTTACAGATGTAACCCCGATTCCCTGAAAGATAAGATGACCGCCAAATTGAATACTTTTGGGATATGCCTGCTTCTCAGGTATTCGATGAGCCTTTTATATCAAAGCTGCCGATAGGCCCCTCCGCGGAGTGATGTCCTTGGTCCCGCCTCACCGAGGTAATAAATAGTCATTGAGCGGAGAATCAGGCTATTTTGCATTGAACCCACGAATGCGAGTGATGCGACCTCACAAGGTTGTCATCTTCTTTTTCAGGGAACCAGGGTTACATAACCTATCGCTGCCTTTCAATTCGAAAATGACCGCCAAACTGAATACCTTTGGGGAAGTATACCAGAGCCGTCGTGAGGGAGAATGAGCGGACAGCATCTGAGGAACATCTCGCAACCGCAATCTAGTGTTGGTGGTGTGAGCGTGCAACCTCAAGGACTCTAGTGCCTATTAACCCTTTGCGGTCCATTTATTCAGCGCGTCTCAGGCGGGTCAGGTCCAATTTATTTTCACACGCGCAGTTTATCTTAGACACACTGTTTAAAAGTATTTTTCACAGTAAAACAGGTTTAAAAGGCACTGCGTATCAACAGGACACTCAGTACTGCATCTCCAGCCCCGCCCCACCCCTTGTTCGCTGTATTTTTCACATACTCCTTCATAGTCGTGCATACTGATAAATCATCTCCTTACCACTTGTTTTATCACCAAACTCCTCAATAATGCGATCCAAGTCATTATTTTATTACTATAATATCTCAAAAAGCTCTGCAGATGTCCATGATATTCTTTGAGCGCTGGATACAGGAGCAGCTATCTTGTTTGTTTATGGCCGTGTTATCTCTGTGGTGCCGGGACTATGTGTATTGCTCAGAACCGGCCCCTTCTTTTTTTTCTTATTCCCCCCGGCTTCTCTCGGCTCCGATCGGTCTCACTCGGCCATTGAATGGTTTTCTCGGCTTTATCCGGAGAAAACGACTAGAGAATTGTGTTTTACGTCTTTTTGATGATGTCATTGGACCGGAAAGGGAAAATTGTAATGTATGACCTGATCCGACATAGGACAGCAAAGGGTTAAAGGCATAGAGGGATCTACGACATTAAGTCGGTAGAACCTGATAAACGTATGTGAGGTAGTCCAGCTAGCCACAGTACATATATCGGTCAACGAGGCACCTCTGAAGAGGGCCCATGACATAGCCACACCTCTGGTTGAGTGTGGGGCCACCCTTCCAGGTGAGGGTAGGCTGGCATTAGTATACAAGGTCGAAACCGTGTCCAGAATCCAATGGGACAGTCGCTGCTTAGAGAGGGCTTGACCCGGGTCCGTTGACCATGACAAACGAAGAGCTGGTCAGACTGACTCAGCGCTCTCTTTCTATTCACATAGCATCTCAATGCCCAAACTGGGCAAAGGGAATTTAATCTCCTATCCGCAAAGGGAGGAGGAAAGCCTTTTGTTCCACTGATTGATTCAAGTGAAACGCTTTAATCACCTTAGGGAGGAAAGCAGGGTTCGTGTGCAATGATACCCTGTTTCCATCGTCCCAAACTCTCATACAAGAACTGTGCACGGACAGTTCCTGTAGCTCACTGACCCGCTTAGCAGAGATGATAGCTAAGAGAAAGGCTGTCTTCATAGAGAGATATTTTAGCTCTAAGGTATCTATGGGCTCAAACGGGACCTTCGTGAGAGCCTCTATTACCACATCTAGACTCCATTCGGGGAGGATGCCCTTTATAGGAGGTCGCAACCACCGAGCATCCTTTAGAGAATGGGTCGCCAGAATATGAGTGCCTGGGGATACTGAGTCGATGGGAACATGGCAAGCAGATATGGCTGCTAGGTACACTTTCAACATAGAGGGGGATTTACCTGCCTCTAGTAGATCTTGCAGAAACTGTAAAATAACTGCTATAGGGCAATACACAGGATCATGGCCTCTGGCCATGCAACAGTTTAGAAAATATTTCCACGTATAGGTGTACAACGCTCTTGTGGAAGAAGCCCTTGTGTTCTGCAGTGTACTAATTTCTGCGTCTGAGAACCCTAGGGCGGACAGACAGTCCCGTTCAGGGGCCAGACCCACAGCTGGAGTCTGCCTGGTTCTGGGTGCCAGAGGGTGCCTTTTGCCTGGCTGAGGAGATCCATGGGCAGCGGGATCTCCCAGGGCTGGCCCTGCACAGCAGCTGGCAGAGGTTCGAAAACCAGGTTGTCCTGGACCATCTGGGGTCCACCAGGAGAACGGTCACTTCCTCTCCTGATCTTCTCGAGGAAGGCAGGGAGCAGCGGTATAGGCGGGAAAACGTAAAAAGCGTTTTGAGCCATTTGTGTTCTAGGGTGTTGATGCCTAGTGGACCTCCACAGCTGTGGAGGGAGAACCACAGGGGGCAATGGGTCGTCTCTGCCGTGGCAAAGAGGTCGACCTGGGCTTCCCCAAATGCGCTGCACCACCTGAGGGTGCAGTCGCCATTCTGACGGGTGAGGACCCTCCCTGGAGAGGAGGTCCGCCGCCCAGTTGACCACTCCCAGGAGATGTACAGCCCTGTGCCCAGATCAGTAGCCGAAAGGCTATGCTGTGTAACCCCGGAGACCGAAGCCCTCTCTGGTGGTTCACGTACGCAACCACTGACATGTTGTCTGTGCGGACAAGGACATGTTTGTTGCGGAGCTGTGACGGAGTACACCCTGCCCCTGTATTATTATTTGTATATATGTATGTTTTGTGTTACTATTGTTATTGTTATTGTTATTGTATTTGTATGCGGGCGGACAAAGCCGTCCATCCTAATCCATTATTGTGTTTATGTGTGGGTCCGTCTTTTATTATTTGCTGTTTGAGACCGGAGAGAGAGCAGGTCTTGTAATAGGAGGCTGTGTGATCCAGTGGTTAAAGAAACGGGCTTGTAACCAAGAGGTCCCCGGTTCAAATCCCACCTCAGCCACTGACTCATTGTGTGATCCTGAGCAAGTCACTTAACCTCCTTGTGCTCCATCTTTCGAGTGAGATGTAATTATAAGTGACTCTGCTGATGCATAGTTCACACACCCTAGTCTCTGTAAGTCGCCTTGGATAAAGGCGTCTGCTAAATAAACAAATAATGATAATGTGTAGTTGGTGGGTATGGGGTTAAAACCCCTTCCCTATAACTCTTGTGGGAATGTGGCTGGAGCCTTAATAAGGTTATTTATTAATAGGTAATGAAGGCTCCAGCCACGAAAATAAAAGACCCACTCGGCTCAGAGGGGGGTTGGATGTTCAGAGGCGGGTTGGATGTTCAGAGGCGGAACTAGAGCGAGAGCAAAAAATATACAAAACGTATAGGATCAGTGAAGGCATTTGCCCAGCCTGACCTGTATTGGCTGTTCGATTTTTGTGTTCGTGATTTTTGTTTTGTTTAAATATTTATTTTGCTCTGTGAGCACAGTGTTTTTTTTTGTTTAAATCTTTTGTTGCTGGCTTCTTGCTGCGGAGGCCTGGAGGCGGTGCCTCAGGCCACCCCCTGGTGTCGTAGGGATTGGGATAGTCTGTGTTACCGTGGTAACTGCCGGACGCCATCACCTCCCCCTTCCCCGTGCCAAGGCGTTGCAGGGGAGCATTGCTGCCACCTGTTGGAGCGTTGCAGGATCTCCTCTACTGCTGGTCCAAAAGTATGGCCAGGGGAGATAGGCGCGTTCAATAAGGCAGACTTTTCCGCATCCGGGACCCTCGTCTGAGACAGCCACAACTGTCTGCCTCCCACTATTAAGCCTGCCTGGCTTCTGCCCAGGGCTTGCCCTTGGAACCCCGATATTTGCAATAAAGTGCCCTAGACTGCACGTAGCTCTGAAGCTAGTGGCTCGGGAAGGGTAACAGAGCGCAGCATGCCATCCAGGTAGGCTGTCAAGAGGCCTCCTGTGTTTGCAAGGTGTGTCACCTGCGCTTTGCCGTGTAAGCCTTTTTCAGGTGGGCTTCTGTGATCCTGCATTGGACATTAGGGCACACAGGATCCTTGGATAGACCTCCTACTGGGGGGGCTCGCACTAGAGCTGCTATGATGGAGTCCACTGGGGGGGAACTGTGCGAGCCCTACCGCCTCTGCTCCCTCCATGGAGACAGGCTTCCCAGCGACAGCATGTGGAAGCGACATCGTGGGAGAAGTACAGTCGTGGACAAGTACAGCGCAGTTAGAAGCAGAAAGGAGGAATTACACCTTTAAATCTGGAGTTGCTTTAATCAGAAAACATTGCAGCTTAAAGCCTTGCAGCTGCGTGTATTTTTCTGATAACAAACTGAAACTCGGAGCAGCTGCTTCAAATCCCGCGGCGTTCTGAGACACGGGGAGGGGCGGAGCCCGCAGCACAAACAAACAAAGGCAGACAGGCTTCCCAGCGACAGCGTGTGGAAGCGACATCGTGGGAGAAGTACAGTCGTGGACAAGTACAGCGCAGTTAGAAGCAGAAAGGAGGAATTACACCTTTAAATCTGGAGTTGCTTTAATCAGAAAACATTGCAGCTTAAAGCCTTGCAGCTGCGTGTATTTTTCTGATAACAAGCTGAAACTCGGAGCAGCTGATTCAAATCCCGCGGCGTTCTGAGACACGGGGGAGGGGCGGAGCCCGCAGCACAAACAAACAAAGGCAGGCAGACAGGCTTCCCAGCGACAGCGTGTGGAAGCGACATCGTGGGAGAAGTACAGTCGTGGACAAGTACAGCGCAGTTAGAAGCAGTTGAAAGCAGGGTGACAGCTGCAGAAGCTAAACTAAACTTAAAAAAAAAAAATGGTCTTCAAGCCAGTAATCTGTGACAACTGCATGATGTGGGAAATCCGAGAAAACCCAACAGAGCTCAATCAAGTGTGTGTAAAGTGCACGGACAACATGCCCCAACATGCCCCATGCCCCATATGTCGACCTGTTCCTATCCAATTTTAAATAACTTTAGCATAACAGAGGCAGAAGTGTTAAAGGGACTAGGAGCTCTTAAAATAAACAAATCCCCTGGGCCGGATGAGATCCTCCCAATAGTACTCAAAGAAATGAAAGAAGTTATTTACAAACCGCTAACCAAGATCATGCAACAGTCTCTTGACACAGGGGTTGTACTGACAGACTGGAAAATAGCAAACGTAATACCGATCCACAAAAGGGAGACAAAACCGAACCAGGTAACTACAGACCAATAAGCCTGACTTCTATTAAATGTAAACTTATGGAAACTATAATAAGATCCAAAATGGAAAATTACCTATATGGTAACAATATCCTGGGAGACAGCCAGCATGGTTTTAGGAAAGGGAGATCGTGTCTAACTAACCTACTTGACTTTTTTGAGGATGCAACATTGAAAATGGATAATTGCAAAGCATACGACATGGTTTATTTAGATTTCCAGAAAGCTTTTGACAAAGTCCCGCATAAAAGATTAATTCTCAAACTGAATGCAGTAGGTATTCAAGGAAATACATGCACATGGGGATTAGGGAGTGGTTAACATGTAGAAAACAGAAAGTAATGATTACAGGAGAAACCTCAAAATGGAGCGAGGTAACCAGTGGTGTACCACAGGGATCAGTATTAGGTCCTCTGCTGTTCCTAATCTACATTAATGATTTAGATTCTGGTATAGTAAGCAGACTTGTTAAATTTGCAGATGACACAAAAATAGGAGGAGTGGCAAACACTGTTGCAGCAGCAAAGGTCATTCAAAATGATCTAGACAGCATTCAGAACTGGGCAGACACATGGCAAATGAAATTTAATAGAGAAAAATGTAAAGTATTGCATGCAGGCAATAAAAATGTGCATTGTAAATATCATATGGGAGATACTGAAATTGAAGAAGGGAACTATGAAAAAGACCTAGGAGTTTATGTTGACTCAGAAATGTCTTCATCTAGACAATGTGGAGAAGCTATAAAAAAGGCCAACAAGATGCTCGGATATATTGTGAGAAGTGTTGAATTTAAATCAAGGGAAGTAATGTTAAAACTTTACAATGCATTAGTAAGACCTCACCTAGAATATTGTGTTCAGTTCTGGTCACCTCGTTATAAAAAGGATATTGCTGCTCTAGAAAGAGTGTAAAGAAGAGCGACCAGAATTATCCCGGGTTTAAAAGGCATGTCGTATGCAGACAGGCTAAAAGAATTGAATCTATTCAGTCTTGAACAAAGAAGACTACGCAATGATCTGATTCAAGCATTCAAAATCCTAAAAGGTTTAGACAATGTCGACCCAGAAACAAGGAACAGGGGTCACAAATGGAGATTAGATAAAGGGGCATTCAGAACAGAAAATAGGAGGCACTTTTTTACACAGAGAATTGTGAGGGTCTGGAACCAACTAAGTAATGTTGTTGAAGCTGACACCCTGGGATCCTTCAAGAAGCTGCTTGATGAGATTCTGGGATCAATAAGCTACTAACAACCAAACGAGCAAGACGGGCTGAATGGCCTCCTCTCGTTTGTAAACTTTCTTATGTTCTGATGCTCTTATGCGCAAGGGGGACCTGCTGCCTGCTAAGTGCTCGAGTAGCTTGGCCATTTGGCCCTTTAACTTGGCAATATCCCTCACCTGGTCCGCGTTTCTAGCTGTCTTTCTGCCCCTCAAAGGAGATCTAGTGCGATTGCGGTGTGGCTGTGAAGCCTGCGCAGAAAGAATACTAGCAGATCTTGGAGGGTAATGAGGGAGGTCTGGGAATCCCGAGGCCGACAATGGCTCTGCTAGGCTGGCTGCAGGTTTCTCATCCGAGAAAAGCGCCAGTCTTTTTTGTAGGGTGCTCTCCTTGGACCCGGCGCAAAAGGAGCAGGACGACCTGTCTGCCAAGGCAGCAGAGGCGTGCTCAATGCCCAGTGTGTTTGTCCTGCGGAGGCAATTTCCACCTGTAGGACACACACGGGTGGAAATTAGACATTTCAGTCGGGGTGTGTAGCTCTGGAACGTCGACGGAGCCGAAGCACCGAGGCGTCAAGGCTGTATAACACCGAGACACAGAACCCCCTTCCCCCAGGGGATTTAGTGTGCTGGTGAAGCGACACCAGCGTCGAAGAGGCGACTCTAGGCACTGAGGGTGTCGAAGCAACGAGGTACCGAGGCTTTGGAGCACCAGGGGCCCGAGAGTCTCAAGGGTACTGGGGCACAAGACTACAAAGACCTTCGAAGCGTCAAAGTGCTGAGGTGTACAGCCCGCGAAGCTTGCAGTGGAGTGGAGCATCCAATATGGCGTCCGAACTGCGTGGAGCCCACAACCGGTGCAGCGCGTAGCTTGCAGTGGCGTAGTGCATTAGTGCAGGGTAGTGTACACACTAACGCACCTTATGGGTGAGTGGTGATGCGTGTGGTCTGCTCAACAGTAAGGCCAAGGCTTAATGGAGGAAGCGTGCGTTATTTATTTATTTATTTTTAAAACTGCAATGCAGTAGAAAGAGACACTCGACAGCAAGCTGGAGTGTTCTCATTTTTTTTTTTTCTTTTACTGTAACAGTAAAAACAATAGTAATCGGTGGCCTGTAGGGGTGCTAGACTGCACACACAGAGTGTGCGTACTGAGGTCGCCCCAGAGCCCTCGAGTCAACAACGGCTGCAGAGCAAGGCTAGACTCACTGGAGGGTCGTGTCTCCTGTCTCTCTTTTTTTTACAGCTGCAAAGAGCAGAGGAAAAAACAGAAGGAACGTTTAGAAAGCAGGCTTCAATCGCCGAGTGATGTAGGCTGATAAAGAAAGATTTATTTTTTTATTTTTTTTTACAAATGAAACACAGTTGCGTATGCGTTGGCTCAGCCTTCAGTTGCCGAGTTTCTGATTCCTGAGAAGTGGCAAGCTTACTTCCACCAATTAATTGCAAGGGAACTCACAAAAACTTAACCCTTTGCGGTCCATTTATTAATTCTGCGTCAGGCTCGCCAGGTCTAATTAATTTTTACACGCGCATTTAATTTTAGACGCGCTGTTTAAAAGTATTTTTTTTCACAGTCAAACGGGTTTAAATGGCCCTGCATATCAACAAAGCACTCACTAGGCATCTCCAGCCCCGCCCCACCCTTTCGTTTGCTATCGCTTTCACATATGCTACCAAATAAAAAATAATAATAATAGTCGTACATACCGATCAATCGTCTCCTGATGACTCGTTTTATCACCAAACTCCTCAATAATGCAATCCAAGTCATTATTTTATTGCTATAACATCTCAAAAAAGCTCTGCAAATGTCCGTGATAGCCTCTGTGCGCTGATACTGTACTCCCAGCTTGTTTCCATACGACCGCCCCATCTGAAGAAGGGGGCTACTATGACTATTCATGAGATACGCCTTTTTTTTTTTTTTATCGGCTTGTCTCGGCTCCTTTCGTTCCCACTCGGCCATTGAATGGTTTTCTCGGCTTTTCCGTTGAAAAACCGACTTTTTGCGTTTTTTGCGTTTTTAAAATGATGTCGGACAGGGTCCGACAAAGGACCTGGTGGGAATAATTGCAATGTCGGACCCAGTCCGACAATGGACCACAAAGGGTTAAAGAAGGAGCTCTAAAGAGTCCATCACAACTGGAAAAAAGGGTTAGAGTAATACTAACCACTTTACCTACCTGTCTGTGAAAGGCAAAAGAGATCCTCCGCTCAATGACAAACAAGATAGCTGCTCCTGTATCCAGCGCTCAAAGAATATCATGGACATTTGCAGAGCTTTTTGAGAGTTATAGTAATAAAATAATGACTTGGATCGCATTATTGAGGAGTTTGGTGATAAAACAAGTGATCAGGAGATGATTTATCAGTATGCACGACTATGAAGAGGTATGTGAAAAATACAGCGAACAAGGGGTGGGGCGGGGCTGGAGATGCAGTACTGAGTGTCCTGTTGATACGGAGTGCCTTTTAAACCTGTTTTACTGTGAAAAAAATACTTTTAAACAACGTGTCTAAGATAAACTGCGCGTGTGAAAATAAAATGGACCTGACACGTCTTAGACGCGCTGAATAAATGGACCGCGAAGGGGTAATAGGCACTAGAGTCCTTGAGGTTGCACGCTCACACCACCAACACTAGATGGCGATAGCGAGATGTTCCTCAGATGCTGTCCGCTCATTCTCCTTCACGACAGCTCTGGTATACTTCCCCAAAAGTATTCAGTTTGGCGGTCATTTTTGAATTGAAAGGGAGCGATAGGTTATGGATGTAACCCCGGTTCCCTGAAAGAGAAGATGACAACCTTGTGAGGTCGCATCACTCGCATTCGTGGGTTCAATGCAAAAAAGATTCTCCGCTCAATGACTGTTTATTACCTCGGTGAGGTGGGACAGAGGACGTCACTCCGCAGAGGGGCCTATTGGCAGCTTTGATTTAAAATGGCATATCCCAAAAGTATTCAATTTGGTGGTCATCTTTGAATTGAAAGGGAACCGCAGACAGATGGACACACACACACACACGGATGACACAAATGCAGCTTCACAATCGAGAGAATATACATCATAATGAATTATAAAGTGCCACGTCAATCATATCGAATATAAAAGAAAAATAAAAGCTGTTTTTAAAAAAGGCAATTCTCAAATCTGCAAAACATAAGTGTAATTGTGGTTTGAAACTGGAAAATGAATGGTTTCCAGGTACAGGCATGATGGAAAATACTGTCAAGTGGTTGCATCTGTATTTGTCACCTTTTTTATAACTCTTTTGTGCAAACTCC
Source organism: Acipenser oxyrinchus oxyrinchus (assembly GCA_030684275.1). Lineage (NCBI taxonomy): Eukaryota > Metazoa > Chordata > Actinopteri > Acipenseriformes > Acipenseridae > Acipenser > Acipenser oxyrinchus. The sequence goes on from CM060252.1 coordinate 44,361,163, forward strand.
ATGGCAGAACAAATTTTTAAGAAAAATAAAAATCAGTTCTTCTCAGTGCTGTAAAGGAGCAGGCCAGAAATATCCGCTCCAGCAACTAACCCGCTCCGCTCCCCCGCTCCATATACAATTGGCTCGCTCCACTCTGCTCACACTCTCTGGGTATTCCTGCGCGTGAGACTGGCAGCTGAGACCTCAGTCAGAACTGTGGCGCAAGCAGGGGGGCGTGGCCACTGGACTGTGTGTGTGTGTGTGTGTGAGAGAGAGAGAGAGAGAGTGGTTGTTTATGTTCTGTTAATGATGTTAGGCACGCTGGACCTGCATGGCGGTGCTAGTAACCTTCATCCTAGCCCGCAAAAGGACGCTCACAGAACTGTTCCCGTAAAGCGTGTCGGGTCTGTGATTTTTCATGTGATCAGCACCTGAGAGTGGAAATAACTGTATGGATGGGCTTGGTTGGCTGAGGGACAATAACAAAATATCTGTTCATGTATATCTGGGTTTTTTTTTGGGGGGGGGGGGGGAATTAAGTTATTGTTTTTCAAATGGTTTCATGTGAGTGCATCCTGCATTAATATTGCATTGCACCGAATATAGCCTTGCAGCCAAATAATATTTCTAAAGAACAGGCAAGGATAGCCCTCCTAGTTTAGAGAGTGAGTCTCCTTTTCTTTATTCTAGGCTGGGAACCTTCCATAGAAAATCTACCTAACAGAGAGATTGGCAGCATTTTCCAGTTCAGCATTTTCTACTTTTAATTCTAATTATTATACTGATTATTGATAACCTAAAACTTTGTTCCAATCTTCACATATAATGATTTACATGCCAATAAACATTTTCCATCCAACTAACAGTATGATTTTTCATGGACCCAGGCTCTCCAAATAATATCTATAAATCAGTGTCTTCATGTTTTTAGGTGTAAAATTGACTGCGCTGTAAATGTCAGAAATTCCCCAGGGGCTTAGCCCACTGGGGGCCTGCTGGTTCCCAAAACCCCTTGTGCGTAGGAAAACACGCACTGTTGCACCACATTGCGTAACCCTATCGAGTTCACTCATTATTTTCTGTAAATCTAACCCTGATTATAACCATGATTTGCCACAAATTGTCGTTCAATTTGATCTTCAAAAATGGATTGCCTTGTAAAGATTACGAAATGATTGCAAAATGTTTGGATCGGCTGAATAACTTTGAAAAGTCCTTCAAGGTTTATTCCTTGCTGATGTTGGACAATGTAATCAATACTTTTCCTGGATTGAAAGCTCTTAAATTTACTTGTGTGAGAACTGTAAAGGAATACTTGAACATTGAAAACATTGCGGCTGATACGACAAAGAAAGCAGTTGATGGCTTTCAAATACTGATGGCAAAAGGAAGAGAGGTTTCACGAAAAAAGTCAAGCAGGCAGATATTTTATTTCCAAGTTTCCTAACAATCCAATTATTATATAAATGGGGCTATTTACAAAGATACATATTAAATATAGAACACAGTAAAACATCGCAATCCAAACTCTTGGGGAGCAGCGTCTTCAAAAACAGGACCAATGTTTTAAATACCAGCAACAAAGTTAGTTCTGCCTGAATGGATGTGTTTTCCAGAATGCTTTAATTCAGCTATGCAGGCAGTGTTCTACAGCGCCCAGTATTCAGGCAGCAGTGTGGAGTAGTGGTTAGGGCTCTGAACTCGACAGGAAGGTCGTTGGTACAATCCCAGGTGGGGGACACTGCTGCTGTACCCTTGAGCAAGGTACTTTTACCTAGATTGCTCCAGTAAAAACCCAACTGTATAAATGGGTAATGTGAACAGGATGGCTTCAGTAGTGACGTCAGACCAGAAACACAGACTCGGAAGTAGTGGGTGAAAGCTGAAACGCTACGGCGTTCAGCTTCTTTTATTAAATAATAAACATTAAATAATCTCCATTTGTGACCCCTGGTCCTTGTTTCTTTTTTCAAGTCGAAAAAGTCCCTTGAGTCGACATTGTCAATACCTTTTAGAATTTTGAATGCTTGAATCAGATCGCCGCGTAGTCTTCTTTGTTCAAGACTGAATAGTTTCAATTCTTTTAGCCTGTCTGCATATGACATGCCTTTTAAACCCGGGATAATACTGGTTGCTCTTCTTTGCACTCTTTCTAGAGCAGCAATATCCTTTTTGTAGCGAGGTGACCATAACTCAACACAATATTCTAGATGAGGTCTTACTAATGCATTGTAAAGTTTTAACATTACTTCCCTTGATTTAAATTCAACTCTTTTCACAATATATCCAAGCATCTTGTTGGCCTCTTTTCTAGCTTCCCCACATTGTCTAAATGAAGACATTTCTGAGTCAAAATAAACTGCTGGGTCTTTTTTATAGATTCCTTCTTCAATTTCAATTTCTAAATGCTGTCTAGATAATTTTGGATGACCTTTGCTGCTGCATCAGTGTTTGCCACTCCTCCTATTTTTGTGTTGTCTGTAAATTAAGAACATAAGAACATACGAAAGTTTACAAACGAAAGGAGGCCATTCAGCCCATCTTGCTCATTTGGTTGTTAGTAGCTTATTGATCCCAGAATCTCATCAAGCCGCTTCTTGAAGGATCCCAGGGTGTCCGCTTCAACAACATTACTGGGGAGTTGGTTCAAATTTAACAAGTTTGCTTATTATACCAGAATCTAAGTCATTAATGTAGATTAGGAATAGCAGAGGACCTAATACTGATCCCTGTAGTACTCCACTGGTTACCTCGCTCCATTTTAAGGTTTCTCCTCTAATCAGTACTTTCTGTTTTCTACATGTTAGTTAACCACTCCCTAATCCATGTGCATGCATGAAATTGAATCCCTACTGCGTTCAGTTTGAGAATTAGTCTTCTATGTGGGACTTTGTCAAAAGCTTTCTGGAAATCTAAATAAACCATGTCACATGCTTTGCAGTTATCCATTGTCGATGTTACATCCTCAAAAAAATCAAGCAGGTTAGTTAGACACAAACTCCCTTTCCTAAAACCATGCTGACTGTCTCCCAGGATATTGTTACCATATAGGTAATTTTCCATTTTGGATCTTATTATAGTTTTAATAAATACAAGTCAGGCTTTTTAGTCTGTAGTTACCTGGTTCGGTTTTGTCTCCCTTTTTGTGGATCGGTATTACGTTTGCAATTCTCCTGTCTGTCGGTACAACCCCTGTGTCAAGAGACTGTTGCTTGGTTAGCGGTTTATAAATAACTTCTTTCATTTCTTTGAGTACTATTGGGAGAATCTCATCCGGCCCAGGGGATTTGTTTATTTTAAGAGCTCCTAGTCCCTTTAACACTTCTGCCTCTGTTATACTAAAGTTATTTAAAACTGGATAGGAACAGGTCGACATGTAAAAACTTGTGAAAAGTAATCATTTAATATATTTGCTATTTTTTTCACTTCATCTGTTTTTTTGCCATTTGTATCTCTTAGACATTTTACCTCCTCCTTGAATGGTCTTTTGCTGTTGTAATATTGGAAACTTTCTGGAATTGGTTTTAGCCCCCTTAGCAATGTTCATTTCTATCTCTCTTTTGGCCTTTCTAACTTCCTTTGTGACTTGTGTTTGCAGTTCCAAGTACTCTTTCTGTGTACTTTGTTCTTGGTCCCTTTTTAAACGCTCTGTAAAGTGCCTTTTTTCTCTGAATATTTTTATATTTTGATCTATTAAACCATTTTGGTCATTTTGTTTTAGATTTTGATTTGTCTACCTTTGGGATGTAATTGTTTTGTGCCTCTAGTACTACATTTTTGAAAAATAGCCATCCTTTTTCTGTAGATGTTCTCTATTTTACTCCAGTCTACTTCTGTTAGTCTCTGTTTCATTCCTTCATAGTTTGCCTTTTTAAAATAGTAAGCCTGGGATTAAGTCACGGTGGTCACGGGTGATTTTAGTAGAGAACATTGAACTTTACCAACACAACTTGAAATTCCACCTTAAGCAAAAAAAATAATAATAATTTTTTCACGGTTTAGCTAATGATGTTGAACTTGCTTGGTTGCCTTACTTTGCGCTGTCAATTGATTTAAACATACTTGCAGGTGCAGCTCTACTGCCCAATTCTGTCAACCTGCAACTGCATTTTCCAATGCCTGTTGGGTCTTTGACCCAAATCGAGCAAAGTATCTCGGCATAGCTGAGAAGTGTTTGAGGCCATTCTACTGTTTGAAGACATAAGAATATAAGAACATAAGAACATAAGAACATAAGATAGTTTCCAAACGAGAGGAGGCCATTCGGCCCATCTTGCTCGTTTGGTTGTTAGTAGCTTATTGATCCCAGAATCTCATCAAGCAGCTTCTTGAAGGATCCCAGGGTGTCAGCTTCAACAACATTACTGGGGAGTTGGTTCCAGACCCTCACAATTCTCTGTGTAAAAAAGTGCCTCCTATTTTCTGTTCTGATTGCCCCTTTATCTAATCTCCATTTGTGACCCCTGGTCCTTGTTTCTTTTTTCAGGTCAAAAAAGTCCCCTGGGTCGACATTGTGTTATACAGCCTTGGCCTGGTGCTTCGGCTCCGTCGACGTTCCAGAGCTACACACCCCGACTGAAATGTCTAATTTCCACCCGTGCGTGTCCTACAGGTGGAAATTGCCTCCGCAGGACAAACACACTGGGCATTGAGCATGCCTCTGCTGCCTTGGCAGACAGGTCGTCCTGCTCCTTTTGCGCCGGGTCCAAGGAGAGCACCCTACAAAAAAGACTGGCGCTTTTCTCGGATGAGAAACCTGCAGCCAGCCTAGCAGAGCCATTGTCGGCCTCGGGATTCCCAGACCTCCCTCATTACCCTCCAAGATCTGCGCAAAGTATTCTTTCTGCGCAGGCTTCACAGCGCCACCGCAATCGCACTAGATCTCCTTTGAGGGGCAGAAAGACAGCTAGAAACGCGGACCAGGTGAGGGATATTGCCAAGTTAAAGGGCCAAATGGCCAAGCTACTCGAGCACTTAAGCAGGCAGCAGGTCCCCCCTGCGCATAAGAGCATCAGAACATAAGAAAGTTTACAAACGAGAGGAGGCCATTCAGCCCGTCTTGCTCGTTTGGTTGTTAGTAGCTTATTGATCCCAGAATCTCATCAAGCAGCTTCTTGAAGGATCCCAGGGTGTCAGCTTCAACAACATTACTTAGTTGGTTCCAGACCCTCACAATTCTCTGTGTAAAAAAGTGCCTCCAATTTTCTGTTCTGAATGCCCCTTTATCTAATCTCCATTTGTGACCCCTGTTCCTTGTTTCTGGGTCGACATTGTCTATACCTTTTAGGATTTTGAATGCTTGAATCAGATCATCGCGTAGTCTTCTTTGTTCAAGACTGAATAGATTCAATTCTTTTAGCCTGTCTGCAGGACCCGGGATAATTCTGGTCGCTCTTCTTTACACTCTTTCTAGAGCAGCAATATCCTTTTTATAACGAGGTGACCAGAACTGAACACAATATTCTAGGTGAGGTCTTACTAATGCATTGTAAAGTTTTAACATTACTTCCCTTGATTTAAATTCAACACTTCTCACAATATATCCAAGCATCTTGTTGGCCTTTTTTATAGCTTCCCCACATTGTCTAGATGAAGACAACATAAACTCCTTGGTCTTTTTCATAGATTCCTTCTTCAATTTCAGTATCTCCCATATGATATTTATAATGCACATTTTTATTGCCTGCGTGCAGTACTTTACACTTTTCCCTATTAAATGTCATTTGCCATGTGTCTGCCCAGTTCTGAATGCTGTCTAGATCATTTTGAATGACCTTTGCTGCTGCAACAGTGTTTGCCACTCCTCCTATTTTTGTGTCGTCTGCAAATTTAACAAGTTTGCTTACTATACCAGAATCTAAATCATTAATGTAGATTAGGAATAGCAGGGGACCTAATACTGATCCCTGTGGTACACCACTGGTTACCTTGCTCCATTTTGAGGTTTCTCCTCTAATCAGGACTTTCTGTTTTCTACATGTTAATCACTCCATAATCCTACTGTGTTCAGTTTGAGAATTAATCTTTTATGCAGGACTTTGTCAAAAGCTGTCTGGAAGTCTAAATAAATCATGTCATATGCTTTGCAATTATCCATTGACGATGTTGCATCTTCAAAAAAATAAAGCAGGTTAGTTAAACATAAGTTTATATATAATAGAAGTCAGACTTATTGGTCTGTAGTTACCTGGTTCGGTTTTGTCTCCCTTTTTGTGGATCAGTATTACGTTTGCAATTTTCCAGTCTGTCGTTACAACCCCTGTGTCAAGAGACTGTTGCATGATCTTGGTTAGCGGTTTGTAAATAACTTCTTTCATTTCTTTGAGTACTATTGGGAGGATCTCAAGAGCCCCTAGTCCCTTTAACACTTCTGCCTCTGTTATGCTAAAGTCATTTAAAACTGGATAGGAACAGGTCCACATGAGGGGCATGTTGTTCATGTCCTCCTTTGTAAAAACCTGTGATGTTGTAAGTTCCCATATCAGAATACCACTCAGAAATATTTGCCTTTTATTTTCCTAAGGATATGTATGTAAAATATGATATTTATTTTGTGATACAATGTGAAAACCTTTTTCTACAAAGAAACAGCATTTATATATCCAGCACCACACTTAACAAGTACTAGAGGCGCAAAACAATTACATCCCAAAAGTAGACCAATCTAAATCTAAAACAAAATGGTCAAAATGGTTTAATAGATCAATTTAAAAAAAAAATTCAGCGAAAAAAGGCACTTTACAGAGCGTTTAAAAGGGACCAAAAACAAAGTACAGAGAAAGAGTACTTGGAACTGCAAACACAAGTCAAAAAGGATGCCATTTTGTTTTAGATTGACAAATTGCGTTAGGAAGCAGTCATTTGTCATTTCCACCATTTCAATTTCGTCCGTCGTTGCCCCCCATTGGGTTTTCCCATTTTATATGGGAGAAGTTTAAATCCCCCATTAGTATGGCTTCTCCTTTTCTACACGCATTTCGAATGTCATTGTATAACAGATTATTTTGCTCAGCGTCTGAATTTGGCGGTCTATAGCATGCTCCTATTATTATGCCCTTTGAATTTGTGTCCATTATTCTGACCCATATTGATTCTGCATTGTTTTCTTTGTTCAGATTTAACACCTGGGCTTCAAGACTATTTCTTATGTATAGCGCTACCCGCCTCTTCTGTCCTGCCTGTCTTTCCTATATAGTGTGTACCCACTAATATTATATTCGTCTCCATCACTCTCAGACAACCAAGTTTCTGTAACACCTATCACATAGTAGTTACTTGTTAGTGCAGTAGGTTCAAGTTCTAACATTTTGTTTCTGAGACTTCTAGCATTAAGATAAATACATTTAATAGTTGTTCTTACCTGAGTTGTTGCCCTTGTTTTGATGTGGTCTCCCTTCTGTTTTTTTTGTTTTCTCCCCCCTTCCTTTCTAGTTTAAATGCTTCTGGACCTCCTCAAGGATCCTTTCTCCGAGTAGATTGGTTCCCTTTCTGTTTAAGTGCAGTCCGTCCCACCTATATAGATAGTCCTTGTTGTAGAATGTGCTCCAATGTTCAAGAAAGGTGAAGCCTTCCTGTGTGCACCACGATTTCAGCCATGCATTTTGATTTTGTATTTCCAGCTGTCCATATGGTCCTCTGCAAGGTGCCAGCAGTATCCCAGAAAATACCACAGTTTTGGTCTTGTCTTTTAATTTCCTTCCTAGCTCTCTGAATTTGTTTTGCAGGGATCTTGGTCTGTCTCTTCCAATGTTGTTTGTACCGATGTGGACGACTACTACCGGGTCGTCTCCTGTTCGTTCTAGGAGCCTGTCCACATTCTCAGTGATGTGCTTGACAGAGGCTCCTGGAAGGCAGCACACTGTTGTAGTAAGGGGGTCCAAAGTGCGAACTGAACTTGCTGTGTTTCTCAATATGGAGTCCCCAACAATCATGACCTCCCTTCTTTTTGCTGCCTGGCCAGCACTGTTTATAGGGTCCTGGGTGTTGTTTCTTTCATTCTCTTGATGTTGGTTTTGGTCATCTAAATGTTGAAGTGGCTCAAATTTGTTGGATGTCTGGATGTTTGGTGGTTGTGTTTGACGAAGTTTCTTATTTTCCCTTGTCACGAATTCTGATGGTTCAGATTTCTTACATACTCTTTTTATTTGCTCAGCACACACTCTTATCTCAGGGGAGACGTTAGGAGGACAGAGATGTTATTACTCCTAGTTGGGTATTGTTCATGCACTGGACCCGCAATATATCCAGATGACTAATTTAGTACTCAAGAAATTCACAGACTCATGTATTTAAAGTTTTTTACGAATCAGAGTATGATCAGTACTCATTCGGTTTAGTAACGGTTAAATATTGGATTGAGTAGCTACAGGCTACTTCATATCCCCAGCTGACAGATGTTCTGGGCAGTCCAGTGTCTTAACAGATATTAATGTTAACACTTTAATACATTTATATGTATTTGCAAGGCTTGCAGGCAGGCCAAGAACACGTCACCCAAAGCACCCAATGGTATATTTCAGCACATTCAACAAAATACTCTCTTATTTCTAAAACATAGTGTGAGTCATTTATAGCAATGCATACAATACATGTGAGATAAAATAATAATTGATTAATGCTTACCCTTTAATATAAATCGTAAAAGAATATGAGTGTCTTCACCAGGCAAATGAAACTGAGTTCAATCAGCTCAATTGTGTAGGTCTGCAGATAATGGACCACCTCACCCTGCCTGGTGTGAGTGTGGTACTCCATTGTAATTACTTAGGAGTTATATAGGTTTTTCGTCTCTTTGGAATACATGGGACGCCTCAATTAAGTCCAATCATTAATCTGTTGAGACAGCTCTTATCTCTTTTACAAATAAGTTTTCAAAAGATCTGGACCAACTTTTCAGAATTAATTTATGTACCAATAAATTCAAGACTTCATATTTGTCCAACTCCAAACCTATGATCTCATTCCTTGTTTTCCTCCGAGCCCCTCCTTTATCTGAAAAGTCAAGTGAACCAAGGTTCCCAGGATCTTGGTTTATAATATAATATAAAAACACTACTGTTATATGTGCATGCAAACACTATTTTTTATATTAGGACAGAGGAGAGAGAGGCAGCTCGGGCAGACTTAAGTGAGTTGGTGACAGACAGGAGGGCGGTTTCAGTGGAGTGAGCAGAGCGGAAGCCAGATTGGAGAGGGTCTAGCAGAGAGTGGTTGGACAGGAAAGCAGAGAGCTGGCGGTGTACAGTCCGCTCGAGGGTTTTGGAGAGGAAGGGTAGGAGGAGACAGGGCGGTAGCTCTGGAGGGAGGTGGGGTCGAGGGTAGGTTTTTTGAGGATGGGAGTGATAGAGGCTTTTTGAAGGCAGAGGGAAAGAGACCAGAAAGTAGAGAGGTGTTGAGAAGGGAGGAGATGAAGGGAAGTAGAGCAGGAGCAGCAGCTTGAAAGAGGTGAGTGGGGAGGGGGTCCAGGGCACACGTGGTGGGTTTGTGACCCTGGAGCAGGAAGGAGAGGTCAGAGTCTGAGAGGGGCAAGAAGGTGGAGAAGGAGGGTGAGTTAGTAGGGGATGCAGTGGGTGTAGGGGTTGGAGCAGGAGGGGGTGCAGGGGAGGGAGAGGTGTTAAAGAGTTTGCGGATATCTGAGATTTTAGAAGAGAAGAAGGAGGCAAAGTCATCAGGGGAGATAGAGGAGGGAGGAGGAGGGGGAGGGTTTAGGAGGGAGGAGAAGGTAGAGAATAGTTTACGTGGGTTGTTAGTGGAGGTTTGGATTACAGATTGGAAATAAGTACATTTAGCAGAGGAGAGAGTAGAGGAGAAGGAGGAGAGGAGAGTGCGGTAAAGGTCTAGGGCAGCAGGGAGTTTGGTTCTCTTCCATTTCTTTTCAGCAGATCGCAGTGTGATTCTTGCCGGCGGAGCGCAGAAGAGAGCCAGGGATGGGGAGGGAGGGAGGGGCGAGCAGGTCGGGAGGTGAGGGACAGAGGGAGTCGAGAGAGGAGGTGAGGGAGGAGAAGAGGGTGGAGGTAGCAGAGTCTACGGAGAGTTGTGAGAAGGAGTCGATAGGAGGGAGGTGAGAGAGAGCAGTGGAGGCAAGGACAGAGGGGAGAGAGAGCGGAGGTTACGGCGAGAGGTGACAGTGGGGATAGGAGGAGCAGGGAGAGGGAGAGACAGAGAAAAGAGATGAAATAGTGATCGGAGAGGTCCAGGGGTGACAGAGAGGGTGGAGGGCAGCAGGCCCTGGAGAAGATGAGGTCCAGTTGACGGCCAGCTTTGTGGGTAGGAGGGATGGAGAGAGACAGAAGTCGAAGGAGTGAAGGAGAGGGAGGAATCCAGCAGAGTGGCTGGGGTTGGAGAGATGGATGTTGAAGTCACCTAACAGGACAGCTGGGGTAGACAGAGAGGGAGGGAGGAGAGTAGATAGTCGAGTTCATCCAGAAAGTGAGCGAGAGGCCCAGGGGGGTACAGTACAATGAGCAGGAGTTGACAGGGAGAGGTTAGTTGGACTGCATGAAATTCAAAGGTATTGACAGAGAGTGAGGAGAGATCGGAGGGACAGAAAAGAGTAAGGAGGGAGAGAGGAGAAGACCAGTCCCACCTCCCGTCCAGTGAGACGCGGGTATGGGACAGGACATAGAGAGAGGACAGGGCAGCAGGAGTTACAGTGTTATCAGGGGACAGCCAGGGTTCAGTGAGAGCAAGGAAATCGAGAGAGAGGTGGGAGGCAAAGGCAGAGATGAAATCAGCTTTGTTAGCAGAAGAGTGACAGTTCCAGAGTGCACCAGAGAGTGTGCAGGAGGGGGAGAGGCAGAGGGATGAGGTTAGAGGGGCTGGAGGAGCAGCAGCGGAGAGAGGGCAGAGGGCAGGGACGAGAGGACAGAACAGGGATGTGAGAGACAGTCATAGCAGGACAGGCAAGACAAAAGGCACAGTAGGAGCAGTGGGGTGGAGGGTACAGACCTGACTAGTAGATGGCTTCTTCCAGAGCGCTGTTAGGTTCGGATCTATTCCAACAGCGTCTTGGCGCAGGCCTCCCCTTGCTGGACTCCCACAGCTAGACTCCCGGCTCTTTTGTTGAGGCTCTTCTGTTTGCTGGCGCTTCTTGCTGGCGCTGAAATAGGCTGCTTGATTAAATGTTACGACTGCGTGGCAAAAGAACCAACTAAACTGTGTGGAAACCAATCAAATAGCAAATCAACTTCTAATCAATTTAACCACTCACCTGGTACTAATCACACACTAACTCAGCTAATTCAAACACCACCTTACAATGTTACCAAATGTAGTTAGTTTAAAATTACTTGAAGCAGGAACTTACCTATCTGCCTCGGTCCCTGGTTGTCTGCTAAGAAATAAATAATAATAATAATAATATTTTTTATATGTGTTATACAGTACTGTGCAAAAGTTTTAGGCAGGTGTGAAAAAATGCTGTAAAGTAAGAATGCTTTCAAAAATAGACGTGTTAATAGATTATATTTATCAATTAACTAAATGCAAAGTGAGTGAACAGAAGAAAAATCTAAATCAAATCCATATTTGGTGTGACCACCCTTTGCCTTCAAAACAGCATCAAGCATCAATTCTTCTAGGTACACTTGCACACAGTTTTTGAAGGAACTCGGCAGGTAGGTTGGCCCAAACATCTTGGAGAACTAACCACAGTTCTTCTGTGGATTTAGGCAGCCTCAGTTGCTTCTCTCTCTTCATGTAATCCCAGACAGACTTGATGATGTTGAGATCAGGGCTCTGTGGGGCCATACCATCACTTCCAGGACTCCTTGTTCTTCTTTACGCAGAAGATAGTTCTTAATGACTTTCGCTGTATGTTTGGGGTCATTGTCATGCTGCAGAATAAATTTGGGGCCAATCAGATGCCTCCCTGATGGTATTGCATGATGGATAAGTATCTGCCTGTACTTCTCAGCACTGAGGAGACCATTAATTCTGACCAAATCCCCAACTCCATTTGCAGAAATGCAGCCCCAAACTTGCAAGGAACCTCCACCATGCTTCACTGTTGCCTGCAGACACTCATTCGTGTACCGCTCTCCAGCCCTTCGGCGAACAAACTGCCTTCTGCTACAGCCAAATATTTCAAATTTTGACTCATCAGTCCAGAGCACCTGCTGCCATTTTTCTGCACCCCAGTTCCTGTGTTTTCGTGCATAGTTGAGACACTTGGCCTTGTTTCCACATCGGAGGTATGGCTTTTTGGCCGCAAGTCTTCCATGAAGGCCACTTCTGACCAGACTTCTCCGGACAGTAGATGGGTGTACCAGGGTCCCACTGTTTTCTGCCAGTTCTGAGCTGATGGCACTGCTGGACATCTTCCGATTGCGAAGGGAAGTAAGCATGATGAGTCTTTCATCTGCTGCAGTAAGTTTCCTTGGCCGACCACTGCGCTCACGGTCCTCAACGTTGCCCGTTTCTTTGTGCTTCTTCAAAAGAGCTTGGACAGCACATCTGGAAACCCCTGTCTGCCTTGAAATTTCTGCCTGGGAGAGACCTTGCTGATGCAGTATAACTACCTTGTGTCTTGTTGCTGTGCTCAGTCTTGCCATGGTGTATGACTTTTGACAGTAAACTGTCTTCAGCAACCTCACCTTGTTAGCTGAGTTTGGCTGTTCCTCACCCAGTTTTATTCCTCCTACACAGCTGTTTCTGTTTCAGTTAATGATTGTGTTTCAACCTACATATTGAATTGATGATCATTAGCACCTGTTTGGTATAATTGTTTAATCATACACCTGACTATATGCCTACAAAATCCCTGACTTTGTGCAAGTGTACCTAGAAGAATTGATGCTGTTTTGAAGGCAAAGGGTTGTCACACCAAATATGGATTTGATTTAGATTTTTCTTCTGTTCACTCACTTTGCATTTAGTTAATTGATAAATATAATCTATTAACATGTCTATTTTTGAAAGCATTCTAACTTTACAACATTTTTTCACACCTGCCTAAAACTTTTGCACAGTACTGTATATCAGAGATGTTCTTAATATGTGACATCATCTTTTAATTGATTATATTTTGCTAAATTAAAGGTATGTGTTTCTTTTAACCTCACACTGTGTTTCATCATGTTTTTAATGAGTCAGTTTTGATTACATATACTATTGTCTAACAGAGTATTTGACAAAAGATTGCCTTATACAATATTCAAGTCAATTAGTTTCACTAAGTTTAAGTGGTAATCATTTTCGTTACAATTATTTATCCCTCAAAAGATGCACTAACCAGGCTCTGACCTGTATCTGACTCTGAGAATATGCTATTGCAAGCAATTTCCACAGTCTCTTGTTTCTTCAAGGCCAAAGTCTGTGCAAACACTTTTTTAGATATATGACCTATCCATGTCTGTTATGCCATAATTTTTGTATATTATTCCAAGATATATTCTTATCTGTGCTAAACCACTAATTCCATAAACCTTAACACTCCCAATCTACAAGACTTGCAGCTTTGCTGGAGTGGAACGTAAGAAGACCCCTCCTTTCTCTACAGCCTGTACATCTTGATAAGGAGAGAGGCCCCTTTTTCAATGCAGCAGTTTCAAAGAACCACATTATAATGACTCCATCTACCATCATTAGACAATAGTATAGTGAATTAATAACAAGGAACATTATAGTATATTATTAGAAACTAACACAAAAACATAGCATAATACCTTTTATATTCTGTAATTCAATAGATATTATAATGTCTAAAGGTCTTTTTGTTTAATAGAAGGAGAAAGAAACTGTACCACTTCCCCAATTAATTAAATCGAATACTGCTCCGGCTTTTAATCTTCTTATCACTACAGTAAAGTCATCAACAAACAATAACACTCGTCAGTTTAAATAATATGTTTTCTTATTATAGCAAATACTTAAGACATATTATTAATCTTATGAAATCAAATAGATATTTTTAGTTTCAAATATTGTGCTGTCTAAAAAAGGGTTAATCATTTTATTAATTTAAAATACCTTTGTGTCTAATTTCTATTCTTTGACCATTATAAACTATGAACAGTGTCAATTAGCACTGAATCTTTTTTTAACTATAAATGTGGCATTATAAGATAATCTTTTAATTAATTTACTTCAGTTTAACAATTGCTCCTAGAATTTATAATATCACTTTATTTCTTTGATGATTCCCTCCAAGATTTAAATCCAAATACAGGCCAGTATAAATGCATTCAACTTGTATATATTTTATAATGACTGAACTAGGCTTGACCCTGTCCTTTGTTCATACAGAATCCAGCCAAAACAGGTTTCTTCTTAAGACCTTGGCTGCTAAGTTTTAATTGTTGATTTATATAATAATAATAATAATAATAATAATAATAATGATAATCTTTATTTATAGAGCGCCTTTCATACCACAAGGTTCAAGGCGCTGCACAAAAAACAAAAAGAAGGTGAAAGAACACAAAAATTAAAATCAAAGTTAATAAAACGACATGAATTGATGAATAAGTTAAACAGGTTAAAATAATTAAAAAATATATATATCATATATCACAAAAAGAGAAAAAAAGACACAATTTAAAACAACTAAAAACAACAATATATAAAATCAAAAAGCTAAATTATAAAAATAGGTCTTAAGCCTAGATTTAAAAGTAGCTACTGTAGGTGAACCTCTGACATGGTCGGGAGAGAATTCCACAGCTGGAGCACAGAACTCAAAAAGCAACCTCTCCATTCCTCCTGAGCCTCACCCTCGAATACAGAGGAGGCCACTATTAGTTGACCTCAATGCACTGAGGCTGATAAAGAGACAACAACTCTGAGAGGTAATCTGGTGCCATTCCATTTAGTGCTTTAAATGTAAGCAATAGAATTTTAAAATCAATTCGATATTTCACTGGAAGCCAGTGCAAAGAAGCAAGTACAGGAGTTATATGTGCTCTCCTTTTGGTTTTAGTAAGGACCCTTGCAGCTGCATTTTGCACAAGCTGCAGCCTTAATAAAGCTTGGCTAGTAAGTCCAGAAAAAAGAGCATTACAGTAGTCCAGTCTACATGAAATAAAAGCATGGATTACTTTTTCAGCATCAGATAAAGACAGAAATGATCTAATTTTGGCAATGTTTCTTAGATGATAAAAACATACTTTTGTAATCATTTTAATATCGACTCAAAACTTAAAGTTGAATCAAAAATAACACCCAAATTTCTCACTTCAGACTTCAAAGTAGGAGTTAAGTCCCCAAATGTATTTTTGATAAATCAATTTGTTGCTGAGAGCCTACTATCAACACTTCTGTCTTATCAGAGTTTAATTGCAGAAAATTTAAGGACATCCAAGTTTTGATGTCAGTGATACACTCAAATAAGGCTGATGTTGTGCTAATGTCACCAGGTTTCACAGAGATGTATAACTGTGTATCATCAGCATAGCAGTGGAAATTTACAGCATGTTTATGAATAATCTGGCCTAGAGGTAACATGTATAAAGAGAATAATATCGGACCAAGAATCAAACCCTGAGGGACACAACAGGTAATATTTGCTAAATCCGACACAGACTCCCCCAGTGAAACAAAGAACTGTCTGTTTGTAAGGTAGGATCTAAACCAATTTAGTACTTTACCATCTAGGCCCACCCATTCCTTAAGACGATCAATTAAGATGGAATGATCCACAGTATCAAACGCAGCACCAAGATCCAAAAGAACAAGAATGGATATAGCATTTGAATCTGCACTCATTAATAAGTCATTTGTTACTCTTACCAGGGCAGTTTCTGTACTGTGATTTGAACGAAACCCAGACTGAAACTTTTCAAACATATTATTAGTAATCAGGAAGCCATTAAGTTGTTTAAGCACTACCTTTTCAAGAACTTTTGCTAGAAAAGGGAGATATGTTGCAAAGAATCCCTTTCTTATCTTGTTTTTGGAAACATAAATTTATAGGAGTGATTAACGTCCACTTTTTTAGCCGGAATGGTGCTTTTTATCAAGCGTCATGCTTTCTGAAGATTAGATATACAAACAGTAAATCGTTTATAATATATTTTCTTAGAAATTCCCAGATTACTAAATACTTAATTAATTTCCTGTCAAAACAACGAGTGGACTGACCTATTTCATGGAGCAAGAGATCCATCTACTGAAAATACAAGGATACTCTCTCTTTATCCTTCCTTCCAAAAAAACCTCTAACCCTTTATTTTTTATTTCAAAGTACATTCCATATTTGAAATCGCCTAGTACATGTCCAGCATATCCACACGTTTCCAGCAGGATTCAGCTTCTGTACCAGGTTCAGCTCTAGTTGGTTCCACAAGAAGTCCCTTGATCCAAAGTTTCTCCATCACAGGTGTGGATTTCCATGGTCTGACTTCATTCCTATAAGATACTTAGACACGTTTAGCTGTACATATTATTTCTATATATTTCCTTTTGTTCACACAAGGTCATTTTGCAAGGTATGCCCTCCATCCAGAATACTAAAGGAGGTCAAAACTCACTGTTATTCATATTTTCGGGCACTCAGTCGTTGCCTTGCCCTACGTCATCAGTTGGCAGACTTAACATAACTGAATCTGAATCATTTGATGAACCGTGCACTGTAGCTTACTGAGATCCTCCATGCAAAGGAGTTCAGTGTTTTACTACACGGAATAACTAGTTCAGCGTCACCTGTGACACCCTGCTTCTGCCTATCTGAACCCAGCTGTTTTGACTCTCTTCCAGCTCCCTGGTGGCTTTCAGTCTGCTAGGGGTGCAGACTTCCATGAATTGTGGGTGTGTCAGCTCCTCAAGCTCCTGTTGCTGTCTCATTTCCTCCAGCTCCTTTTCTAGCAGGCTTAATCGTTGAAGCAAGTCCTGGATCATGCGGCACTTTACACAAACTTGGTTGAGCTCTGTTGGGTTTTCTCGGATTTCCCACATCATGCAGTTGTCACAGATTACTGGCTTGAAGATCTTTTTTTTTTTTTTTTTTGGAAGTTTAGTTTAGCTTCTGCAGCTGTCACCCTGCTTTCAACTGCTTTCAACTGCTTCTAACTGCGTTGTACTTGTCCACTTGTACTTCTCCCACGATGTCGCTTCCACGCACTGTCGCTGGGAAGACTGCCTGCCATTTGTTTGTGCTGCGGGCTCCGCCCCTCCCCCGTGTCTCAGAACACAGCGGAATTTGAATCAGCTGCTATCAGAGAAATACATGCAGCTGTAAGGCTTTAAGCTGCAATGTTTTCTGATTAAAGCAACTCCAGATTTAAAGGTGTAATTCCTCCTTTCTGCTTCTAACTGCGCTGTACTTGTCCACGACTGTACTTCTCCCACGATGTCGCTTCCACACGCTGTCGCTGGGAAGCCTGTCTGCCTTTGTTTGTTTGTGCTGCGGGCTCCGCCCCTCCCCCGTGTCTCAGAACGCCGCGGGATTTGAATCAGCTGCTCCGAGTTTCAGCTTGTTATCAGAAAAATACACGCAGCTGTAAGGCTTTAAGCTGCAATGTTTTCTGATTAAAGCAACTCCAGATTTAATTTAAAGCTGTAATTCCTTCTTTCTGCTTCTAACTGTGTTGTACTTGTCCACTCGTACTTCTCCCACGATGTCGCTTCCACACGCTCAATGGTGCAATGGTGTTCTTGTTATGGGTTGCAAAAGTTTTTTTACAATTATCAATATGGCCACCAAACCATGTCACCAAACTGTGTCATTTTCATATCACCAGTACTTCACGTGAGTCTCTATGGTCATATAAAGTTTCATAACTGTAGTGTATTGCACCTTGGATTTATGCACGAATGTATGAAAATAGAGCCGCCGTGAAACGGTTATTTGCGCACCGCGGCCATGTTTTGTAACGAAAAAGCATGGATTTTACAAACGGTAGAAAGGACCTGGTCATGAACATGCGTGCCAATTTAGTTGTCGATTGACACTGCGGTTTAAGACAAGAAGATTGTTGAATATTTGGCGCCAATCCAGCGTAGCGGGCAAAGTAATTCTTTAATCGACCTCGATTGAACATTTGTTTTTTATAGGCCATTGCTGCACTATCTGCTGCCATTGTCATAGTTCCACCTTAAATTGTTTTTAACGGCAATAGTTTTGAAAAATTACCAAAATTTCCACGAGATCCAATATGGCGGTCGAACCATCTGACTTTTTCATTCGGGGACGCAAGTCTGGTTGTCCAGCAATAGGCATCAACTTACGTATGCGGTTTCTTAACTCTGCGATGTTGTTTGTGTGGAAAAATAATAATAATAATAATAATAATAATAAACACAGCAATAACAATGGGCTTCCCAGCCTTTGGTTTGGAAGCCTAATAATAAACACAGCAATAACAATAGGCTTCCCCAGCCTTTGGCTTGGAAGCCTAATAATCCTAACAAGCAACTTTACGGCTTCCAAGCAGTGAAATTTATGCGCATTGGTTGTTATAGATGAAACGTTATCATCACAAATCATTTTGGACACAGCTGACTGTCAATTTTGGCAAAAATATGGGAATCACTGGTTAGATGAGCAATGCTGAAATGTCATTGGCCCACAGCAGCCATGTTTTGTACTGTAGCAACTTCCCTTGAACAACCGTAAAAGATAATCATACTTAGATCATTTATGCTCATTTTGGCTTCAATCAGAACTCTGCATGTTATATAACAACTATCTGCAGTCAATAAGAAATTATGAGAAGTTTTACAGCCCGCTTTAAATCTGACCTTTAGCAGAACATAACCATACTATATAAACCTATTTATGTATTACACATTACACTACTTGCATTACCTATAGTGCTCATATAAACACACCAGTTTTGTAAAACAACAAAAGTCACTTCTAATAAATTACAAACAAACAAACTTTGCAATTCTGTTCAAGCCACAACAAATCAAAACCAATTTATATCAACACACATCCTATATTAAATAATAAAACATAAACACTTTATATTACAGTTACAATTGTATTTCATAGAGCAAGACTTTTGTGGATACTTTTTGTTACTTAAAATGACCTCTATTATTAATTATAAAAGTCAGTCAATCGAAATCGCTCAAGCGTACAGGTGGAAAATGTGGATGTGAAATGTGTATGTTTTCATCTGCGGTTCACGTTGAGCTGCTAAACAACGATTAAATAATTATACACAGTGTTTTAGAGAATATTTATAGTGAAATGTCCGTTTTTTGGGAGGATTCGCTGTGAATAGCCGTGCGGTCTTCTATACAATTGTATTTGATAGAGCAAGGGAATACCACTGTGTGTGAGCATGTGTGCAGTTGTGTGAAGCCAGCATATCCACACTATTATACGTAAGCTTTTTTTTTTTTTTTTTTTTTTTCAGTGGGTACTGTTGAATTGCAACTGAATCGGACCTGATTTATCTCTAAACACAGCCCTATAAATACAACTTAATATAATTAAAATAAACGGTAGAACGTAACTGACATCTGCCATATATTAACATTCTCACAAAATTATACTCGTAGCTTTTATAAAACGAATTTGTTCAATATTGCCAATAGGTTTTTTTGTTTTGTTTTATTTTTTACGTGGATGCAGCTGCAACAGTTCTTAAAATAATGTTTTCTTAGTTTACAGTATGTATCTTTGTATAATACACTGTGTGTACGTCTAAATTAATATAATCCTTTCCACTGTAATTACTGTGTTTTAAGTTACATGAGTTAGTAAAACTGTTCTCGCACCAGCGAAAAAAGGCTGCTTTCAAGAAATATTTTTCCAAGACTGTACTCACGTTTCTATGGCAACAGCTGCCCCTTGTGGTGTGAATGTATCATTTCAGGGTAAAATTTGGGCAAACTGGCATGTCACCCATATTGATTGGCTCATGGCGGTCATGTTTGTTGATGTAGGAACTTTTTCCTGACTCATTTTTTTAGAGGACAGTACAAAGATAACGTATAACCAAGATTCACATCAATCGGCCAAAGGGCTCATGAGGAGTTGTTGTTTAAGCGTTTCACGCAAAATCCAACATAGCTGCCTCACCATGTGACCGATCCATTTTTCCTTAAGTAGAATCAATAGTGGACATGAGCGCACTATCTACTAAATTTTTCACAGCTGTAGTATTTACCCTTCATGAGAAGAAGACTTTTGAATATTGTCCAAACTTTTCATTAAATCCAAGACGGCTGCCACACCATGTGACCAAAGGCCGCCATAACATCACATAGTCCTCAACATCTGTGTCAAATTTCGTGCGTTTTGGTGCAGCCGATAAGAAGTTATACACAGTTTTATAGCCAGTTGCGTATGTTGATGATGTCATGCAGCGTGGACGTCATGATTTTCACAGTAGCAACTTCCCTTGAACAAGCGTAACAGATGACCATACTGAGATGTTTTATTCCAATTTTTGTTTCAATTAGATAAGCGGTTTCAGAGAAGAAGATGTTTGAATTCTGATGATTTTATATTTTTATGGTAATTTTATGTCATCAATCAATGTGGTTGCACAAAACACAGAACCAATCCGCTTCATATTAACAACAGTTAATCATGGACTATCCCTCAACATGTATAGGAATTTTCAGAACTCTGCAGTAAGCGGTTTCCGATACATAGGCGTTTTAACAAATTCCGCAAAATCCAATATGGCTGCCGAACCATGTGACTTGAGCAAATTTGCTGAATTTTGAGCATGTTTTGGCAGAAAATAAATAAATAAATAAATAATAATTGGAAGCCTAATAATAATATGGTAACTGTCAATTTCAACCATTTTTAAGTTAGGTATAAATTACATATTAGTATGTTACAGTTACTAAATTTTATGATGATTTCAAAGATCTTCAACTGTTGAGGAGCTACAAGATTTTGTCTGAGTCATGTCTGTATGCCAACCTGCCCGAAAACAGATCTATTTTCAGCACTGTCAGCTAGTTTATAGAAGTAGTCCAGACGAAGCAAAGTACACTTCCAAATCTTATGTAAAACCTTTTAACCTTGAAATTTATGAATAAATACAAGTAAAAAAATGCAGTTATTAAAGCAAATAAGTAAAAAAAAAAAAAAAAAAAAAAAGGGGGAATTCAAAACAGAAAATAGGAGGCACTTTTTTACACAGAGAATTGTGGGGGTCTGGAACCAACTCCCCAGTAATGTTGTTGAAGCTGACACCCTGGGATCCTTCAAGAAGCTGCTTGATGAGATTCTGGGATCAATAAGCTACTAACAACCAAACGAGCAAGATGGGCTGAATGGCCTCCTCTCGTTTGTAAACTTTCTTATGTTCTTAAATAATCTGCTCAAACACAGCTTCAAATGAAATACCATTAAAAATCAAATTCACCTTTACCATAATGTGTGCGTTTTTCATATAGGAAAATCATGCACCTACAAAATTACAGCAGTATGTATTAAGATAAGGTAAGATTTAGTGGAATTGTTTTGATAGCATCATGTACTTTAACATGCAAGTGCTTACCAAGCCGCAAATCCGTCCAACATTCAGAGATTGCAGATGCAGCCATCCTCTTTTGTGACGAAAGCAGCTATATTACTGAACAAAATCAGGTTTAACTTTCATCTCCTGTTTCAGGATTAAAAATAAAACACGCACATACTCATAGGGATATTATATTAAGTTACCTCAAACATGCAAAATTTTCAATGTAGAACCAACAGAAATATCAGAATAACTGCATTGAGAGCTGCTGACAATTTTGCAGCAACTGTTTTCACATAATATCATATGGAGAGTAGCACCATCAAATATTTAATAAATCCTTTACATTCTACTACTTTGCTTATTAAACAATGGGAATATGAGCTGCGCTTATTGTTTTTGTTCTGATGAAATTGGTCATCCCATCAAATTAAGGCTTGTCCAGTAGTCCATCTGTGAGATGCCAGCAAAACAGAGTTTCAAGTTTATTTAGTTTAAACAAAATAAAATGTTTAAAACACAAAAACAAGGGCTCCCGAGTGGTGCATCCAGTAAAGGCACTCCGCGTGGAGTGCAGGATTTGCCCAATAGCCTGGAGGTCGTCGGGCTGAGCACTGCCCAGGGAGAGGAGGGCTAAGGTCGGGCACTGTGACCTCGGCTCACCGTGCACCAGCGACCCTTGTAGAGTGGCTGGGTGACTGCTGGCCTACCTGTAAGTTGCCCAGAGCTGCGTGGTCCTCCGACGCTGTAACTCTGAGGTAACTGCATGGCAGTTTCGGAGGACGCGTGTGTCTGTTGCGAGTCAGCGTGGGGGTGGCAGCGGTGAGCCAGGTTGAAATAAAAAACAATAATTGGGCTTACCAAATTGGGGAGAAAATAAGAAAAATAATTGGCAATACCAAATTAAAAAAAAAAAAAACTATAAATCACAAAGAAAATTATCCTCAATCAGCTGGCATAGAAAATAAAACAATGTTACTTTGATTAAAATATCAAGCAGTTATACATGCCAAACTGGTAGTTAAGTAAACCAACAATTAGGAGCTTGGTTGCAGCTCTCTGGCTAGGCAGAGGTGTTTCTTGTATCAACCTGGCTTAGCCTACCTATTCCTTGCCTGTCCATTCACAGGCCCTATTATGCTGCAGGAAAGCTGAGGCACAGGACAAGTGATTCGCCCTATAAATGCTGATTTCAGTGAAGGGTTCCACTGCCTTGATACACCAACATACTACAGCATAATACTTTAACCCAACTGCACTAGCCCGAAAAAAGGTAGGTTTAACCCTATGCTGCCTACGGAAAATGTCCACATTTGGTTATGAATATGAACGCTTTGTGTTTAATTGCTTGTAGCTTTTAAACTGTAAATCAGAAATTAAAACCCAATACACCTACAGAAAGGCATTAAGTAGATCTTTCCAGTGATGTGGTTTATTTTGTTGTGTGGTGATTTTTCTTTTTCCATATGAGCTACTCATCATAATTTTTCTTTGAAAAAAAATGTACAAATATTTTTAAAAAAATGCAAATTTCAACCTTTTTCCAAGTATTCCATAAAAAAATAGAGCATACGGTAGCTGCACAATTTCTCAAGGATTTCAAATCTGAAATCAGAATTGAATTATCTTGTAGAGCTAGATACAGTTTTATAATACCACATATTTTACAAAAATCAACCCCCGGAAATGGCAAATATGAATATTAATAAAACCATTTTAAAAACTGCCAATTTCAACCTCTTTCCAAGGTCCATATAAAAAAAAAAACTTACGATATTGTAGCTTCACAATTTCTCAAGGATTTCAAATCTGAAATCAGAATTGAAATATCTTGAACAGTTTCAGAGCTAGATAAGGTTATAATGTATGTCATTTTAGAAAACTCAACCCCCAAAATGGCAAATCTTAAATATTAATAAATAATTTTATAAACTGATAATTTCAACCTCTTTCCAAGTTTCATAGAAAAAAAACTTCGAGGATATTGTAGCTTCACAATTTCTCAAGGATTTCAAATCTGGAATTTTAGAGGAAAAAAAAATCAACCTGTGAAATGGCAAATGCCAGCCAAGCCTAAAACTTGCCAAAGACTTATTGGAAACCTTATTACCCTGTTTGAGATACAATTATATTTAAGTATACAAATGAAGAAACAACACACAAGCTTAAGATTTAAGATGTTTATTTTCAAAACTCCAATAAATAATAAATCAAGACTCAGTCAGGGCCCTCCTCCTCTTCAGAGACTGAAACAGATGCTGGAACTGCTTGTCTCCATCCATCTTATGGCTTACACACACCTACACAAAACATTAAAATACCAATTAATAATAATAAACAATTCTCCATCTTTTTTCACACACAGAAAAATTAAACTAACAATAAAATAAAATAAAAAAGTAAACTAATAATAAAATACATGGCTGATTAATAATAACTACAACTAAATAATGCCTCACTGTTCTTGGCACAAACAAAATAAAATATTCATGGCTAAATAATACACAAAGAAAGTAAATCATGGTAAAATACATATAAATAATAAATAATTAACTTACAGCTAAATCATGCCTCTCTCTCTTCTTTACACACACATACACAAAGTAAAAAAAAACCCTAATAAAATCCGAAATAATTTCTGAAAAAGTTAAAATAAATTAAAACAGCTAAATAATAATAATATTGACTAACGTTACAGCTAAGAATGATACGTCCTAAAAAAAACAAACAAACAAAACATATTGAAAGAATATTCAACATGGACTGCTGATGTAGTTTCGCATCGCACGCAATATGTCTTTTTTCTCTTGAGGAGAAACAAACTTAAAAAAAGGGAGAAAAGAAACTAAAATGAACACGAACAGAAGTGACACTAACTTAAATACCAATTAATAATAATCAACAATTCTCCATCTTTTTTCACACACAGAAAAATTAAACTGACAACAAAATAAAATTTAAAAAAAGTAAACTAATAATAAAATACATGGCTGATTAATAATAACTACAACTAAATAATGCCTCACTGTTCTTTACACAAACGAAATAAAATATTAATGGCTAAATAATACACAAATAAAGTAAATCTTGATAAAATACAAGAATGATACGCCCTATAGAAAAAACAACAAACAAAACATATTGAAAGAATATTCAACATGTACTGCTGATGTAGTTTCGCATTGCACGCAATATGTCTATTTTCTCCTGAGAACACGAAGAGAAGTGAAACTAACTTAAATATTTTTATTTTATTTTTGTTATATGCTAGTACAGTAGTTACTCTTGTTTGGATCTTACAAAGTTAGCTCTGCCTAGCAAGCAAGCAAACACAAAATAAGGAAGAAAAAAAATGACGACTAATTATTTTAAGTATTTGCCTTTTAGATTATGAATTATAAAATTTGTAGATAAAGAACTTTGAGTCCGCTGTCCACTCAGTCATAATGGCGCTGGCAGTGAGACTCGTCTTCAAACTCAAAATAATATATGCCACACCCATCCTAGCCTTAAACCAGTTGTATAATGACACGGCCCGTGGTCATGGCAATGACCCAAACACAAAAAAAACAAGATAGCTGGTTGGACGGCTGAGAAATGACCTTTTTGTCATCATGAATTTTTCAATGAAATTAGAGTGTGTCGGCTGGAAAGGGTTAAATAACTTGTAAATAGTTTCACAATTTAACAATTAAATTACAAACATTTCTAACTCTTAATGGTATATTCGAGAACTTTCAGTCTGGTTTTCGTGCTGCACATAGCACCGAGACGGCCCTTGTCAGAGTTGTGAATGATCTGCTAATAAACTCTGACTCTGGCTTTCCATAAGTTTTAATTCTTCTAGATCAAAGCGCTGCCTTTGATACTGTAGACCATTTGAATTGTCTGGAAAGAACAGTGGGACTGTCTGACCTGGTCCTATCCTGGTTCAAATCTTATCTTTCTGATAGGTTTCAGTTGTCTCTATTGGGGAGGTAAAATCGGCATTATCGGAAGTTGTCTGTGGTGTTCCACAGGGCTCTATTCTATGTCCCTTGTTGTTTTAATTATTTATGCTGCCGTTAGCTGACATTATCCGCAGACACGGAGTGAACTTCCATTGCTATGCTGATGATACCCAGCTATATTTGCCCAGGAATTTCTTTTGCCTCTGTGTTATCAGCTACTTGCCTACAGACATCAAGCATGGGATGTCACATAATTTTCTAATGTTGAATTCAGATAAAACAGGTTATGCTAGTGGGATGACAGAACCAACTAAAAGGAAATGTGGGATTACATGAGCTCGACCCTTGCAGTCTCTCATCAAAACTTAAACTAGAAATTAAGAGTTTGGGGGTCATCTTTGATTGTGATCTATCATTTGAGACTCATATTAAGGAAGTTACTAAAGTATATTTTTACCATATGAGAAATAGAGGCAGGCAGTGTGGTCCAGTGGTTAAAGAAAAGGGCTTGTAACCAGGAGGTCCCCGGTTCAAATCCCACCTCAGCCACTGACTCACTGTGTGGCCCTGAGCAAGTCACTTAACCTCCTTGTGCTCCGTCTTTCGGGTGAGATGTAATTGTAAGTGACTTTGCAGCTGATGCATAGTTCACACACCCTAGTCTCTGTAAGTCGCCTTGGATAAAGGCGTCTGCTAATAAACAAATAATAATAATAATAGGCAAACTCAGACCAATTATCAAGAAATGATTGTTGTAATGCACTTTTTTCTGATGTCCCAAAACGTGTGGTATCCCGCTTGCAGCTTGTTCAGAATACCGCCACTAGAATTCTGACTAAAACCAGGAAAAGTGAACATATTACCCCTGTTTTGGCCTTTGCAAGAGTTACTGACCCTGTATCTTCCAAACCGCACTCTGAGATCACAGTATGCGGGGCTGCTGGTTATTCCTAGGGTCAGCAAAAGCAGCACAGGCGGTAGGGATTTTACTTGTAGAGCTCCTAAGCTATGGAATACTTTGCCTTCATTTATCAGGGAAGCTGGGACCGTTACAGTTTTCAAGTCAAGACTAAAAACGCACTTTGATAAAATGGCCTTATTATCTTAGTGGGTTTTAATGTAACTTTAAAATTGCTGCTTTTTTATTGTGTATACTGTTATTTAAATATTATGTGTGGGCACCAATATCGATAGTTCAACATGATATCGATATCGATAATAATTTCCATATCACGATATCGTGTGATAAAAAAAAAAAAATCTTGTACGCTCGCAGAGACATACTTTTTATTGCTAATGCTGCTAGAAATACAAACGCAGTATAATCAAGTTTATTTTATATTAAGCTACAACAAACCCTATACATACCAATCATTGTCAGTCTCGTAGGCAAACATTATTTAACCATTTTATTCCATTGATTGGCATTTTTCTTTTTTTCTAAAAACCCGATTAACAAAGAAACAAGAAAGCCTCTATGCTGGGGTTAGCATTTGCTAAGGTGGGGCAAGATGAGAATTATAATAAAGAATTTTTAGATAAGAGGGGACAATTTTGCATAAATAATTCAGTAATATTAGAAGATAGGAAAGATGTCAAAACAAAAATAAATGTGTCATGAAAGCTGCGATTGAAAAAGGCAAGAATTCCTCGCCAGGTGAAGATAAGATTTCTTATATTATGTATAAAATGTTACCAGATAGAAGTTTAGAAATATTATTAAAACTTTATAATAAAGTGTGGGAGTTGGGGGTGTTGCCTAAAGAATGAAAGAATGCTATCATCATTACTATAAGTAAGGCAGGAAAGGATCTGGGTGAAGTGGGATCTTATCGACCAATAGCATTGACGGCTACTATATGTAAAATTATGGAAAGGATGGTGTGTGAGAAAATGTGGTATTTTTTGGAAACTAAAAAATTAATGAGTGATTATCAAAGTGGCTTTCGTAAAAATAGATCGACGACTGATCCGTTGGTAAGATTGTCTACTGAAGTCAAGGAGGCATTAAGTGAGAATGAGGTGGTTGGGGCAGTTTTTATTGACAGAGAAAGCGTATGATATGGTCTGGAAAGAAGGCTTAATATATAAAATAGCATCATTGGGGATAAAAGGGAGGACTTTGTGGTGGATCAGAGAGTTTCTGAAGGAAAGAAGATTTAAAGTAAAAATTAAGGGGAAGTTCTCTGAAAGATTTGAGATGCAAAATGGAACTCCTCAAGGAAGTGTTATCAGCCCTTTGCAAGTTAATATAATGATAAATGATTTAGCTGAGGATATTTTAGTAGGATTGAAAGTATCTTTAGGTCTGTTTGCTGATGATGGGGTTATTTATAAAAGGAATAAACATATTGAAATAGTTAGGAGGGAATTGCAGGAGGCAATGAATAATCTGGAAGTGTGGTCAAATAAATGGGGCTTTAAAATATCAGTAACAAAAGCAGAGGTGCTATTATTTTCACGTTTCAAGTTAAATTTATTATACCAAGATAAGATTCTTAAAGAGGTGGAGGAATTTAGATACTTGGGAGTGTGGTTTGATAAAAAAATAACTTGGGGAAAACAAATAAATTCTATAATAGATAAATGTAAAGGAAGGATAAATATTCTAAGAAGTATTTAAGGGACGAGTTGAGGAGCAAATAAAACTAGTATGATGATGATATACAGAGGGTTAATTAGGAGTGTAATAGATTATGGAAGTCAGATTCTGGTGGGAACTTGTAAAAGTAAGATGGAAAAACTGGATAATTTGCAAGCTAAAGCAATAAGGGTGTGGATAGGAGCTATGAAATCTGCTCCAATAAATGCTATGCAGGTTTTAATAAATGAGATGCCATTGGAACTAAGGAGAAAATGGCTAAGTGTAAAATATTGGATAAAGGCTAACTCTCTGCGTACAGAATTTCCTCCTCGGAAAAGCATGGAAGATAGGTGGATTAATCATTATAAAAAGGAGAGGTGGGAAACAAATGGGGGCACGTTGGGGTATTGGATGCAAAAATGGATAAAGGAATTGGGAATGGAAAATCTGAAGGTAAAGAATGCTAATATAAATGTGTTGTATAGAATTGAGTGAGCAAGTGAAGAAAGGAGGGGGAAAATGGAATTGAAAAGAAAGAGTCAAGCTTTTGTAGAGGAGAAGAGTATGGAGGCACTATGTACAGTGCCTTGCATAAGTTTTCACCCCCCTTGGACTTTTCCACATTTTGTAGTGTTACAACCTGGAATTAAAATGGATTTAATTGGGATTTTTACCATTTGATCCACACAACATACTTAACACTTTGAAGGTGCAAAATATTTTTTATTGTGACACAAAAGTTAATTAAACAAAAACAAGACATTTGTTGGTTGCATAAGTATTCCCCGAGTCAATACTTGGTAGAAGCACCTTTGGCAGCAATTACAGCTGTGAGTCTTTTGGGTAAGTCTCTACCAGCTTTGCACATCTGGATCCTGCAATTTTGCCCATTCTTCTTGGCAAAATTGCTCAAGCTCTGTCAAATTGGATGGGGACCGTTGGTGAACAGCAATTTTCAAGTCTTGCCACAGATTCTCAATCGGATTGAGGTCTGGGCTTTGACTGGGCCATTCTAAGACATTCAGGTTCTTGTTTTTAAACCACTCCAGTGTAGCTTTGGCTGTGTGTTTAGAGTCATTGTCCTGCTGGAAGGTGAACCTCCACCCCAGTCCCAAGTCTCTTGCAGACTGAAACAGGTTTTCCTCTAGAATTTCCCTGTATTTGGCTCCATCCAGCTTGCCCTCAATCCTGACCAGTTTCCCAATCCCTGCCGATGAAAAGCATCCCCATAACATGATGCTGCCACCACCATGCTTCACCGTGGGGATGGTGTTCTCAGGGTGATGAGCAGTGTTGGCTTTGTGCCACACATAGCGTTTTGCGCTAAGCCCAAAAAGTTCAATTTCGGTCTCATCAGACCAGAGAACCTTTTTCCACATGTTTGCTGTGTCTCCCACATGCCTTTTGGCAAAATCCAAACAGAATTTGATATGGGGTTTTTTTCAGCAATGGCTTTCTTCTCGCCACTCTTCCATAAAGCCCAGCTTTGTGGAGCGTCCGGGTTATAGTTGTACCATGGACGGTTTCTCCCATCTCAGCTGTGGATCTCTCCAGCTCCTTCAGAGTTATCATTGGCCTCTTGGTTGCTTCTCTGACTAATGCCCTCCTTACCTGGTCACTGACTTTTGGTGGACGGCCTTCTCTAGGCAGTCGCGGTTGGGCCACATTCTTTCCATTTTTTAATAATGGATTTAACGGTGCTCCGGGGGATGTTTTTGGGATATTTTTTTATAACCCAACCCTGATTGGTGCTTCTCCAGAACTTTATCCCAGACTTGTTTTGGTAGCTCCTTGGTCTTCATGATGCTATTTGTTTAGATATGCTTTCTAACAAACTCTGGGGCCTTCCAGAAACAGGTGTATTTAATCTGAGATCATGTGACACTTTAATTGCACACAGGTGGACTCCATTCAACTCATTATGTGACTTCTGAAGGCAATTGGTTGCACCAGAGCTTATTTAGGGGTGTCACAGCAAAGGGGGTGAATACTTATGCAAGGCACTGTGTATATACAGATGGATCCAAGGATCCAAAAACAGGAAGAGTGGCAATGGCATATTATATGCCAGAATTAGATATCTGTAAAATAGCGAGGATATCATACCATTTATCAGTATATGTTGCAGAAATTGTAGGTATACTATTTCCAATAGTTAAAATAGCTGAAATAAAGCCTAAAAAAGCAGTCATATTTTCAGATTCATTTAAGTGTTCTTATTGCATTAAAATGGGAGTTTAATAGTAGAAGAGATATCATGTTTGAAATAATGCAACAATATAAGGAATGTACAATAATGGGGATCGAAGTGATTTTAGTTTGGATTCCTGGTCACTATGGCATTCTGGGCAACGAGATGGTAGATCTGGCAGCAAAAAGTGGGTCAAAAAGAGAGGAAATTGATATGGTGATTCCTCTGGGATCACAGGAAATTGGAGGCTATGTGAAAAAATGATAGTAAAAGAATTGCAGGAGAGATGGGATGAAAGCATAAAAGGAAGGCTTTATCATAATATCCAGAAAGAGGTGAATAACAGTTGGATGAACAAAGAATTGGGAAGGAAAGAGGAAAGAGCGCTGGATAGGTTAAGGATTGGGCATAGTTCTTTAAATGAACATCTTTTAAGACTGGGGAAACATGAAGATGGAAAGTATGAAAAATGTAAACTAGCTGAAACAGTAGAACATTATTTATTAAAGTGTGAGAAATATGAGGAGCAGAGAAGGAAAATGGAGAGGCTGAGGGAAATTGAGGTATATGAGGTCAACATAAAGAACTTGCTGGGAAAAGGGAAAGAGGAAGGGAGACTGAATAGAGAAAAGATACTGATGAAATATTTAAAGGAAACAGGAAAAGGGAAGTTATAATAAATAAAGATGACAGAAATAAAGTAAAACAAAGACAAAGGACTACAGATAGAGGGCGCTAATCATCTAAAATAATAGATGGAATGCGCCCTATAGATTAACCAGAAGAAGAAGAAGGTGGTTGAGTAAGGAGCGAGTGGAAAGAAAAGTAAGTGCCTGTTAATACCTGTTTGCCTGTGATTACCTTGAATTGTTTGACTACCCGACTTGTTGCCTGAACCTTAACTATGCTGAGAACCCGTAACGTGTATCAAACCCTGCCTGTGTTTTGACCGGCCTTTGGATTGTGGAAAATAAATATATCAGGTGCCGCCCTTATTTATAAGGTTTTACTGTGTTGTGTAAAACTTTGTTTACGGATCTCTGCTACGTTCGCACTTGCATCCGGACCTGCCACAGTATATATCTTTTTTCTTCCATTCAGAACGTGCTCGCAAGGTACCAAATGCTATTTGCATGCTGCATTAAGCACTGTTGGGATTATTGTGAGGTATGCACATTGCGTCAGTGTGGTTACATTGCATTTTTTCCATGCGATTACTTACACTGTCATTAATGTATTTTTAAAATGGGACCTTTCAGTATTATAATTGAGATATACAATTGAGATAATTGAGATGTACATCAAAACACATCTCAAAATAATGCAACATTCAGCATGACAGTACTTAATACTTTTAGATGTGTCGTGCATCTATACACAGAGAAGATTAAATTACTTCCGGATTGGCTAGCCTACGCAGTGAAGTATATAAATATTTCGGTTTTGAGGTGGCTGATGATGGCATGGAATAGTAAAACAATATAACAAGACCTTGTTTTTCTCCATGGATATTGTGAAGCAAAGCACCACTAAGTTAAAGTAAGTTATTGCTTTTCTTATGTAAATATCTATTAACGTCTATGTACAGTGCCGTGAGAGTGTCTGAGAGAAAAAATGACACCAAAGTTTGGTGCTTCTTTCATTTGTTTGGTGTGCAAGGTAATCAAACATGCAATCTTCAGGTGTGAAAAAGTTATTGCCCCCCCTATTTAACTCAACCCAATTAAAGGGGTAATTAGGGTCAGCTGTTTGAGTACTTTGGTTAACAACCAGGCCTTATTTGGGCCAGCCCTGCCCAATATAAATCTGACTAACTTTGGCCCTTACCATCAGAGTGAAGTTGTCAGCACACAGGTTCTAGAGGCACATCATGCCACGAACAAAAGAAATTCCTGAAGACATCAGTAAAAAAGTTGTTGATGCCTGTCAGTCTGGAAAGGGTTACAAAGCCATTTCTAAGGCTCTGAGGCTCCACCAAACCATAGTCAGAGCCATATTGTCCAAATGGAGAAAGTTTGGGACAGTAGTGAATCTTCCCAGGAGTGGCCGTCCTGCTAAAATCTCTCCAAGAGCAAGGCGAAAAATCATCCAGGAAGTCACAAAGAACCCTAGAACTGCAGGCCTCTCTTGCCTCGGCTAAGGTCAGTGTTCATGACTCCACCATCAGAAAGACACTGGGGAAAAAATGGGTTTCATGGCAGAGTAGCAAGGCGGAAACCATTGCTCAGTAAGAAGAACATGAATGCTTGTTAAAGGTGGCGTAACCAGTTATTGAGTCTAAGTGGGCGATTACTTTTTCACACGGGGACATTGGGTGGTGCGTAACTTTCATTAATAAATAAATGAAATATGTATCAAATTTTTGTGTTATTTGTTCACTCAGGTTCCCTTTTATCTAATATTAGGTTTTGGTTGAAGATCTGATAACATTCAGTGTCAATATGCAAAAATGCAGAAAATCAGACAGGGGACAAATACTTTTTCACAGCACTGTATATATGTTCTATATTGCATTTGTGTTATTATATTTTTCTGTCTTTTGGAAGACTGATATTATCTATATCGAAATACGTGCACAATATCAATATACAATTTTCATATCGATGCCCACCCCTATTAAATATGTTATTTAAATAGTCAGATTGTAGCAGTTGTATGTGTGACATGCTATACAAATGTATTGTGGTTTTTTCTGCTATGTACTGTACAGTGCTTTGCGATACTTGATTGTATACAAAGCTCTATATAAATGCAATAAAAATAAATAAATAAATAAATAATGGCTCTGCATAGAAAAATCTCGGTCAATACAATTACAAACTTATGAATTATGAAATGGGTGTAAATTGCTAAAATAATACCTATACACCATCTGATTTCTCATATTTAGCACTATTACATATCCAACAATCACAAAGGTGTTCCAACCCACTGCCAAGCAACCCATTGCCAAATGGTTACAATGCCATGTTCTCTATTGCAGAATGTCTCACTACACAGACGAGCCACGGTTCACTATTGAGCAGATTGATCTTCTGCAGCGTCTCCGCCGGACGGGGATGACTAAACATGAGATACTGCATGCCCTGGAAACCCTGGAGCGTCTGGACCGCGAGCATGGGGACAAGTTTGGCCGCCGGCCAGCCTACGGCGGGATGAGCACCACCACTTCTACAAGTAATGTGGCGGCCTCTTCCACCATCACCATCGCCACGCAGACCCAGTACCGCAGGCTTTCGCCCTCCCCCAGCAACAGCTACGACACCTCCTCGCCCCCCAGCAGCGCCACAGCCAATCAGAATGGCAAAGAGAGTATGCCTACTACTCCCAACGGGAAGCTGTCACCAAGCCGATACCCCGCCAATAGTGTGGGTCAAAGGTTGTATAACTTTGAAGCCACAGAGGAAGAGCTGGACATCGACGACAAGGTGGAGGAACTCATGAGGTAACTGGTATTGTAGAAGGTGACAAACACTTTAGGCAGGGGTGCTCCTGTCATGTGGCGTCATAACTGTCTAAATGTTAACAATACTGCTAGCTCAAATTAAACAGCATTGAGCCTGCTATTATGTCCGAGTTTTTTTACTTAAGATTTTACTATAGAATAAAACTACCAATATTTTTTTTTTTATTCGTGTCCTACATAGGGATGTCACGGTATTAGATTTTGACGGTATGAGAACCGTAAAAAGAATTTCCACGGTTATCGTCTTTTTATTACAGCTATTTAAGCCAGTATAAATGCTATTAACATTTTTCAAAGTAACTATTTAAAGGAATAAAATTTTAAAAATAAACTTTAAACAGCTTTACATAGCTGTATGTGTTGTATCTCCCTCTCCTGGGTTTTAGCTGGAATATATTTTCAAGTTATCTGTGCAACTGCAAAATACAATGAACATCCTATACAAAATGACCTATTTTAAGCTGCCATGACAGTGTAGTTTTTAACTGTTTTCTAAAAGGAAACAATAAAGCTTTCAGTATTTCAGCTTAGTGTTAATTTGTGTTCTTAGTTATGTGCACCCCCATTTATTATTACATACTTTAAACAGTCATACAATATTACGGTGTGCAGTCTTTGCATGAGTAAAAGCTCAGTATAAGCTACTACTATATTGAATGTTTAACATGTTTTCTTCCAAATTAAGGTATAGTAACTATGATGGAAAACATTAATAGCATATTAGTTTTGCTTATAATTAGGGTTTCAGATTTTACACTGACTTCTACTCTCCTTTAAAAATTCAATTGATACCTGTTAAGCCATTCGTGTATCTCAATCATAACTGAGAAATGCGTTAATAGTAAAATGAATTTAATTTACAGGGTTTTTCTGTAAAACAACAAAATGGGCTTTTAAATCATAAGTCTTACTTTTTCATTTAAAAGTAGAAGTGACTCATCATTATTAATGTAAATACAGTTACGCATAGTGATTGTAAGTGTGTCCAGCATAAAATACTTAATTTATTACTATAGCTTTAATAAAGATTAGTCACTTATTAACATGTTGTGATCTCTATGGGAAGCCAAATTATCATTTATAGATATCTCAGATTCAATTATAGATATCTCTAAATATTTGAAGATATCTCAAAAACATTTAGAGATATCTTAAAATTATTTAAAGATATCTAAAATACATTTAGAGATATCTCAAAATGATTTACAGATACATTTAAATGGATCTTTAAATGAGATATCTAAAATGCATTTTTAGATATCTTTAAATAATTTTAAGATATCTCTAAATGTTTTTGAGATATCTTGAAATACTTTTCAGATATCTCTAAATCATTTAGAGAGATCTCTAAATAAAGTCCTGTTCATTTAAAGATATCTCTAAATCATTTGGAGACATCTTGAAATAACTTCCTGTTCATTTAGAGATATCTCTAAATCATTTGAAGATATCTTCAAATGAACAAAGCCATTTCAAGATATCTCGAAATGACTTCCTGTGAAAATGCTCTATGTTTTCAATGGACTTCCTGTCCATTTAAAGATATCTTCAAATGAACAGGAAGGTATTTAGAGATATCTCTAAATGATTTATAGATATCTCTAAATGAACAGGAAGCTATTTGAAGATATCTTCAAATGATTTGCAGATATCTTTAAATGAACAGGACGTTATTTGAAGATATCTTCAAATGATTTACAGATATCTTTAAATAATATGCCAAACTGTCATTTAGAGATATCTTAAAATGAGGGTTTTAAAGAGATCTGCTCTTATCTGCTCCCTATTTTACTGCATTTAATCCTGTACTTTTACAGAGTACTGTAATCTGTCACAAGTGTTATTTAATCTGTAGTATTTTGTATTTAATTATATCCTGATGTAACTATCACTGACACTTATCTGCTCCATTATTGAATCGTATTTTGTCATAAACTTCTGCTTGCTAGAACCGAAGTCATTGTATTTTATCTTGCTCTTTATTGTATTAATGCTTGTACTGTGATTCTTGAAATGTATTTTTGTTTACGACTGTAAGTCACCCTTGATAAGGGCGTCTGTTAATAAATAATAATAATAATAATAATAATAATAATAATAATAATAATAATAATAATAATAATAATAATAATTTAAAGATTTGTAAATCATTTTAAGATATCTTCAAATAATTTCCTGTTTATTTAGAGATATCTCTAAAACATTTTAAGATATCTTCAAATAACTTCCTGTTCATTTAGAGATATCTCTAAATCATTTGAAGATATCTTCAAGTGAACAGGAAGCCATTTCGAGATATCTGGAAATGACTTCCTGTGAAAATGTCTTCAATGGACTTCCTGTCTATTTAAAGATATCTTCAAATGAACAGGAAGTTATTTAGAGATATCTCTAAATGAACAGGAAGTTATTTGAATATATCTTCAAATGATTTACAGATATCTTTAAATGAACAGGAAGTTATTTAGAGATATATTTAAATGATTTAGAGATATCTTTAAAACCCTCATTTTAAGATACAGTGCCGTGAAAAAGTATTTGCCCTCTGTCTGATTTTCTGCATTTTTGCATATTTATGTAACACCCTATGTGAAAAAATAATCGCCCCCTTAGACTCAATAACTGATTACGCCACCTTTAGCAGCAATAACTGCAACCAGCCGTTTACTGTAGTTATTGATTAGTCTTTCACAGTGCCGTGGAGGAATTTTGGCCCACTCCTCCATGCAGAACTGCTTCAAATCAGTGACATTTGTGGGTTTTCGAGCATGAACTGCTCGTTTCAGGTCCTGCCACAACATCTCAATGCGATTTAGGTCTGGACTTTGACTAGGCCATTCCAAAACTTTAAATTTCTTGTTCTTCAACCATTCTGATTTAGACTTGCTTGTGTTTTTCGGATCACTGTCTTGCTGCATGACCCAGCTGCACTTCAGCTTCAGCTCACGGACGGATGGCCTGACATTCTCCTGTAGAATTCTCTGATACAGAGCAGAATTCATGGTTCCTTCAATGATGGCACGGCGTCCAGGTCCTGATGCAGCAAAGCATCCCCAAACCATGACACTGCCACCACCATGCTTGACCGTTGCTATGAGGTTCTTACTATGAAATGCATGTCAGCTCCAAAAGTTCCACTTTTGACTCATCTGTTCATAGAACATTGTTCCAGAACTCTTGAGGATCATCCAGGTGCTTTTTGGCAAATTTGAGACAAGCATTCATGTTCTTCTTAGTGATCAATGGTTTCTGCCTTGCTACTCTGCCATGAATCCCAAATCCGGCCTGGTTGTCAACCAAAGTACTCAAACAGCGGACCCTAATTATCACTTTAATTGAGTTGAGTTAACTAGGGGGGGGCAATAACTTTTTCACACCTGAAAATTGCATGTTTGATTACCTTGCACACCAAACAAATGAAAGAAGCACCAAACTTTGGTTTAATTTTTTCTCTCACACTCCCGCTATATACTACTACAACCCACAAAATTATCTGACCAAATACAATGTGAAAAATTAGCAAAAATGCAGAAAATCAGACAGGGGGCAAATACTTTTTCAAGGCAGTGTATCTCTAAATGACAGTTTGGCGTGCCATGCTGGCACAATCCATATAGTTTCCATAGTATTTAAATATATCTGTAAATTAATTTTAGATATTTTAGAAACTGCACAATTAAAGATATCTGGAATTCAATTTGAGATATCTGGAAATGTTTTACAGATATCTCTAAATATTTCAAGATATCTTAAAATGCAATTTGAAATATCTGTAAATTATCATTTGGCTTGCCATACGATCTCGTTTGTACACAAATGGCTTAACAGGTATCAATTGAATTCTTAAAGGAGAGTATAAAAGTCTGGGTAAATCACAGGAAATTAGAAACCCTGATTATAATATCTGTACAAGATTTTCTGCAAAGAGTATATTATCCCCTCCTTGAGCAGGCTTTTTTGTTCCTAGGGGGTTCTGTATAGTACTTATTGCGTAGAGAAGAGAGGACGACAGTCTGCCAGAAACATTGCCTGCTCACACTTGTCTTCCCCAACCACAGGAGAGATAGCAGCATCATCAAGGAGGAGATCAAGGCCTTCCTGGCAAATCGTCGGATCTCACAGGCTGTGGTGGCTCAGGTGACAGGTAAAGACATACAGTAGAGGCAGGTAGATCAGATCAACTCACTGGGTATATTCTTCGTAATTCCAACATTGACACAAGAACAGCTGAGAACTAGCAGAGCTCCTGCCCAGTTTGCTTTACTGAGACTTTTAGGACTAAAAGATAATACATTGGTTTGAGCTCAATGTGCTTGTCTCAAATAATTGATAAAGCAAGAACCCCACTTCCTGAAAAGTAAGATATTATAGTAACAGGACTTTTTTTTTTAATCTGCAGCTTCTTAAGAGGAACTGATTCAGCTTTGCCTGCATGATTGTGTGGTTGCCTCTACTTTTAAAATCTTGTTTCACGAGGTTCTTTCATAACCAATGAATTATATATACACACACACATATGTATATATATACAGTAGTGTGCAAAAGTTTTAGGCAGGTGTGAAAAAATGCTATAAAGTAAGAATGCTTTCAAAAATAGACATGTTAATAGATTATATTTATCAATTAACTAAATGCAAAGTGAGTGAACAGAAGAAAAATCTAAATCAAATCCATATTTGGTGTGACCACCCTTTGCCTTCAAAACAGCATCAAGCATCAATTCTTCTAGATACACTTGCACACAGTTTTTGAAGGAACTCGGTAGGTAGGTTGGCCCAAACATCTTGGAGAACTAACCACAGTTCTTCTGTGGATTTAGGCAGCCTCAGTTGCTTCTCTCTCTTCATGTAATCCCAGACAGACTCGATGATTATTATTATTATTTGTTTATTTAGCAGACGCCTTTATCCAAGGCGACTTACAGAGACTAGGGTGTGTGAACTATGCATCAGCTGCAGAGTCACTTACAATTACGTCTCACCCGAAAGACGGAGCACAAGGAGTTTAAGTGACTTGCTCAGGGTCACACAATGAGTCAGTGGCTAAGGTGGGATTTGAACAAGCCCTTTTCTTTAACCACTGGACCACACAGCCTCCTATTCATTTTTGAATAAAGACTCTGTGGGGGCCATACCATCACTTCCAGGACTCATTGTTCTTCTTTACGCTGAAGATAGTTCTAATGATTTTCGCTGTATGTTTGGGGTCGTTGTCATGTTGCAGAATAAATTTGGGGCCAATCAGATGCCTCCCTGATGGTATTGCATGATGGATAAGTATCTGCCTGTACTTCTCAGCATTGAGGAGACCAAATCCCCAACTCCATTTGCAGAAATGCAGCCCCAAACTTGCAAGGAACCTCCACCATGCTTCACTGTTGCCTGCAGACACTCATTCGTGTACGCTCTCCAGCCCTTCGCGAACAAACTGCCTTCTGCTACAGCCAAATATTTCAAATTTTGACTCATCAGTCCAGAGCACCTGCTGCCATTTTTCTGCACCCCAGTTCCTGTGTTTTCGTGCATAGTTGAGTCGCTTGGCCTTGTTTCCACGTCGGAGGTATGGCTTTTTGGCCGCAAGTCTTCCATGAAGGCTACTTCTGACCAGACTTCTCCGGACAGTAGATGGGTGTACCAGGGTCCCACGGTTTTCTGCCAGTTCTGAGCTGATGGCACTGCTGGACATCTTCCGATTGCGAAGGGAAGTAAGTATGATGTGTCTTTCATCTGCTGCAGTAAGTGTCCTTGGCCGACCACTGCGTCTACGGTCCTCAACGTTGCCCGTTTCTTTGTGCTTCTTCAAAAGAGCTTGGACAGCACATCTGGAAACCCCTGTCTGCCTTGAAATTTCTGCCTGGGAGAGACCTTGCTGATGCAGTATAACTACCTTGTGTCTTGTTGCTGTGCTCAGTCTTGCCATGGTGTATGACTTTTGACAGTAAACTGTCTTCAGCAACCTCACCTTGTTAGCTGAGTTTGGCTGTTCCTCACCCAGTTTTATTCCTCCTACACAGCTGTTTCTGTTTCAGTTAATGATTGTGTTTCAACCTACATATTGAATTGATGGTCATTAGGACCTGTTTGGTATAATTGTTTAATCATACATCTGACTATATGCCTAGTGTACCTAGAAGAATTGATGCTGTTTTGAAGGCAAAGGGTTGTCACACCAAATATGGATTTGATTTAGATTTTTCTTCTGTTCACTCACTTTGCATTTAGTTAATTGATAAATATAATCTATTAACATGTCTATTTTTGAAAGCATTCTTACTTTACAGCATTTTTTCACACCTGCCTAAAACTTTTGCACAGTACTGTACATATACACAGTGCCTATAGAAAGACTACACTCCCTTTCAAAATTTCCACCTTTTGTTGCCTTATAGCCTGGAATTAAAATGCATTATTTATTTATTTTTTTCATTTATCTACACATCCTACCCCACAACCTCCAAGTGAAAAAAAATTCTAGAAATTTGTAGAAAATTAATTAAAAATAAAAACTGAAATAGCTTGGTTGGATAAGTGTCCATCCCCCTTGTAACAGCAATCCTAAATTAGCTCAGGTGTAACCAATCGCCTTCAAAATCACACACCAAGTTAAGTGGCCTCTACCTGTGTTAAATTGTAGTGATTCACATGATTTCAGGATAAATTCAACAGTTCCTGTAGGTTCCCTCTGCTGGGTAGCGCATTTCAAAGCAAAGACTCAACAATGAGCACCAAGGCGTTTTCAAAGGATCCCCGGGACAAAGTTGTTGAAAGGCACAGATCAGGGGATGGGTATAAAAAAAATATCAAAGGCCTTGAATATCCCATGGAGCATGGTCAAGACGATTATTAAGAAGTGGAAGGTGTATGGCACAACCAAGACCCTGCCTAGATCAGGCCGTCCCTCCAAACTGGATGACCGAGCAAGAAGGAGACTGATCAGAGAGGCTACCAAGAGGCCAATGGCAACTTTGCAAGAGCTGCAGGCTTTTATGGCCATGTGACAACAATATCCCAAGCACTCCACAAATCTGGCCTGTATGGTAGGGTGGC
This sequence comes from Acipenser oxyrinchus oxyrinchus, assembly GCA_030684275.1. NCBI lineage: Eukaryota > Metazoa > Chordata > Actinopteri > Acipenseriformes > Acipenseridae > Acipenser > Acipenser oxyrinchus. Next base: position 44,401,750 of record CM060252.1, read on the forward strand.
AAGAAGGAAGCCATTACTCAAGGAAGCCACCTTGAATCCTGTTTGAAGTATGCAAAAAAAAACACTCAGGAGATTCTGTAGCCATGTGGCAAAAAGTTTTGTGGTCTGACGAAACTAAAATTGAACTTTTTTGCCTAAATGCAAAGCGTTCTGTTTGGCGCAAACCCAACACTGCACATCACCCAAAGAACACCATCCCTACTGTGAAGCATGGTGGTGGCAGCATCATGTTATGGGGATGTTTCTCATCGGCAGGGACTGGGGCACTTGTCAGGATAGAAGGGAAAATGTCCTTTAGGAAAACCTGCTGCCCTCTGCAAGAAAGCTGACACTGGGCCGGAAGTTCACCTTTCAGCATGACAATGACCCAAAGCACACAGCCAAAGCTACACTGGAGTGGCTAAGGAACAAAAACGTAAATGTCCTTAAGTGGCCCAGTCAGAGCCCCGATCTAAATCCAATCGAAAATTTGTGGCATGACTTGAAATCGTGAAAGCTGTCCATCAACACTCCCCAAGGAACTTGACAGAGCTTGAACAGTTTTGTAAAGAAGAATGGTCAAATATTGCCAAATCTAGGTGTGCAAAGTTGGTAGAGACCTATCCCAACAGACTTACAACTGTAATTGCTGCCAAGGGTGCTTCCACCAAGTATTAACTCGGGGGTGGAGACTTATCCAATTATGATCTTTCAGTTTTGTATTTTTAATATATAATTTTTTTCTCAATAAAAACTTTCCCCCCTTTTTCCCACTTAACAGTGTGGAGTATGGTGTGTAGATAAGTAGAAAAAAATCCTCATTTAATGCATGAAACTCTAAGGCACTAGCACAACAAAAAAGGGGGTGTAGACTTTCTATAGGCACTGTGTGTGTGTGGGTGTGTGTGGGTGTGTGTGTGTGTGCGTGTGTGTCTATATATATATATACATAAAGTTAGACACACAGTCTAACTTTATTATAATGAACCCTCCTGCTACCCGGAGAAATGTTTGTTATATCAGGTTGTTCACAATATAGGGTTTGGCAATTTGCTGTATCGGAATGATTAGGCATGCTACTTTTTGATATTAATCAGTAAAGCTCGTTAAACGTCGACTGAAATAAATTTATATAGGATAAACGTTAGTAAAACTACTCGCTATTTTTTATTTTCGTACCAAAAATAACAATTTTAGAAATCATCTATAGTTTGTTTAGTTTTTATACTTACTATCTGTCCTGTCTCCTTTCCACTCTGAATGGCTGTTGGTCGCTGTCAATCATCTCAGTGATCTGTTAGAATAGTTTCACTGTCACTGTCATTTCACCCAGCTCTGACAGATCTCGTTGACTGAAGCAGCACCAGAATGCTCTCATTCGTTTAAATGACTGTCAATAATCAAAGCGCCTACTTTTGAAATTAGCAGGTTAAGGTGTAGGTAGGCTTTTACTAGGTATACGGTGACAGTTACTAGTTTGGTTTGAAAATGGGGCGCAAGAGGAAAACACTTAATGTGCACAATCCCCTGACAGACGCCTCCGCTGCAGGACGAAGCGGGCCCGTCTGCCTTACCTTCCAGTGACTCCAGCTGTGCTGAAGAATAAGTGCAAGTTAGTTCTGTTCAACTAATGTTTTGTTCTGTGCATATTATGTTTACTTGTAAATTTATGCTATAAAAGTCTGTGTAATACACTTTTATATGCTGCGTTTTCTACGGTTTATCTGAGACAATTTTTTAATTTGTGTAGGATTTTTATCTTTACAAGGTATAGCTCTGCTGTGACCAAACGTTATTTCAATTAGGATGTTGTTAACCATGGTTTTGTTCCATGTTGAATATGATAAAGGGGATTTGCTAAATGAGACATTTCTCAATGGCATAAAAAGTCTGTGTTGTTGTTGTTGTTGTTATTATTATTATTATTATTATTATTATTATTATTATTATTATTATTATTATTATTATTTTTAAAGCATAAAGGTCGATTTCATCCATTTTCTGCTTGAATTGAAAAATAAAGATCGAAAAAAAAGGTAAATTCTTTCATTAATCGTCAATTTGGCAAAAAAAATAAAAATCGAATAGTAGCAAACCTAAGAATGATGAAGAAACACCCAAATTGAATTGAACATCTTTATACAGTAGTTCTGTCAAGCCAACTTCACATTGATCAACATTTAAACTGTATATTTAAAAGAAAACAGCAAAGAAATGAAAAATAAAAAGTATACTTGCTGAATACTTACATGCCCTTTCTCTTGAAAAACATATCCAGTGTTGAATCCTTCATATTTTTCGTGCTTTTATCAATGTACGCTGTTTCAATCTCGTTCCCTCCTCACGCCTGTTGCCATGGTTACGGTTTGTGTGAAAGATGGTAACGGTTGCATATAGGGCAGTGTTTGAATGTTCGAAGGTTCGTTCGCTAGCCAGGGATTCAAAGATTGTTTTAAACTTTCGAAAGTTCATCAGATGCCATTAACGCACTATTTTTTCCCCCCTTGTTAACAGAAACTTTGACAATATATGAATACTGTAAATCACACATTAAATGTCACTCACATGCAAAATTTGATCTTTTGATTTGAATAATGCATATTACGTAAACAAAAGTTGTTGTATTAAAATCTGCTACCAAATCGTTATACGTAGCAACTCCATATGGTGAATATACGGCTGCCCCGGAGCGTTGTGCGATACGAGGCGTGGCGAAAGTGCCACCAACCCCCGACATATACAGACATCCTGTCTGGCCTTATTGAATATGTACGTACAGTCTAACTTATAGAATATGTACGTACAGTCTAACTTATTGAATATGTACGAACAGTCTAACTTATTGAATATATATGTACAATCTAACTTATTGAATATGTACGTACAGTCTAACTTCAGTTTAACAAACCACCTTTTTTAACAATCCAAGCAGTGAATGTCCAAACAGTCTTATAATTACCAAAATTCAGTTTTTAATTAATAACAATCACTGTACTGTGTTATTTTGTGACACTTTTTTGTTTGGGACTGAAAACCCAAACAAAAAGGTTTCACAAAATAAGTAATCCACAAGTGCACAAGAAAGTGCTCCTGTTGTAGTACAGTGGTGTTCTGTTGTGCTGTGCTCTGCAATGCTAGTTGTGCTGGCTCCGTGGCTGCAGCTCCTGACTCGCTAGTCATCTGCTACACAAATAAACAAACAAAAACACAGCTCTCCGGCTGCATCCCCTTTGCACTGAGATTTGCAGCTCAGATTCCTCCCCTCTGTTTCACAATGCCCTAAGGCAGTGTTACGGATGTGATAGGTGTTTTCTGAGAGTGATGGAGACAAATACAATATTAGTGAGTACACACTGTATAGGAAAGACAGGCAGGACAGAAGAGGCGGAGGGGTAGCGCTATATATAAGAAATAGTCTTGAAGCCCAGGTGTTAAATTTGGACAAAGAAAACAACGCCGAATCAATGTGGGTCAGAATAATGGACAAAAATTCAAAAGGCATAATAATAGGAGCATGCTGTAGACCGCCAAATTCAGACGCCGAGCAAAATATTCTGTTATACAATGACATTAGAAATGCGTGTAGCAAAGGAGAAGCCATACTAATGGGGGATTTCAACTTCCCCCATATAAAATGGGAAAACCCGATGGGGAGCACAACGGACGAAATTGAAATGGTGGAAATGACAAATGACTGCTTCCTAATGCAATTTGTCAAGATGTAGCAATTCCCATGCTACATAATGTTGGTGTAAGTCTCACCCACCTGTCCCTTTAATTAGGGTCAGTAGCCTGGCCAGGTTAAAACTCAATTTCCCATAGTTCCTTACTATCAACCTCTGTTCATTCTCTTCCTCCATTGGCTCATTCAGATATCCTCTCCTCCAATCTCTGAGCTCCTTGTAAGCCAATACCTGTTTAAAGCTGGCTGGCTAAGCCAGGAGACTCTCTCCCTTTTCTCTTGAGGAATCCATGTTACAAACAGCCCATTACTTAATTACAGTGTAACTTTAACTTTAAACCTTTCTTTAAACCTTTCTTTTTTGTTTACACTGTTACTTGTTTAAGTTTAGTTGCTGTACAAGGTCTGTTTAGGGTTTGTTTTTTGTTTGCGTGTTCAGTCTCCATTTTGTTCCTGATTCTCCTGATAGTTTCTAAACAGCTGTTCACCAGTTCAACCCGGTACTACTCTACAGACTCACCATCTCCTACGATCGCTATTTTTTTTCATCAACCTTCATCCATCATCATCAGTACAGGACTCTATTCGGGACTTCATTATTTTTTGGTGAGATTATTCCTTTTCTGTTTGCGGGGTTTTTTCTACTTTACCTTGATACTTTGGTTCCTGTAATTTTGGTTTTGTTCTTTTGTTACTTTGGATTACATGTGCATTGCTTCACTGGACTTGTTAGGCCTAAATTCCATTTATCATCCATTGCCATCAAGACTGTCTTTGTAATTGTTTTCCCTGTATACTTATTCATTCGCCTGTGTCTTTTTTGCCGGTCGGTGTGTTGGTTTTGTATTGGTGTGGTGTTTGTGTGTGTGTGGGTTTATTGGAGGCCCACCGGACATCGCACTCTTTTCGCTTTCGTATTAGTTTGTTTGGATGTTTGTTTAGTTCTCTTTTACTTTCTGACTCACCTGTATCTTCCACTAAATGTTCTCTGCAATAAGCTGTTGTCCTTATATTTCATTTATTACATTATAGTTTACAACAATAAACCGTTTGTTCGTGAAATTGACACCTCTGACGTCCCTGCTTTTGCTGTCTGTCACTCTTGCTGACTTAGTTAGTTAGTTATAGATACTGGGCCAGTAGTAGCTCCTTAGGGAGGACAGTGCAACTGCTTCTCAGTTGTGCAGAGTGATCGTTACAAAGACACCGACTAGAGGGGAGGCATTCCTTGATTTAGTCTTTTTAAATAACGAAGACAGAATAACTAAAACAGAGGTCAGAGAGCAATTGGCAAACTCAGACCACAACATGGTCTCATTCGAAGTGATTTTTAAAACCCCAAAAGTAATGACTAAAGTTAAGGTGTATTTTAGAAAAGCAAACTATGAAAGTATGAAACAGAGACTAACAGAAGTAGATTGGAGTAAAATAGAGCAAATATATTAAATAATTACTTTTCACAGGTTTTTACAAAGGAGACAGTCAGCATGCTTTTAGGAAAGGGAGATTGTCTGCTTGATTTTTTTTGAGGATGCAACATCGACAATGGATAATTGCAAAGCATACAACATGGTTTATTTAGATTTCCAGAAAGCTTTTGACAAAGTCCCGCAAAAAAGATTAATTCTCAAACTGAACGCAGTAGGGATTCAAGGAAATGCATACACAGGGAGTGGTTAACATGTAGAAAACAGAAAGTACTGATTAGAGGAGAAACCTCAAAATGGAGCGACGTAACCAGTGGTGTACCACCGGGATCAGTTTTAGGTCCTCTGCTATTCCTAATCTACATTAATGATTTAGATTCTGGTATAGTAAGCAAACTCGTTAAATTTGCAGACGACACAAAAATAGGAGGAGTGGCAAACACTGTTGCATCAGCAAAGGTAATTCAAAATGATCTAGACAGCATCCAGAACTGGGCAGACACATGGCAAATGAAATTTAATAGAGAAAAGTGTAAAGTATTGCATGCAGGCAATAAAAATGTGCATTATAAATATCATATGGGGGATACTGAAATTGATGAAGGTAACTAGGAAAAAGACCTAGGAGTTTATGTTGACTCAAAAATGTCTTCATCTAGACAATGTGGGGAAGCTATAAAAAAGGCCAACAAGATGCTCGGATATATTGTGAGATAATAAAGGGAAGTAATGTTAAAACTTTACAATGAATTAGTAAAACCTCACCTAGAATATTGTGTTCAGTTCTGGTCACCTCTAGAAAGAGTGCAAGAAAAGCAACCAGAATTATCACGGGTTTAAAAGGCATGTCGTTTGCAGACAGGCTAAAAGAATTTAATCTATTCAGTCTTGAACAAAGAAGACTATGCGGCGATCTGATTCAAGCATTCAAAATCCTAAAAGGTATAGACAATATTGACCCAGGGGACTTTTTTGACCTGAAAAATGAAACAAGGACCAGGGGTCACAAATGGAGATTAGATAAAGGGGCATTCATAACAGAAAATAGGAGGCACTTCTTTACACAGAGAATTGTGAGGGCCTGGAACCAACTCCCCTGTAATGTTGTTGAAGCTGGCACCCTGGGATCCTTCAAGAAGCTGCTTGATGAGATTCTGGGATCAATAAGCTACTAACAACCAAACAAGCAAGATGGGCTGAATGGCCTCCTCTCGTTTGTAAACTTTCTTATGTTCTCCTAGTAATGTGATAATGTGTTTTGAAGTCGAGGAGAGATCAAAATCATTAGGTACTTTCTTATCCAATTGCGTTCCGTGCAAAAATCCCTATCTATCTGTGAATACATTGAGAAGAGTTGGAGATACCACAGCAATAACAATCAACTCTCTAATATAGATACATTAGTAGGGTGCACCGATAATCGGTAGCCTATCGGCATGTCAGCGATATAAGGAAAAAAAACACACTCGGCTATCGGCAGTTTGTTATTTTAGCCGATAACGTACACCAATGTTCATGCTTGAATTTCTTTCACACAGAATTTAATGCTTGGTCAGGTGTGCTTACTAATGACGGAAGAACACCGAGAAACTCATTTTCTCAGTGCTGTGTAACGGGCGATTGTTATTGTTAAAATTATCATCAGGCTTCCAAGCCCATGTCTGGGAAGTCTGTTGTTGTTAGGATTCTTATTATGCTTCCAAGCTGGCTTGGGAAACCTATTGTTAGGATTTTTAGGCTTCCCAGCCACAATGGCTGGGAAGCCTATTGTTGTTGCTGGGATTATTATTATTAGGCTTCCAAACCAGAATGGCTGGGAAGCCTGTTTCTGTTTGGATTTTTTTTTCTTCCACTCGTTTATCAAATGGCTCTAAAATCAACACCATTGCACGGAAACTCAGGAAACTTGGTAGGGTGGTAGGCGCCTAAGGGAAGTTGTTTCAGAGCGAAGGTCATAGTTCACATGGTGTGGCGGCCATATTGGATTTTTTGAGAATTTTGGATAATTTAAAAAAATCTTAATCCCCAAAAAGGTTTACAACAGAGATCTGAAACTTGGTGCACATACTCCACTCATGGCCTTGGTTTATGGTTGTTCAAGAGAAGTCGATTGGTCACATCGTTTGGAGGCCATATTGGATTTGTCGAAAATTTTCAAACAACTTCTTCTCTGAAACGATTTTGCCGATTTGAATCAAAACTTTGAATAGACAGCCTTGGCAAGGTTGTCTATTAAGTTTGTTAAAAGCAAGTCTCTACATAAAAAAAAAAAAACATGGCCACCGTGAGCCAATCAAATTTCAGCTATGGTCAATTTGCACATATTTGCACATATTGCAGTATCCATTTAAGGTACAATGTTGTAGACACATGTATCTTCATAGAGTGGTGGTAGAGGCCTTTGGGAAGTTGTGTCAGAGCGAAAACAAAGTCATAGGTCACATGGTTTGGCAGCCATATTGGATTTTTCGTGAATATTGGCCAATTGTAACAAAATCTTCTTCTCCAAAACCTCTTATGGTACAGATGTGAAACTTGAGGCACATACTAACCTTATGGCCTATATTTAAACTTGTTCACATGGTTTGGCAGCCATATTGGATTTGTCAGAAATATTCAAACGTCTACAATGGAACACATATAGGAACCCATATATGCTCTTTTCAAAAATTGACTTGATCCTGACCTTTGACCTCTCTTTAAGGTCAAATGCAAAACTAGCTTATAATTCCTTGCAGAGTACAGATAGGGTAATGGTTACTATGATACACAGATAGGAAAAAGAATGCCTTGGAAGCTGTCAAGTTGCTTGCAACTTCTAGTTATTAGGCTTCCAGGCCAGAATGGCCGGGAAGCCTATTGTTGTTGTAAAGATTTTTTTTATTAGGCTTCCAAGTGGTAGGCTGGGGAAGCCTTTTGTTTTTGTTATTATTATTATTATTATTATTATTATTATTTCTTCCGAGACCTCATCGCAGGCTTATGAAACTGGGTGTGTAGTTAGCTGGCTATGTGCAGATAACCAGACTGATAACAAGACAGTTATGTTGCCTTTGGTCACATGGTGTGGCAGCTATGTTGGATTTTGCGTGAAACGCTTAAACAATAACTCCTCATGAGCCCTTTGACCGATTTGATGTGAATCTTGGTTATACGTTATCTTTGTACTGTCCTCTAAAAAATTGTCAGGAAAAGTTCCTACATCAACAAACATGACCGCCATATATATTTTAGCTCAAAGAGCCAGCTGCCCAACGTTTCGCTATGTTATACATATCTTTCTCAAGGGAGCCTGTGTTTTGAATCAAAACATTGGAGGTATTTATAGGTTTTTGACGGCATGACAACTACTTGTTATTGTTTACATTCAAATCCATGATTTATTCTTACATGACGTAATGATGTTCTATATATTGTGACATCATTTCTACTTCTATCTTTGAATCTGTATTAATTCTAATTAACATTACTTTACATAAACTTATATTTTTATTATATCATGCAATGCTGGCTCTGAGGATCAGACTTGATTTGGCCTCCCCAGCGCATCAGCATGCACAACTTTTGAATGAATTTTGTTTATTTATTTAAATGTTATATATTTATTGAAGTTAATTAGTTCTTTCTTTTCTGTTGAGTCCTGCTGGCATAATCCTGTTCAGTCTATTTATCCATTTACTTTCTTTAATTCTTCTGTATGTCGCATTGTCTAATCTTAGTTGTTCTACCAAACTTTACATCATTTATGTCATGTCCTTGACTGGTGAATTGCTGTACTATTAAGAACATAAGAACATAAGAAAGTTTACAAACGAGAGGAGGCCATTCAGCCCATCTTGCTCGTTTGGTTGTTAGTAGCTTATTGATCCCAGAATCTCATCAAGCAGCTTCTTGAAGGATCCCAGGGTGTCAGCTTCAACAACATTACTGGGGAGTTGGTTCCAGACCATCACAATTCTTTGTGTAAAAAAGTGTCTCCTATTTTCTGTTCTGAATGCCCCTTTGTCTAATCTCCATTTGTGACCCCTGGTCCTTGTTTCTTTTTTCAGATCAAAGAAGTCCCCTGGGTTGACATTGTCTATACCTTTTAGGATTTTGAATGTTTGAATCAGATCACCGCATAGTCTTTGTTCAAGACTGAATAGATTCAATTCTTTTAGCCTGTCTGCATACGACATGCCTTTTAAACCCGGGATAATTCTGGTTGCTCTTCTTTGCACTCTTTCTAGAGCAGCAATATCCTTTTGTAACGAGGTGACCAGAACTGAACACAATATTCTAGGTGAGGTCTTACTAATGCATTATAAAGTTTTAACATTACTTCCCTTGATTTAAATTCAACACTTCTCACAATATATCCGAGCATCTTGCTGGCCTTTTTATAGCTTCCCACATTGTCTAGATGAAGACATTTCTGAGTCAACATAAACTCCTAGGTCTTTTTCATAGTTCCCTTCTTCAATTTCAGTATCACCCATATGATATTTATAATGCACATTTTTATTGCCTGCATGCAATACTTTACACTTTTCTCTATTAAATGTCATTTGCCATGTGTCTGCCCCTGAATGCTGTCTAGATCATTTTGAATGACCTTTGCTGCTGTAGATTAGGAATAGCAGAGGACCTAATACTGATCCCTGTGGTACTCCACTGGTTACCTCACTCCATTTTGAGGTTTCTCCTGTAATCAGTACTTTCCGTTTTCTACATGTTAACCACTCCCTAATCTATGTGCATGCATTTCCTTGAATCCTTACTACGTTCAGTTTGAGAATTAATCTTTTATGCGGGTGTGGCAGGGTGGCTGAGACGTGTGACGTCAGGCCGGAAGCAGGAACTGAAAAAAACACTGACACCAGGCAAGTACTGCAGTTAAAGGCGTCGGCGTGCGCCGTTTTATTTAAATAATAAAAAAATTTTAAAAAAAGGTTTTAAACAAAAAAAAAAATTGCTCACAGAGCAAAATAAAACAGTTAAATAAAAACAAGTCACAAACAGAAAAATAACACAGGTCAGGCTGGGCAGTAGCCTTCACTGTTCCTGTATTACTAGTTATGATTTGTCTCTCGCTCCTCTCGCTCTCTCCGCTCCTAACACACCCACCCTGAGTGCAGAGAGCTGCAGGCTTATATGCAGGTGACCATCTCCCGAACAGCAACAAATTATTCAATTAATTAATTCAGGAGATAGCCACCTTCTGCACAAGGTTTTTAAGGTTTTTAAATTATTCCTGGCAGAGGAAGAGTACCCATTCTCGCCTCTGCCAGAACACATATTTACTGCCGTCATATTTACAAAACAATAAATAAATACAAAAACAATACCCACGGCTTCACCGTCATCTATACATAACGATAATAATAATAATAATAATAATAATAATAATAATAATACAAAACAAATACAAAATAACACATGGGCGGAGGGGAAACCCGTTCTAAAAATAAATAAATACATTTACACAGCAGGGCTCTCTACAGCCCTGTTACAGCGGGACTTTGTCAAAAGCTTTCTGGAAATCTAAATAAACCATGTTGTATGCTTTGCAATTATCCATTGTCGATGTTGCATCGTCAAAAAATCAAGCAGGTTAGTTAGACATGATCCCCTTTCCTAAAACCATGCTGACTGTCTCCCAGGATATTGTTCCCATATAGGTAATTTTCCATTTTGGATCTTATTATAGTTTCCATGTTTACATATAATAGAAGTTAGGCTTATTGATCTGTAGTTACCTGGTTCGGTTTTGTCTCCCTTTTGTGGATCGGTATAGGGACAGTTTTATCACAGCTGGTAGAAAGGGAAGAACAACCAGTTTTATATATGAATCAAACTGCTCCCCAGGCAATGTAAATATGCTAGTGTGTCTAGCGGTAAAGTGTGCCATATAAACATTTAAGGTACTACTTATTAGGCATATATATGTATACAGGGCTCTAAATTGGCAACAAAAGGGCAAGGCCAAAATGGCCTTCAGTTCACTAAATTTGTAGAGGGCACAAAGGCCACTAAACTTAAGTCAAAGCCAAAGTGTGTTTTTTTTTGGTCAACCAGCCACCTAAACATGGTTCCACACTAACATTTTGCCTTTGGAGCCAATGGCCACCAAATCCAAGTGCCACTTTAGGAACAAGTTGGTTGCAACCATATTCAACTGCTTAAAATACAACAACTTGTTAAGATAGTAAAGTCGATTGTAGCAACAGACCAGCTTAAAAAAAGTGGATTGTGTTGCTGCTTGCAATTGGAAGGGGACAGAATAAACGTTTGGTAAGTAAATTTGAATGCTTGTTTGCCGATGTAACTATATTAGCTAGGTGACGTAATTCATTTTCTATAGTGTTCAGAGCTGTGGTAGACTGAAGTGAATTGATAGAGTGTAAACTGGTCAGCGATTATGAAGTGTGTTTGGGCGTGTCTCTCAGCTCGCTGCAGTATTCAATTTAACTGTGTTTACATTTGGCTAACCAGTTGATTCTAGTGACAGACCTGCTTAAAACATGGATTGTGTTGCTGCTGCAGTTGGAAGGGAACAGAATTAGTGTTTGGTAAGTCACACGTCAAAAAGGAAGTTAGAAAGGCCAAGAAAGAGATAGAAATGAACATTGCTAAGGGGCTAAAACTAATTCCAAAATGTTTTTCTAATATTATAACAGCAAAATAACATTCAAGGTGGAAATAAAAGGTCTAAGAGATACAAATGGCAACATCATAGATGAAGGAAGAAAAATAGCAAATATATTAAATGATTACTTTTCACAGGTTTTACAAAGGAGGATACGGACAACATTCCCCACATGTAGACCTGTTCCTATCCAGTTTTAAACAACTTTAGCATAACAGAGGCAGAAGTGTTAAAGGGACTAGGAGCTCTTAAAATAAACAAATTCACCGGGCTGAATGAGATCCTCCCAATAGTACTCAAAAAATGAAAGAAGTTATTTACAAACCTGTAACCAAGATCATGCAACAGTCTCTTGAGACAGGGGTTGTACCAGCAGACTGGAGAATTGCAAATGTAATACCGATCCACAAAAAGGGAGACAAAACCGAACCAGGTAACTACAGACCAATAAGCTTGACTTCTATTTTATGTAAACTTATGGAATCTATAATAAGATCCAAAATGGAAAATTTACCTATATGGTAACAGTATCCTGGGTGTCAGTCAGCATGACAGTCAGCTGACAGTCAGCATGGTTTCAGGAAAGGGAGACTGTGTCTAACTAACCAGCGTGTGGAAGCGACAGCGTGCGAGAAGTACAGTCGTGGAAAAGTACAGAACAGTTAGAAGCAGTAAGGAGAAATTACATCTTTAATTGCTTTAATCAGAAAACACTGCAGCTTAAAGTCTAACAGCTGTGTGTCTTTTTCTGATAACAAGCTGAAGCTCGGAGCAACTGATTCAAATTCGCCGTCGTTCTGAGTCACGGGGGAGGGGCAGAGCCAGCAGCACACCAGATACAAACAAAAGCCAGGCAGTCTTCTCAGCGACAGCGTGTGCAAGCAACAGCGTGGGAGAAGTACAGTCATGGAAAAGTACAGAGCAGTTAGAAGCAGTTTGAAAGCATGTTGACAACTGCAGAAGGTAAACAAAAGTTCCAAAAAAAAAAAAAAAAAAAAAAATTAAAGGTGTAATTCCTCCTTTCTGCTTCTAACTGCGCTGTACTTGTCCACGACTGTACTTCTCCCACGATGTCGCTTCCACACGCTGTCGCTGGGAAGCCTGTCTGCCTTTGTTTGTTTGTGCTGCGGGCTCCGCCCCTCCCCCGTGTCTCAGAACGCCGCGGGATTTGAAGCAGCTGCTCCGAGTTTCAGCTTGTTATCAGAAAAATACACGCAGCTGCAAGGCTTTAAGCTACGATGTTTTCTGATTAAAGCAACTCCAGATTTAAAGGTGTATTCCTCCTTTCTGCTTCTAACTGCGCTGTACTTGTCCACGACTGTACTTCTCCCACGATGTCGCTTCCACACGCTGTCGCTGGGAAGCCTGTCTGCCTTTGTTTGTTTGTGCTGCGGGCTCCTCCCCTCCCCCGTGTCTCAGAACGCCGCGGGATTTGAATTAGCTGCTCCGAGTTTCAGCTTGTTATCAGAAAAATACACGCAGCTGCAAGGCTTTAAGCTGCAATGTTTTCTGATTAAAGCAACTCCAGATTTAAAGGTGTAATTCCTCCTTTCTGCTTCTAACTGCGCTGTACTTGTCCACGACTGTACTTCTCCCACGATGTCGCTTCCACACTATTGGTTTATTCATTTTTTTTATTTCTAATTAATGAACGGTGGTCCTGAATTCTTTTACATATTTGATTTCATCACATTTTTCACAGGCTATTCCATAAACAACATTGCTATTTTTACAGTAGGTATTAGTTCTTAGTGGATATGTGGTGTTCTTATGTTTAATTATATTTTTACCTTTGTCCATGTATTTACACACTTTACATCTACTGGTGCACATGTTCGTAGAACCTATTTTGTCAATTATTCTTTTATGTTTACTGTGAACTAAAATATCACCTATATTAGCTTCTCTTTTGAATGCAACTTGGGCCTTAAGAAATACTTTTTTTTTATTTTTCTGAATTATGTAGAATCCGCAAGTGTTTCCAAACTATTTTAGAAATATTGGGCAAAGGTTTAGAGTAAGTCATTATTAATGGGACTCTTTTGACTTTTTTATCTCTATTTTTATAATCTAGTAGATCATCTCTTTTTAGTTTATCCACTTTTCTTAACTCTGTCTCTATAATTCTTTCTTTGTATCCTCTTTTTTAAGATGTGTTTTTAATATATTTCTTTGTTTTACATAGTCACTTTCTTTTGAGCATATTCTTCGTATTCTTATTCCTAGACCCTTTGGGATTGCCCTTTTAGTGTGTATCGGATGTGCAATTTCTTACATATTTAAACTTAAATTTCAGTATCTCCCATATGATGTTTATAATGCACATTTTTATTGCCTGCGTGCAGTACCTTACACTTTTCTCTATTAAATGTCATTTGCCATGTGTCTGCCCAGTTCTGAATGTTCTGAATGCTCTATAGATCATTTTGAATTACCTTTGCTGCTGCAACAGTGTTTGCCACTCCTCCTATTTTTGTGTCATCGCAAATTTAACAAGTTTGCTTAGTATACCAGAATCTAAATCATTAATGTAGATTAGGAATAGCAGAGGACCTAATACTGATCTCTGTGGTACACCACTGGTTACTGGTTACTGGTTACTGGTTGCTGGTTGAAATCCCCCATTAATGGCTTCTCCTTTGCTACACGCATTTCTAATGTCATTGTATAACAGATTATTTTGCTCGGCATCTGAATTTGGCGGTGTAACAGGGTGAGCAGCCCTGTACATTGTTTTGTTTATTTTATTTTAGAGCGGGGTCCCCCTCCGCCCCTGTGTTATTGTGTATTGTTTGTTTTATTGTAATTTATTATTGTATATATGACGGCGAGCGCCGTATGTTTGTTATTGTTTTGTTTAGTGATGGCGTAGCCGTTTGTTTATTTTTATACTGTTTAGTAACGTGGATGGGAAGCCCCATCCACATGGTATTTTAAACTCGTGCAGAAGGTGGCCATCTCCCGAATTAATTAGGTGATTTAATTTGTTGCTAATCAGGAGATGGTCACCTGTTATAAAAGCCTGCAGCTCTCTGCGCTCGTGGTGGGTGTAGAGAGGAGAGAGCAAGCAGCGAGAGAGCAAAAACGAAACTGAATAAACGAATACAGGAACAGTGACAGCGACTGCCCAGCCTGACCTGTATGGTTTATGTATATTTTGTGTTCGTGATTTGTTTTGTTCAACTATTTATTTTGCTCAGTGAGCACAGTGTTTTTGTTTAAATATTTATTTTATTTTTGTTATTTGAAAATAAAACGGCGCGAGCGCCTTTAAACTGCAGTACTTGCCTGGTGTCAGTTTCCTTCCTGCTTCTGCCTGACGTCACAGCCCAGTCACCCTGTCACAGGCGGTATATAGCATGCTCCTATTATTATGCCCTTTGAATTTTTGTCTATTATTCTTTTTTTTTATAAATTTAGTCATTGCCAATTATTTTTATTATTTTCTCCCAATTTGGAATCGCCAATTATTTTATTATGCTCAGCTCACCGCTACCACCCCTGCGCTGACTCGGGAGGGCGAAGATGAACACACGCTTATTATTCGGACCCATATTGATTCGCCATTGTTTTCTTCGTCCAGATTTAACACCTGGGCTTCAAGACTATTTCTTATGTATAGCGCTACCCCTCCACCTCTTCTGTCCTATCTTTTTTACAGTGTGTACCCACTAATATTATATTCGTCTCCATCACTCTCAGACAACCAAGTTTCTGTAACACCTATCACATCGTAGTTACTTGTTAGTGCAGTAGCTTCAAGTTCTAACATTTTGTTTCTGAGACGTCTAGCATTTAGATAAATATATTTAATGGCTGTCTTACCTGAGTTGTTGCCCTTGTTTTGATGTGGTCTCCCTTCTGTTTTGTTTCCTCCCCCCTTCCTTTCTAGTTTAAATGCTTCTAGACCTCGTCAAGGATCCTTTCTACGAGTAGATCGGTTCCCTTTTTGTTTAAGTGCAGTCCATCCCGCCTATATAGATAGTCCTTGTTGTAGAATGTGCTCCAATGTTCAAGAAAGATGAAGCCCTCCTGTGTGCACCGCGATTTCAGCCATGCATTTTGATTTTGTATTTCCAGCTGTCCATATGGTCTTTTGCAAGGTGCCAACAGTATCCCAGAAAATACCACAATTTTGGTCTTGTTTTTTAACCCTTTGCGGTCCATTTATTCAGCACGTCTCAGGTGCGTCAGGTCCAATTTATTTTCACACGCGCAGTTTATTTTAGACGCGCTGTTTAAAAGTATTTTCTTCACAGTAAAACTGGTTTAAAAGGCACTGCATCTCAACAGGACACTCAGTTCTGCATCTCCAGCCCCGCCCCACCCCTTGTTCGCTGTATTTTTCACATACTTTTTCATAGCCGTGCATACCGATAAATCATCTCCTGATCACTCGTTTTATCACCCGAACTCCTCAATAATGTGATCCAAGTCATTTTTTTATTACTATAACATCTCAAAAAGCTCTGCAAATGTCTGTGATATTCTTTGACCGCTGGATGCAGAAGCAGTTATCTTTTTTGTTTTATGTCCGTGTTATCTCTGTGGTGCTAAGTATATTGCTCAGATCCGCCCCTTTTTTTTTCAGCTTCTCTCAGCTCCTATCGGTCTCACTCGGCCATTGAATGGTTTTCTCGGCTTTTTCCGGAGAAAAAACGACTAGAGACCTGTTTTTTACGTCTTTTTGATGATGTCGGACAGGGTCCGACATAGGACCGGAAAGGGTTAATTTTCTTCCTGGCTATCTGAATTTGTTTTGCAGGGATCTTGGCCTGTCTCTTCCAATGTTGTTTGTACCGATGTGGACGACTACTACAGGGTCATCTCCTGTTCGTTCTAGGAGCCTGTCCACGTTCTCAGTGATATGCGTGACAGAGGCTCCTGGAAGGCAGCACACTGTTTCTCAATATGGAGTCTCCAACAATCATGACCTCCCTTCTTTTTGCTGCCTGGCCAGCACTGTTTCTGCCTATCTGAACCCAGCTGTTTTGACCCTCTTCCAGCTCCCTGGTGGCTTTCAGTCTGCTAGGGGTGCAGACTTCCATGAATTGTGGGTGTGCCAGCTCCTCAAGCTCCTCAAGCTCCTGTTGCTGTCTCATTTCCTGCAGTTCCATTTTTAGCATACTTACTAGTTTAAGTAAGTCCTGGATCGTACGGCACTTTACACACACTTGGTTGAGCTCTGCTGGGTTTTCTCGGATTTCCCACATCATGCAGGTGTCACTGATTACTGGCTTGAAGACCATGTTAACCCTTTGCGGTCCATTTATTAATTCTGCGTCAGGCTCGCCAGGTCCAATTTATTTTCACACGCACAGTTAATTTTAGACGCGCTGTTTAAAAGTATTTTTTTCCACAGTCAAACGGGTTTAAATGGCCCTGCATATCAACAAAGCACTCACTAGGGATCTCCAGCCCCGCCCCACCCTTTCGTTTGCTGTCGCTTTCACATATGCTACCAAATAAAAAATAATAATAATAATAGTCGTATATACCGATCAATCGCCTCCTGATGACTCGCTTTTATCACCAAACTCCTTAATAATGCAATCCAAGTCATTATTTTATTGCTATAACATCTGAAAAAGCTCTGCAAATGTCCGTGATAGTCTCTGTGCGCTGATACTGTAACTCCAAGCTTGTTTCCATATGACCGCCCCATCTGATGATCGGGCTAGTATGACTATTCATGAGATACGCCTTTTTTTTTTTTTTTTTATCGGCTTGTCTCAGCTCCTTTCGCTCCCACTCGGCCATTGAATGGTTTTCTCGGCTTTTTCCGTTGAAAACCGACTTTTTGCATTTTTGCGTTTTAAAATGATGTCGGTCAGGGTCCGACAAAGGACCTGATGGGAATAATTGCAATGTCGGACCCAGTCCGACAAAGGACCACAAAGGGTTAATTTTTTTTTTTTTTTTTTTTTTTTTTGGAACTTTTGTTTACCTTCTGCAGTTGTCAACATGCTTTCAAACTGCTTCTAACTGCTCTGTACTTTTCCATGACTGTACTTCTCCCACGCTGTTGCTTGCACACGCTGTCGCTGAGAAGACTGCCTGGCTTTTGTTTGTATCTGGTGTGCTGCTGGCTCTGCCCCTCCCCCGTGACTCAGAACGACGGCGAATTTGAATCAGTTGCTCCGAAGCTTCAGCTTGTTATCAGAAAAAGACACACAGCTGTTAGACTTTAAGCTGCAGTGTTTTCTGATTAAAGCAATTAAAGATGTAATTTCTCCTTACTGCTTCTAACTGTTCTGTACTTTTCCACGACTGTACTTCTCGCACGCTGTCGCTTCCACACGCTGGTTAGTTAGACACAGTCTCCCTTTCCTGAAACCATGCTGACTGTCAGCTGACTGTCATGCTGACTGACACCCAGGATACTGTTACCATAGGTAAATTTTCCATTTTGGATCTTATTATAGATTCCATAAGTTTACATAAAATAGAAGTCAAGCTTATTGGTCTGTAGTTACCTGGTTCGGTTTTGTCTCCCTTTTTGTGGATCGGTATTACATTTGCAATTCTCCAGTCTGCTGGTACAACCCCTGTCTCAAGAGACTGTTGCATGATCTTGGTTACAGGTTTGTAAATAACTTCTTTCATTTTTTGAGTACTATTGGGAGGATCTCATTCAGCCCGGTGAATTTGTTTATTTTAAGAGCTCCTAGTCCCTTTAACACTTCTGCCTCTGTTATGCTAAAGTTGTTTAAAACTGGATAGGAACAGGTCTACATGTGGGGAATGTTGTCCGTATCCTCCTTTGTAAAAACCTGTGAAAAGTAATCATTTAATATATTTGCTATTTTTTTCTTCCTTCATCTATGATGTTGCCATTTGTATCTCTTAGACCTTTTATTTCCACCTTGAATGTTATTTTGCTGTTATAATATTAGAAAAACATTTTGGAATTAGTTTTAGCCCCCTTAGCAATGTTCATTTCTATCTCTTTCTTGGCCTTTCTAACTTCCTTTTTGACGTGTGACTTACCAAACACTAATTCTGTTCCCTTCCAACTGCAGCAGCAACACAATCCATGTTTTAAGCAGGTCTGTCACTAGAATCAACTGGTTAGCCAAATGTAAACACAGTTAAATTGAATACTGCAGCGAGCTGAGAGACACGCCCAAACACACTTCATAATCGCTGACCAGTTTACACTCTATCAATTCACTTCAGTCTACCACAGCTCTGAACACTATAGAAAATGAATTACGTCACCTAGCTAATATAGTTACATCGGCAAACAAGCATTCAAATTTACTTACCAAACGTTTATTCTGTCCCCTTCCAACTGCAAGCAGCAACACAATCCACTTTTTTTAAGCTGGTCTGTTGCTACAATCGACTTTACTATCTTAACAAGTTGTTGTATTTTAAGCAGTTGAATATGGTTGCAACCAACTTGTTCCTAAAGTGGCACTTGGATTTGGTGGCCATTGGCTCCAAAGGCAAAATGTTAGTGTGGAACCATGTTTAGGTGGCTGGTTGACCAAAAAAAAAAAACACACTTTGGCTTTGACTTAAGTTTAGTGGCCTTTGTGCCCTCTACAAATTTAGTGAACTGAAGGCCATTTTGGCCTTGCCCTTTTTGTTGCCAATTTAGAGCCCTGTATACATATATATGCCTAATAAGTAGTACCTTAAATGTTTATATGGCACACTTTACCGCTAGACACACTAGCATATTTACATTGCCTGGGGAGCAGTTTGATTCATATATAAAACTGGTTGTTCTTCCCTTTCTACCAGCTGTGATAAAACTGTCCCCTATACCGATCCACAAAAAGGGAGACAAAACCGAACCAGGTAACTACAGATCAATAAGCCTAACTTCTATTATATGTAAACATGGAAACTATAATAAGATCCAAAATGGAAAATTACCTATATGGGAACAATATCCTGGGAGACAGTCAGCATGGTTTTAGGAAAGGGGGATCATGTCTAACTAACCTGCTTGATTTTTTTGACGATGCAACATCGACAATGGATAATTGCAAAGCATACAACATGGTTTATTTAGATTTCCAGAAAGCTTTTGACAAAGTCCCGCTGTAACAGGGCGGTAGAGAGCCCTGCTGTGTAAATGTATTTATTTATTTTTAGAACGGGGTTTCCCCCTCCGCCCATGTGTTATTTTGTATTTGTTTTGTATTATTATTATTATTATTATTATTATTATTATTATCGTTATGTATAGATGACGGTGAAGCGCCGTGGGTATTGTTTTTGTATTTATTTATTGTTTTGTAAATATGACGGCGTAAATATGTGTTCTGGCAGAGGCGAGAATGGGTACTCTTCCTCTGCCAGGAATAATTTAAAAACCTTAAAAACCTTGTGCAGAAGGTGGCTATCTCCTGAATTAATTAATTGAATAATTTGTTGCTGTTCGGGAGATGGTCACCTGCATATAAGCCTGCAGCTCTCTGCACTCAGGGTGGGTGTGTTAGGAGCGGAGAGAGCGAGAGGAGCGAGAGACAAATCATAACTAGTAATACAGGAACAGTGAAGGCTACTGCCCAGCCTGACCTGTGTTATTTTTCTGTTTGTGACTTGTTTTTATTTAACTGTTTTATTTTGCTCTGTGAGCAATTTTTTTTTTGTTTAAAACCTTTTTTTAAAATTTTTTATTATTTAAATAAAACGGCGCACGCCGCGCCTTTAACTGCAGTACTTGCCTGGTGTCAGTGTTTTTTTCAGTTCCTGCTTCCGGCCTGACGTCACACGTCTCAGCCACCCTGCCACACCCGCATAAAAGATTAATTCTCAAACTGAACGTAGTAAGGATTCAAGGAAATGCATGCACATAGATTAGGGAGTGGTTAACATGTAGAAAACGGAAAGTACTGATTACAGGAGAAACCTCAAAATGGAGCGAGGTAACCAGTGGAGTACCACAGGGATCAGTATTAGGTCCTCTGCTATTCCTAATCTACAGCAGCAAAGGTCATTCAAAATGATCTAGACAGCATTCAGGGGCAGACACATGGCAAATGACATTTAATAGAGAAAAGTGTAAAGTATTGCATGCAGGCAATAAAAATGTGCATTATAAATATCATATGGGTGATACTGAAATTGAAGAAGGGAACTATGAAAAAGACCTAGGAGTTTATGTTGACTCAGAAATGTCTTCATCTAGACAATGTGGGGAAGCTATAAAAAAGGCCAGCAAGATGCTCGGATATATTGTGAGAAGTGTTGAATTTAAATCAAGGGAAGTAATGTTAAAACTTTATAATGCATTAGTAAGACCTCACCTAGAATATTGTGTTCAGTTCTGGTCACCTCGTTACAAAAAGGATATTGCTGCTCTAGAAAGAGTGCAAAGAAGAGCAACCAGAATTATGCCGGGTTTAAAAGGCATGTCATATGCAGACAGGCTAAAAGAATTGAATCTATTCAGTCTTGAACAAAGAAGACTACTGGCGATCTGATTCAAACATTCAAAATCCTAAAAAGTATAGACAATGTCGACCCAGGGACTTTTTGGCCTGAAAAAGAAACAAGGACCAGGGGTCACATATGGAGATTATACAAAGGGGCATTCAGAACAGAAAATAGGATGCACTTTTTTACACAGAGAATTGTGAGGGTCTGGAACCAACTCCCTAGTAATGTTGTTGAAGCTGACACCCTGGGATCCTTCAAGAAGCTGCTTGATGAGATTCTGGGATCATTAAGCTACTAACAACCAAATGAGCAAGATGGGCTGAATGGCCTCCTCTTGTTTGTAAACTTTCTTATGTTTTTATACCCACATCAGAGGCATCCGTTTGCAAGACAAACCGTTTTTAGAATTGGGTACGACTAACATCAGATCACTGCACAGAATGTCAGTCAACAGCCTGAATGCCCTCTCAGCCTCTTCAGTCCACCTCACTGTGTTTGGGTACCTGTTACGGGTTAGCTCTGTTAATGGTGCTGCTATTGTGGCAAAATTTGGGTTAAATCTATTGTAATAGCCAAAAATTCCTAGGAATGCTCGTACTTGCTTTTTATTGACAGGTTGAGGACATTTTATAAAGCCTCCACTTTGTTTACATGTGGTTTCACAACCCTTCCCCACTACGTAGCCCAAATATAGAGCCTCTGTTAAGCCCATGTGACACTTCTGGGTTCGCAGTTAGCCCTGCTGATCTGAGGCTATCCAATACAGCTTCTGCCCTTTTTAAATGTTTCCCAATTTTCACTAGAAATTACTATATTAAATAAGCCGATGTGTATTGTGTTTGAGGTTTTAAAATGTTCTCAATTTGGCACGGAAATGTAGCTGGGGCACCATGTAGCCCAAACAGCATTACATTGTACTGGTACAATCCATCTTGGGTAGCAAAAGCTATTTTCCTTGTCTCTCAGTTAAGGGTATTTGCCAATATCTCTTAGTGAGGTCTAGAGTGGACCTCGGCTTTTCAATTAACTCGTCCATTCTAGGCATCGGGTAGGCATCAAATTTGGAGACTTCGTTTAGCTTCCTAAAATCATTACAGAAGCTCCATGTGCCTTTGGGCTTTGGTTCTAAAACTATCGGGCTTGATCAGTCGCTAGATGACTCTTCAATTACACCAAGCTGAAGCATCCTTTTGTACTTCATCCTTTATCTCTGCTCTTTTAGCCTCAGGTACTGGGTATGGTCGTAATTTTATTTTAACCCCGGGATCAGTTACAATGTCATGTTTTATTACATTTGTTCACCCCAGTAATGCTGAAAAATTTATTATGGTTTCTTTCAATTATCTCCCTTACTTCCTGACACTGTATTGAATCCATTGCCAGTTCAACATTGATTTTAGAGGCTGGTGGGTTAGTGTGGTGTAAATGTTATGATAAAGTAATTGTAACTTAAATCTTTCAGCTATCTCAACACACGCCTTTTTGTGTATAACAATATTTTACAATATTACAACTCTAGGGTTTTACCACTATCTTTCTATATCACCATCAAAATTACATTCAGGTCATTCCACGCCAACTCAACCAGAAAAGGGGCATTTTGTTGCCTGACCGTCTCAGATGTTTCCTAGAAAAATTAACCTGGGGGTTTTCGGGCCCGCTAAGTTCAGAAATGCTATATTATTACTTTACTTTATTCTGATCATTCTAGAACTGCCCACAGGTAATTCCATTCTAGGCTATCAAATGCCTTCTCAGCATCCAGAGAGAATATAGCGCAAGAGGCAAGTTGATGCAGGGCTTGGTCTAAAATATGAAAGAGACGCCGCATGTTGTCTGAAGCAAGGCAACCCCTCAAAAAACCTGTCTGATCGTGATGTATTAGGTTACCTGTGCATTTCTCCAACCATCTAGAGAGAGCCTTTGCAAATAATTTTAGGTCTGAGTTTAAAAGTGAAAGGGGAATGTAGCTAGAACATTCTAAAGGGTCTTTTCCTTTTTTAACAAGCAACGAAATCAATGCCGATTTCTGGTCTCTATGGAAAGAGCCATTTTGCACTGAAAAATGTATATAGTTGAGTATTAATTATCCAACTTGATCCCATACTGCCAGCAACAGCTCAGGAGGAATGCCATCCAACCCAGGGGACTTTCGCTTCTGCATAGTTCAAGCTGCTGCCTCCAACTCATGCAAAGTTAAAGGAGTATTCAAGAGCTAGCCTGTTCAACAGTTAAGTGAGGCAATTCCAATGGATTTAAACATTCCTCAATTTTAACCAAGTCTGCACCAGCTTCAGAGGTGTAAAGTTGTGAATAAAATTCTTGAAAGACTTTGTTAACCTGCTGTGGTTTAGAAAATACAACATTATTGCTGTCTCTGATTGCCTAAATCAAAGCTAGGTATTCGGATTATTTTAATCGTAATGCTAGGTCGTTCTGCATGCTCACAATAGAGCTGTCTTGTTTTGTGTACCAGGAATTCTGCCCTAACGCTGGTAAGATTTTTATACTCATTCTTTAAAGTGTTTTGCTTTACTCTCCATGAAGGTGCATTTTTGTTCCGTTCGAAATTCGAAATTGTAGCTTCTAACTGGGAGATCTGTTGCGTGTTTTATTCAGGATAGAAGAAAAAGCAGTACAGCAACCCCTAATAAAGCATTTAGTAACCTCCCATAATGAATGGGGTTTGGTTGCAGTATTAGAGTTAATTTCTAGGAAATCTCTCAAACCCTCAGCAAGATATTTTAAGAAATCTTCATTCTGGAGTAGGAATGAGTTAAAACTCCAGCGTTTAGCACACGTGATTCCTGGAGCCAAGTCAATTGAATAGAGAACCAGAGAGTGATCAGAATTAAGAATAGGCAATATATATGTGGAAATAATGTTACGCATAATAGTTGGGGAAATAAAAGTGTAGTCGATGCAAGAATATGTTTTATGTCTATGTGAAAGGAATGTGAAGTCCTTAACACCATTGTTTCTCAAACGCCATGCTTCATATACATTTAGGTCTTGTGCAAAGTTTTGAAAGTATTTGGAGGTAGAGGTAGAGGACTGGGCAGTGCCCTGTGATGAAGTATCAAGAGCTGGGTTGAAAGTCAAGTTAAAATCTCCCCCCACAGTAAGTGCACAGTCAAGGAATCCTGATAGTTTGGATCTGATGTTCTCAAAAAACTGAGGATCAAAAACATTGGGTGCATAAGCTGATGCTAAGCATAATTTAACACTGTTAAGCGTTGCCATTACTTGGCAGAAACGGCCTTCGGTTTCGTTACTACAACCATTAATGGTAATATTTATCTTTATGTCAACCGCAAACAATACCCCTTTTGTTTTATTCAAAGCACAGGAGTGAGCAATGACTTTTTATAGTGTTTATTTTGAAATCTGTGAACGTCAGCAGATTTCAGATGGGTCTCCTTAATTAAGGCAATTTTAATGTTTTTACGATGTAAAAAATCTAAGCATTTGGCTCTTTTAATGGGCAAGTTAAGACCACGTACGTTCCAGGACATAATATTATAAATAGCTATTAAGGAATTTTGTAATCGCCAGTAAAGGACAACTTGCTGCCTGTATACTTGGCACATATAACAAGGATCACACAATTAACAGACAGCAGTGAGAGAAGTAAACATATTCAGAAATTAGCATCGGACAGATCAAATAAAATGAAAGTATAAAATGCTTTAAAAAGCCCCACAATTGTATAACAGAATGCTCCCAATTGATTGCATATTACTAAATGCAATCTAACATACAAAAACAAACAAAACTGACTAGCTGAGAGAAGCCGCAGCTCATAACGCTGCCGTGATCCTTATTGCACAAAAATATATATATATATATATATATATATATATATATATATATATATATATATATATATATATATATATATATATATATATATATATATATATATATATATATATATATATATATATATATATATATATATATATATATATATATATATATATATAAATGAACTGCTACCGGTTTGTTGCCCCCTTTAAAAACTGACCCAGGACACCAGAATTGAATTTTCTCACGCTTGACGCGCTATTTTTAATTCATACAAACAAACCAAAAACAAAACACCAAATAAAAGCCTAACTCCGTTTTTGGAGCGCTGACTACACAGGTTATTCCCTGACTAACTCACAGGACGGCTAAGCCGTTTACCTGTCACAGGAAAAACAACTTTAAACAAACCACACAGGTTCACACTGTGCGCTTTTCTCTCGGCTGCTTGGACGCAGAGCACCTCTTCTGCCTCCCTCTCCTCAGCCGCCCCGAGCAGACTGACTGTTCCTCTCTTATACCCTGCACCCGGTCCTAATTTACAATTGCCGCCCAGGTGCAGGGGATAATTAAACAATAAAACAATTAACCAAACTAATTAACAATAAAGCAAAATACAATTAAACAATACCAAATACAATTAAATTAAACAACTGTGCATTCTGCACATATTTTCTTCCAAAAAGTATTTGCCCCCTAGCTGATTTTCTGCATTTTTGCATATTGACACTGAATGTTATCAGATCTTCAACCAAAACCTAATATTAGATAAAAGGGACCCTGAGTGAACAGATAACACAAAAATTGGATACATATTTCATTCATTTATTAAATAAAGTTATGCAACACCCAAAGCCCCCATGTGAAAAAGTAATCGCCCCCTTAGACTCAATAACTGGTTACGCCATCTTTAGCAGCAATAACTGCAATCAAACGCTTCCTGTAGTTATTGATTAGTCTCTCACAGCGCCGTGGAGGAATTTTGGCCCACTCCTCCATGCATAACTGCTTCAACTGCTCAGTGACATTTGTGGGTTTTCGAGCATGAACTGCTCGTATCAGGTCTTGCCACAACATCTCAATGGGGTTTAGGTCTGGACTTTGACTAGGCCATTCCAAAACTTTAAATTTCTTGTTCTTCAACGATTCTGATGTAGACTTACTTATGTGTTTCGGATAATTGTCTTGCTGCATGACCCATCTGCGCGTCAGCTTCAGCTCACAGACAGATGGCCTGACATTCTCCTGTAGAATTCTCTGATACAGAGCAGAATTCATAGTTCCTTCAATGATGGCAAGGCATCCAGGTCCTGATGCAGCAAAGCATCCCCAAACCATGACACTACCACCACCATGCTTGACCGTTGGTATGAGGTTCTTACTGTGGAATGCAGTGTTTGGTTTTCGCCAGACATAACGGGGCCCATGTCGGCCAAAAAGTTCCACTTTTGACTCATCTGTCCATAGAACATTGTTCCAGAACTCTTGAGGATCATCCAGGTGCTTTTTGGCAAACTTGACACGAGCATTCATGTTCTTCTTACTGAGCAATGGTTTCCGCCTTGCTACTCTGCCATGAAACCCATTTTTTCCCAGTGTCTTTCTGATGGTGGAGTCATGAACACTGACCTTAGCCGAGGCAAGAGAGGCCTGCAGATCCCTGGATGTTGTTCTAGGGTTCTTTGTGACTTCCTGGACAATTTCTACACCTTACTCTTGGAGAGATTTTGGCAGGACGGCCACTCCTGGGAAGATTCACTACTGTCCCAAACTTTCTGCATTTGGACAATATGGCTCTAACTGTGGTTCGCTAGAGCCCCAGAGCCTTAGAAATGGCTTTGTAACCATTTCCAGACCGATGGGCATCAACAACTTTTTTCCGGAGGTCTTCAGGAATTTTTTTTGTTCGTGGCATGATGTGCCTCTAGAACCTGTGTGCTGACAACTTCACTCTGATGGTAAGGGCCAAAGTTAGTCAGATTTATATTGGGCAGGGCTGGCCCAAATAAGGCCTGGTTGTTAACCAAAGTACTCAAACAGCTGACCCTAATTACCCCTTTAATTGGGTTGAGTTAAATAGGGGGGGCAATAACTTTTTCACACCTGAAGATTGCATGTTTGATTACCTTGCACACCAAACAAATGAAAGAAGCACCAAACTTTGGTGTCATTTTTTCTCTCAGACTACCTCTATATACTACTACAACCCACAAAAAATCTGGCCAAATACAATGTGAAAAATATGCAAAAATGCAAAAAATCAGACAGGGTTAAATTCTCCTCCCTGCCCAGGTTGATTGCGTCAGGTGGGAGCAATCAATTAATTAATTATTCAATGATCACCCAGCCACCTGGCATAAAAGGAGGCCTCAGCCTCCCATTTGAGGGAGAGTTCTAGAAGGAGGAGCAGCAAGAGTGTTTTTCTGTGTGGGCTGTTTTTTGTTCGTTTTTGCAAACCAGTGAAGGCAACGCCCAGCCTGGAAGCCGTATTTTTGTAAGTTTTGTTTTGTGTTTATTGTCTGTGTTTTGAAACCTTTTTGTTTGGCCCTCGTGCCGGTTTATTTTGTATTTTTGTATATTAAAGAGCTTTATTTTTGAACTTTTCACACTGTCTCCGAGTCTCAACCTCTGTCATCCTGTCACACATATATATATATATATACACACACACACACATACACGTTACCCCCAATGGAACTCACTTAGTTAACAGTAACTGTTCCAATGAAGCAGATCCTATAATGTAAAGTCAAGCCAGCCAGATGCAGCAGTTTATTATCCAAAAAAGGGGAAAAAGTAAATATGCAACTCCATTGTTGAATGTGATGCAATGTATTTATTCCATAAGTTGGGTATTAGACATCTGTAGCCCTGAGACAAATCTTTCCCCTTCTTGTGCTGAAATGATCTTCAGTTTTGCCAGGTACAGCAGAAAGTTCTGAACTCCAAGCTGCCTGAGAGATTTCTGAACCGGTACAAAACTCTTTCTTCGCTGGGCAGTGAAAGCAGAGTAATCCGGGGAAAAAAAGAAGAGAGTTGTCGTCCTGTCGAGGTGGTGTGTTCTAAATTTCTGGCACCCCGGAGGATGAGCTTTGGATCGGTATAACGAAGTAGTTTAAAAATAAAGGTGCGAGGTCTGTCTCTGCGAGCGCTAGATCCATCATAAATGTGGTGCGCCCTCTCAATTTCAGTAGGCCTGGTCACAGAGGGCAGCCACAATGGTATGGATTTTTGTAGGAAGTCAATAGGGTCACCCTCCTCGGTACCCTCCGGCAAGCCAACGATCCGCAGATTTGATCTGCGGTTTCCATCCTCCAACTCAGCCAGGCGAGATTTAAGTAAGGAAATCGCTGTATCTGATTCTTTAATGCTAGCCTGGTTTTGGCGCTGGGCAGCCTGAAGAATATCTCCTCGCTTGTTCTGCTTATCAAGAGAGGAGAGAGTAGCGATAATCTTCTGCTCTGTTTGCTGGAGACGAGCCTGGATAGATTTTATTTCGGCACAAACAGTTTTGATGTCCGCGATGATTTCACTTTTCAAACATTCCTTGATGCATCCCACAGTGAAATCTCTCAGCGAATGAAGCTGTATCTCTGTTTGCCAGGGCAGTGTCTGGCCCTGTGAATCCTCGTGGTTGAGCTCCGTTACCTTCGGTGCTGTGTCATCAGAGATAGGTATCTGCTTTCTGGCTCTTTTACCCTTGATCTTTGTAGTTGGGGAGGGGGTGTTCAGGTCCATAGCTGACAGATCCCTTTTCTCTGGTGTCTCCGTTCTGTGATTCTAAGAGCAAAAAGTGCCCTTAACTGAATAACATGTGTATTTTATAATAAATCGGGCGATGAGTGAAGGAGCTCTCGAGCTAACCCGCCATCTTGGGTGGAAGCCACCGGAAGTTTCCTACATACCGATTTGTTGATTTAACACTGGCGTTGTCATTTATGACCTTTTGAAAATCCTGCCCAATCCGTTGTTCGTTTTGGAATTTTATGCATAAGTCAGTTTCGGTTTGAGAAAATCATAACTGTTGCATCCCTAATCTGAAGATTGTCCTTGCAAAAAAATATTACAAAAAAACACTTGAAAGAGAGTAAGTCAGCCCAAAACAAGACAGAGTTAAATTATTCACAAAGATTACTATCAAGCACCTACATATAGTTTCTGAAAGTTTCTGCTTTTTTAAAGGCATTTTATTTTGTCAAATCAGTTTGCTTCACTGTGCTCAATCACTTACTGTTTTTGAAAAATATTAAGGCACAAATTTTTATTAGAGTATATTAGTTATATTACTCCATTCAAACCCTTTTAATATCACAAATAGATTGGTGACTATAAGCAGAGTTGAACTCAAAATACATTGTAGTACTTGGTATTAAATTGGTTACATTGATATTCCTTTATAATAAAGCAGTATATATACTGTACATGGACATGGACATATGACTTGCTATGTTGTACTGTATGTTCTATTAATTCTGTACAGCAGCTTATTTACACCTTATGCTTTTATTTCACAATGTGATATTAAGTGGGTGGAAATCAGTTTTATGACTGATAAATGTGAGTGATATCAGGAGCTTGTCCCTATTAACGGGTCATTTCAATCTGGTGATTTATGTGTGGATAGTGATATAACGCTGTACACAGTAAACACAAAACCAACACTGAGTGAACTCAGTTCATTTGACTGGTTTGTTTTCTTATTTGTGTGTTTTTTTACTGTACTTTATTTGCAGAATTAATGTTTCAAACGGTAACTTTTTAGCAATTCCCATGCTACATAATGTGGGTGTAAGTCTCACCCACCTGTCCCTTTGATTAGGGTCAGTAGCCTGGCCAGGTTAAAACTTCATTTCCCACAGTTCCTTGCAACCACCCTCTGTTCATCCTGTCTCCCCATTGGCTTATTCAAATATCCACTCCTCCAATCTCAGAGCTCCTTAGAAGCCAGCATCTGTACTAAAGCTGACTGATTTACTTTAATTTGATACTTTGTTTCCTATATTTTTTGGTTTTGTTCTTTAGTAGTAAAGGCACGACAGCGTCTGTCACTTTTCTAAGCCCTGTCCCTTTTGATTGATTTATGACCCTAAGCCCCGCCCATTTCACACAGTTTGACTAATTTATGGCCCTAGCCACACCCCTATTGGTTGATTTATGACCTTAAGCCCCACCCCTTTCCACGCCTCTGAGTGATTTATGGCCCCTAAGCCCCACCCCTTTTCGCCACGCTTTGATTGATTTATGGCCCTAAAGCCTCGCCCCTTTTCCCCACGCTTTTGAGTGATTTATGACGCCTTATGACCCGTCCCTTTTCTTCTGATATTAACCGGACTTCCGTCAAAAATAACCCTCCCCTAAAAATGGCGTCTGTTGTACCCCTAGTTTATAGACTATTACAAAGAAAAGCAAGCACGTTGTAGTGTATTTTTTTTGGACTATGTTTGAGATCCTCCGTAATAATAACCAGGGTTATTAACAAACAGAGAATGCCTAAACATTTTTGATTATGCTCAAGACTCTCCGTAATAATAACCAGGAGGTTAACAAACAGAGAATCCATAAACATATGAAAGAGTTTCATAATCAGTACTATACAAATATAACACTGAAAATTAACTCATAATAGTAGATGGCTAATGTGCCAGGCCCTACATTTTTGTTGGATTTCCAGGCCGTGGTAAGTAGCTGTGTACATTCCATAATACACATGGTTCTATCTAATGGTTGATTTTAATATTACAACATATTCTAGAAACAATTTAAAGTTTTGAATCCAATAAAGGTTAGCACAGGCTGAATTGTAAAGGTTTTAGGGTTTTTTAGGAAAAACCTGTATTTGCATAATGGTTTCTATTAACATTACAGAGAACTCTAAAAACATAGTTAATGTTATTTTTGAAGCTAAAAAATTTGACCACTACATTCTTTGGCTTAATACGTGATTAGGAGTAAGGGTCATCTTTTTCTGTTAAAACTGAATATATTTTGGGGTTTCTCAGGACTAGTAAGAAATTATAGAGAAAGAAGGAAGAGGGTCTGTTTTTTGACCAAGCAGCAGGGTTATGGGGAACAGGCTGAACAGACCCTGTCTTTTGGCCAAGAAGAAAGAAGCAGCTCTAGAGAAGAAAAGGTAAAAAAAAACAGTTTTTTTTACTTAATAAGAGATTTTGTCTTAAATAATAGTTTTAACTACTATCCTTCAGAAGAATACGTCTTACATAAAGGCATCTTAATCAATATGTAATATTTTAAACTATTGCACTGAAAAAGAACCTTATCTCACTGTGAAAAGCCTATTGAGCCTGTTCTTTTTTCGGGGAGGTAGACTTGGGGTAGGCTGTTCACTGTGTAAGTATTTATTATTTATTTCTTAGCAGACGCCCTTATCCAGGACGACTTCCAATTGTTACAAGATATCGCATTATTTTTACATACAATTACCCATTTATACAGTTGGGATTTTACTGGAGCAATCTAAGTAAAGTACCTTGCTCAAGGGTAATGCATGGACCGTTCCCACAAGGCTGTTGGTTGATATTCGAATACGGGATCTTTCTATCTACTGTATACAGGTTCTCTAATTATTTTCAAATTAAAGTTCTAAAACAAAAAACAAATGAAAATCTTTCAATGTCGGCTGTTTTTGTTTGTGTGTAAATTCAATTCTTTAATAATTACAATTATTTTAGTTAAGATGAAAACATTTACAAAGCGATGAAATTAATAAATACACAAATAAATAAATACATGTCTGCTGTTCGATTATAGTCTATAATTGTAGACAGTGTTCAAGATGGTTACAAATATTTTAGTTCAGATGTAAGCAGCGACAAACTATGGACGCTTATCTTTGAATTGATTGAATGGAGGTCAGAAATTGTTTTACAATCACAAATGGTCGGACATTATGTAAAAAAAAAACATTGTTCATTATCTATTGTTTGCATCAACCAGGCCATACTGTCCTTACACCCCCCTCACCACCAAGTGTTTGTATGCTAATATTCTCATTGTGTTGTTACGTCTGTGGTACAGAGACAAAATAAACAAGTCTAAACAAGTTTAAACTACTTTGAAAGCGCCAGCATTTTAATTAAATACATAAATGTAATTACAAATTGGGTGGTTTTATATTTATGAGGCTGTTTCTAATGATGAAGTTTGGGGGTAGTGATTGCTGTGTGTGTATGTGTGTGTGTTTGGCCTGTTAATATAAAGTTTATGAAGGAGGGGATAGTGATGGTGTTAACAGGGGTGCTTTGTAACCTATAACAACAGAATTGCCCTGTAAATAAGTGTACAATAAAAAAATGGTTAAAACAGATAAAGCACAGATTACAACAGAAATAAAAATAATTACTGAAATGTAATTTCTTGTAACTTATTTTTAAACACAAAAAGCTGTCATGCATCTTCAAAAAATATTAATACTTGAAATTACTATTTAAAGAAATACACTGTAGTCAAGTAATATTTGGATGAATTAAAAAAAATAAAAAAATAAGTGGTGTTACTTTTAACAGTAAGCTTTCTGTTTTATAACAGCTATGTTACTGTTTACTTAAGTGCACTTACTGTAGTTACATTTTTCCTACAAAATCAAAATATGTTCCATTAGTTTGAATTTGAACTGTATGGTGTGCAGAATAACCGTTGACAAACATGATAATGCTATAAATAATGTTAAATAAAGAGTTATATTATGTACTGGCTATGAAAGTTTTTCAGAGCTTCTCTGAATTTACTATTCATAATCATAGTGAACTATTTCTGTTCTGTACTGGTGATACTTTATTAATACATTTGATAAACTCCTCAGCCTTAAATGAAATGGTAAAAGAAAAATAAACGTGAAGGATAACGTTCATGGAACTGTCCCTGTTAAATCTGTTTTGACCACGTAAGTTAGATGCAGTTCTGTACTTGGACCCGATGTGCTCCTGCAATACAAGCTTACTGCATAGAGTTTGCAAATATCATCTATTACATGCACATAAAACAACGTGTATTTTAATCATGAAAAAGTGATTAAGAAGAACGGTGATACTCGTGGGTGGCCGAATGTATTCCCACCCTAACGGTGTTACCTGAATCCTGCATGCTCTGTAACGATCTCTGCTAAAATATCACCAGATGGATGATTTCATACCTTTTGCAAGAGGGAAATAGGTCATTTTGTTATGTGCACAAATTGTTTACTATCTGACATTTTATTTTGCTTGTTGAGTTTCAACACAGAAGACATTCCATGATAGTACTTGTAAAAACTTTTGACGTGCAGAATTTTAAATGAAAAAACTTGCTTATAGTAATCATTTACTAATTTATAAAAATATAGTATAGCGATTGTTTTTAGCAAATATACTATCTACTATCTACTCACGTCTTAAAAATAAATAAATAAATAAATAAATAAATAAATAAATAAATAAATAAAGGGTCTTTAGTAAAGTGAAATCTTAGCGGCCTAAATTGAAGAAGGCCTATAAGATAGGGGCGTGAACCTCGTCCACTTTATTACTTCCTTCTAATTTATTTTACAGTAAACAGGTCTACTGTATTTGATTTTGCACGACAGCAAAGCATACACAGAGACCGTGCTTCCTTTTTTCTTTCTCCAAACTCGCACTTGAAGTACTAAAAATAACCCAGCCAAAACGAAAAAGAAAATAAGTTAGTTTTATTTTCTAAATAAAAAACATCTTTATTGTTTTACTTAATTTATTCAGTAAAATATTCAGTGTACAAAAGGTGTTTTTCGAGACGAGGGTGGGCTTCTCGAATGTGCAGCCGTCATAGAGGGATAAATATGGGAGCTTGCCTCGCGCAATGAATGAAGCCAGGCATGCCACAGGGCGCCCCTGGGGCCTAAACCCGGCCAGTACAGACGTGGATTACAGTAACCACAGACCTACATGCCATTTGCAGAAATGTAAGGTTTGTTGACAAAAGTATGTAAGAGTTTTTGAGCAAAATAAGTGAGAAAATCTGCCCCGAAGTTAGAAATGACCAACAATTTGATATATTTTTTAGTATGTCTGAGGAGTTAGTCTCTGGCATCACTGAAAAACATAAAATATATAGATTGGATAGTTTGACTTAATTAAAAGAAAGAAAGAATGAATACAAGTAACATACGCTAAACTATACTGAAAGATTGCCTTTTAAAAACAAATGAACATCAACTGAAAACAAACAGAAAATAAAGAAAACACAAAAACATTAAATTACCTATGGCGTTTCAAAGAGTCCTCAGATTGAAAGTGTACACCCCCGTTACTGATCGAACAAGTGGAGATACCTAGGGCGTGTGTGGAGGGTTCAAAAAAAAAAAAAAAAAGTAACATCGTTGTCATGGTTCAAAAACAGCCGGGGGGTTTGTTCGAGATCTTAACATGTAAATTAAGCAAAGGTGTTTTATGACCCTGCTTTACAAAGACAGGAAACGTCCTCAATAGTTCAAAGTGGTGTCAGCACCCATATTCAACTGTTCTGGACTTGTTTTGAGGCTGCCTGACCCGACGCCACAGACGTGTCAAACATAAACAGAAGAGCCAATACAAGGAATCTATTAACCCTGCACGTGTATATGGGTACTGCTTCTTTGTATGTTTTTCGCATGGCTTCTAAATATATTATTCTTTGGGGGTTGTATTCTGTAAGAATGTGAAACAGCTAGTTTAGAGATATGCTGATTGTTGTGTTATGTTTAACAGGAATCTTTCTGTTTTAAAACAGCTAGTTTAGAGATATGCTGATTTTCTTTATACATATCGTGGTTAACGTTGAAATGATTCCCTTTGTAAAGGGTATTTTGTATCCTCTTTATGCAATATGCTTTGTTGTTCTCATTCATACTGTGTGTAAATTCCCAGTCATTCTACAAGGTAATGTATGCTTGGTTTAATCGTTCTTCTTTTATAGCATATCTATTATAATTTGACAGCAAAAAATCTTAATCTGACAGGAAATAAACAATCCCCAAATAAATGAGGCCCAAATAACTTCTGTAGAGAATTATTTATCCACATGTATGAAATATACCACAAAGGTGTTTGATAAGATTTTCAGGTATTTTAAGTATGTCATTTTGTTTCAAGATCTAAAATTAATATGTTAAAATAATGCAAATACTTAGTTAAATACAGTAAAATCTTGAACATTATAACATACAGGCAATATCATGTTAAGTTAGATCATATAAAGTGTATCATAAAAAGACAACCATATCACATTTGCAGCTGCCTATCCACCCAGTAAAATCAGAAACACGGTACTAAAAGCATGTTGTTTTTTTTACATAATGTCCGACCATTTGTGATTGTAAAACAATTTCTGACCTCCATTCAATCAATTCAAAGATAAGCGTCCATAGTTTGTCGCTGCTTACATCTGAACTAAAATATCTGTAACAAACTTGAACACTGTCTACAATTATAGACTATAATTGAACAGCAGACATGTATTTATTTATTTGTGTATTTATTAATTTCATCGCTTTGTAAATGTTTTCATCTTAACTAAAATAATTGTAATTATTAAAGAATTGAATTTACACACAAACAAAAACAGCCGACATTGAAAGATTTTCATTTGTTTTTTGTTTTAGAACTTTAATTTGAAAATAATTAGAGAACCTGTATACAGTAGATAGAAAGATCCCGTATTCGAATATCAACCAACAGCCTTGTGGGAACGGTCCATGCATTACCCTTGAGCAAGGTACTTTACTTAGATTGCTCCAGTAAAACCCAACTGTATAAATGGGTAATTGTATGTAAAAATAATGCGATATCTTGTAACAATTGGAAGTCATCCTGGATAAGGGCGTCTGCTAAGAAATAAATAATAAATAATTACACAGTGAACAGCCCACCCCAAGTCTACCTCCCCGAAAAAAAGAACAGGCTCAATAGGCTTTTCACAGTGAGATAAGGTTCTTTTTCAGTGTAATAGTTTAAAATATTACATATTGATTAAGAAGCCTTTATGTAAGACGTATTCTTCTGAAGGATAGTAGTTAAAACTATTATTTAAGACAAAATCTCTTATTAAGTAAAA
This sequence comes from Acipenser oxyrinchus oxyrinchus, assembly GCA_030684275.1. Lineage (NCBI taxonomy): Eukaryota > Metazoa > Chordata > Actinopteri > Acipenseriformes > Acipenseridae > Acipenser > Acipenser oxyrinchus. The sequence goes on from CM060252.1 coordinate 44,437,733, forward strand.
AAACTGGTTTTTTTTACCTTTTCTTCTCTAGGGCCGCTTCTTTCTTCTTGGCCAAAAGATAGGGTCTGTTCACCCTGTTCCCCATAACCCTGCTGCTTGGTCAAAAAACAGACCCTCTTCCTTCTTTCTCTATAATTTCTTACTAGTCCTGAGAAACCCCCTGCTTATTTTTGAAGCGTGGGGAAAAGGGGCGGGGCTTAAGGGCCATAAATCACTCAAAGCGTGGGGAAAGGGGGCGGGGCTTAAGGGCCATAAATCACTCAAAGCGTGAGAAAAAGGGGGGGGGCTTAAGGGTCATAAATCACTCAACGCGTGGGGGAAAAGGGGCGGTGCTTAATGGCCATAAATCAATCAAAGCGTGGGAAAAAGGGGGTGGGGCTTTAGGGCCATAAATCACTCAGAGGCGTGGAAAGGGGTGGGGCTTAAGGTCATAAATCAACCAATCGGGGCGTGGCTAGGGTCATAAATCAATCAAAATGCGTGAAAGGGGCGGGGGTCATACGTCAATCAAAAGGGGCGGGGCTTAGAAAGGTGACAGGCGCTGTCGTGCCTTTACTATTATTATTATTATTTGTTTATTTAGCAGACGCCTTTATCCAAGGCGACTTACAGAGACAAGGGTGTGTGAACTATGCATCTGCTGCAGAGTCACTTACAATTACGTCTCACCCGAAAGACGGAGCACAAGGAGGTTAAGTGACTTGCTCAGGGTCACACAATGAGTCAGTGGCTGAGGTGGGATTTGAACCTGGGACTTCCTGGTTACAAGCCCTTTTCTTTAACCACTGGACCACACAGCCTCCTTACTACTTTCTTTTGTTATTTCTCCTTTGTGTTATTTTTTGGCCTTCTGTTTTGTTCACTTTACTTTCCTACTTACCTGTACTTCTACTTACTTACCCGTTCCCTGCAATTATTTGTTTTCTTTCTTATGATTATTGTTATTACTGCTTTCAACCTTTCTTGTTCTCCTTTCTTTATCTATTCTATACTTATTTGTATTTTGTTTTTGTTTATATTTAATTTGTTGACATTGTTCACAACAATAAACCTTTTGTTCGTGAAATTGACACCTCTGACGTCCCTGCTTTTGCTGTCTGTCAGTCTTGCTGACTTATTTAGTTTTAGGAATAGGGCCAGTAGTATCTCCTTAGGGAGGACAGTGCAACTGCCTCTCAGTTGTGCAGAGTGATTGTTACAACTTACTTTTTTCAGTAATTTATTTTCCTTTTATTCTGATACATCCTTATAACTTTCTGTTTTGAACATTATACTTGCTCTTAAATGTGTTAGACTGTTAATATATAAAATGAACTATGTATTTAACACATAAACTGTTTGTTTACTTTCTAGATACCTAACAATATTCCAGTAGTGTAATTATGTATAGTTAAATTAAAGCATCTCTCCGATATTTGTATGTATTTTTCATAATTTTCTGAAAGCCCTACACCACTTGTGCTATATTATTCAGCTAAAAAGTGATCCACCTTGAGCGAAACCAAAAGAAAGGGGCAATGCTGAAAATGGAAAGAGGCAGAACCAGAGAGGGTCTATCCTCAATAACTCCCCTGAACCAACTAGAAGAAAGGATCCTTTGAATAATTGGTCCCATGTATACCAAATGTACATTTTGGGAAAAATCTAACAAAATATAGTTAACAACAATAAATAAATACCGGTATTTAAAAAAAAAAAAAAATACTTATTCATTTGCAGTCATAAACACCATTTTATTATAATTAGGAATACCAACACAGAACAGTATCACCCAGGCTAAAGCTAAAAAATAAGTAAAGTACTCTGATAGTTCTGGTGTGAAAGAAGGTGTGTAATGTAATTATGTACATTAAAGAGTCCAAACTTGTATTTTTCGAGTTACATTACATAGATGAGCTGCTGGTTATAGTTCAATGGAGCATCTCCCTGTGTAATACAATAACACGACAGAATCAACACAGAATGCTGTACTTCAAACTCCATGCTGTTCTCTACATAACACAAACCACTTCTCACGGGAGGTGGGGCTAGACGTTACATGTAGCTTACCGTTCAAGGTACACATCCCAGAATATGCTAATGGATCATTATGGTTCACTATAGATAGGGCCCTGCGTTTTTCACAATTTTTTTTTCCAGTCCTAAACCTCCAGATGTCCATGTAGCCACTCCAGCTAAACTGATCAAAATAATAAACTGATCAAAATAATTTAATTAATTAATTAATTAATTAATTAATCAATCAACCAACCTATTAAATTCATGCTAATATGAAAATACCCCCTAATTACAAGGGACAATTATTGCCATTCTAGAAATTGATGCATTTAAAGAAAAGTTTACTTCAAGACTTGCTGTTTTAGAACAAATAGATGCACCAACAAACTCAAAAAGCATTTCTTTGAGAGATTGCAGGCAGCAATATCCACTTGGTGTGCTGCACACTGATGGGTATAACTTACTTTGAAAGCTGTAATGTTAGAATTCACCAAACTTATAATAAATTTGCAGAATTAATACATACACACCAAGCACTGGCATAAAAGCACAGATGGCAAAATAAACATGTGTTGTTAAAACTGTCCACAAAGTTTTTGAAAAATTGACGAGCTACTACACCACTCATCAATGCAGAATAAAAACACTTTTTATTTAACCAGCTCACAAGTTTCTGAAGGCAGTAGGGATTTTAGACCCACAACAAGTTTGTAGTTTGGATAAAGAACCCCTCTCGTTAAATTGTATTCCAGGGTTTGATGCTTACTGTAAATCAGAAATGAAGAGATATCAACTATATGCAAAAGAAAATGGTAGTGGAATTTCTATGACTGAATTTTGGAGACATGCGGAGAACTATTTCTTAATTTAGCAAGAAAAGCTAAAATATATTTGTCAGTTGTTACCAATTTTGTGGATGCTGAAAGAAGTGTTTCTTCATATGGACACATTTTCACAGAGCAATGTCAGTTCAGTTTAATAACAAAATACATTGCACAAGAACAGAAAATACTTTTTTTTCTTACATGCAAACATAAGTAATACTTCTGGGCTTATATTGAATCAAATCAAAGAACAAAACAAAACCACTACAAACAAAACAAAGAAAAAATAAATAAATCCAGTTTACATATGTTAAAGAATCTATCAGATTAACTCGACTGGTGGGTAACTCAACAGCTTCACTTAATTCCACAGACAGTCTTGGTCTTCAGTTTGTGAGAAGGCAAGAGGCTGTCAGTAACAGAAGGTACTGTGTGAAACCTTTGTGAGTAACTTTTGTGTGTGTAAAAGTTTTTGTTTTGCTGGTAACCGTCCAGTGTGTAGTTATGCGGAGAAAGTTTAGTTAGAATCCACCATGGATTAGATTTATTGATTGCAGTTGCAGATGGTTTAGCGAACTGTGATGGGCACTCAGGGCCCAATTACTGTGATGGGCCCTCGGGGCCCGTGGGTGCGCAAACGCTACCTGCGTAAGGCCAGCTGGAAAAGGCCACCAAACCATGAATGGAAAAAAATAATGATTAACACACCCCACAGTGACGCATGGCACCTACCCCCCATAATATTGAAAAATTAATGAAAATGAGCAGCTGGACACAGCCCTTTCCCCAGAGCATGACTGCGCCGGGGAAACGAGCCCAGTCTCTCCAGCCTGACCACGCACCCTGCAGAACTAAATGCGAACCGCTCAGCACTCAGGTAAGGAAAAACCCCTGCTCACGTATTTAGGATTTTTGGTTTAGGGGAAACCTCAGGAATCCGTGGCTGAGGGTAGCCCTTTCTCCAGGCTCTAAGCGGTAGGCTCCGTTTGACTTCCAAGCGCTGACTGAGAAGCCGAAACAAAAGCGACATGAGAGAATAACACATGGAGCCTTTATGCGCTTGCTGATGATGTGTTGGTTAGGAGCGGATTCTCCTGCAGAAAAGCAACCGAGTTTACAATTTTGTTTTGTTTGGTTTTCAGTTCTTTTATTTATTTAGTTAATGAAAATTGCACGAAAGTGCTTTAAAAACTACAAAGTCTGTGTCTGGGTCTGCTTACAAAGGGCGATTGAACTTTACAATGCATTAGTAAGACCTCACCTAGAATATTGTGTTCAGTTCTGGTCACCTTGTTACAAAAAGGATATTGCTGCTGTAGAAAGAGTGCAAAGAAGAGCAACCAGAATTATCACGGGTTTAAAAGGCATGTCGTATGCAGACAGGCTAAAAGAATTGAATCTATTCAGTCTTGAACAAAGAAGACTACGCAGCGATCTGATTCAAACATTCAAAATCCTAAAAGGTACAGACAATGTCGACCCAGGGGACTTTTTTGACCTGAAGAAAGAAACAAGGACCAGGGGTCACAAATGGAGATTAGATAAAGGAGCATTCAGAACAGAAAATAGGAGGCACTTTTTTACACAGAGAATTTTGAGGGTATGGAACCAACTCCCCAGTAATGTTGTTGAAGCTGACACCCTGGGATCATTCAGGAAGCTGCTTGATGAGATTCTGGGATCAATAATCTACTAACAACCAAATGAGCAAGATGGGCTGAATGGCCTCCTCTCGTTTGTAAACTTTCTTATGTTCTTATGGTCTGAGAACAGAACCCTGGGGGACGCCACATGTAACATCTGATAGAAAGGAAGAATCTTCCTCAATTGTAACATATGGTAGCCTATTTGAAAGATATAATTTAAACCAAGACAGGACACTACCTGACAATCCTATAAGACTACTGAGACATTCAATCACAATAGGATAATAAGTAGTGTCACATGCTGCACTTAGATCTAAAAGAACAAGAACCGAGGCTGAGCCTGTATCTGATGACAAAACCACGTCACTTACCAGTCTAATAAGAACAGATTCAGTACTATGGCCACAGCGGAAACCTGACTGAAATTTCTCATATACTGTATTCCTTTGAACTTAAGACACCCTCGAATTTAAGATGCAGCCCAAAATTCTCACCCTCAATTTGAGGAAAAAAAAACCCATCAAATAAATACATATTTACAAAGATACAACCTCAAATTACACATATGGAGGCAGTTTGCAGCCATCTGCTTTCACATAGAGCATTACAGTTATGTGCTGCTTCTCATTTCCAGTCTTGATTACTCACCACTGTTTTTCTACCAATTTCTGAACTGTGGTATTGCTTGGTATGTCGAAAAATGCAGGGCTCTGATCAGCATTTCCGATCTATCCAAGCTGGTACTGTTTGTTAGAAATGCTGAAATTGTAAAAGCTTCTCTTTGAATTCCTCAGGAAGCTAATGATGCTTCTTTTGAAAATGAAATGGGTACTCTGGTAGTCATGTCTTTTGTTGGCATTTAAATACACGCATCATTGTACTCAAATTGAAGACGCAGGCTATTTTTGAGAAGCAACATTTTTCAAAAAGTTTTTCAAAAAGTTCGTCAAATTCGAAGGAATACGGTATATCATGTACTGCTAGGAAGGTATTAAGTTGGTTAGCTACCACTCTCTCAAACTTTAGGTAGAAAGGGGAGATTAGGAATAGGCCTAAAGTTGTTAAGGATTTTGGGATCCAGAGTAGGTTTTTTGGTCACGCTTTATTTGTCTCTAAAACCGAGTCATACTTTATCTTCAAATATTCTCATTAACTGCCTCGCTGATATTAAGTTATGGATGTCGGACAACTTTTTATTGTTAAATTCAGATAAAACAGGTAATGTGTCCATGTGTTCTTCCAGTGGACAGCTCCCCTTATTCGATGAGAGCTGGAATGAGGAACTTGGGTGTACTTTTTGACCCAGATTCGAACCACATATAATAACACGCTATACAAATTGAACTCTGGTGGTGTTATTATTTCTTACAGATGCATGCCTTTGTATCATCTAAGCTTGATTTTTTTTTTAAACTCCCTGTTTACAGGTATCCCAAGCTATGTTTTATCATTATTATTATTATTATTTATTTCTTAGCAGACGCCCTTATCCAGGGCGACTTACAATTGTTACAAGATATCACATTATTTTTGCATACAATTACATTATTTTTTACACATTATTTTTACATACAGTTACATTATTTTTTACACATTATTTTTACATAGTTACATTATTTTTTATACATTATTTTTACATACAATTACCCATTTATACAGTTGGGTTTTTTACTAGAGCAATCTAGGTAAAGTACCTTGCTCAAGCGTACAGCAGCAGTGTCCCCCACCTGGGATTGAACCCACCACCCTTCGGTCAAGAGTCCAGAGCCCTAACCACTACTCCACACTGCTGCCCAGATTGTACAAAATGCTGCAGCCAGGGTTTTAGCAAGAACAACAAAATTTGAACATATTTCCCCTGTGCTAGCAACCCTACATTGGCTCCCGGTATGGTCTAGGATTGATTTTAAGGTCCTGTCCAATAAAGCCCTGAATGATATGGCCCCCCATGATACTCAAGGGATCTTTCAGTCAATTTATATTCCTGTGCGGCTTCTCTCATCCCCGGATCCCATCCCTGGGCTGCTTACTGTCCCAAGGGCTTTTAAGAAAAATACAGGTGGTAGAGTATTCAATTGTAGGGCCCTTGTACTGTGGATTCATTTTTATGATCTATTGTTTCCATTTTAATCTGACTATCATTTTTATTTTACTGTTTTGTTGTTTTTACTGTTTTTATTTGTTTATTTACTAGTTATATTACTGTTTTTATGGTTTATGCAGTTTTATTGTTGTTTTGAACTGTTGTTTTCTGTTAAGCAACTTGAGATGGCTGCCATGAAAGGTGCTATATAAATAAAGTTTGATTTGATCTGATTGCTGTATAACCTGTGGTCTGTTAACTGGCTCACTGGCGTGAGTCTTATCTTGTGGATTAACCCAGAATGATGTGCTCAATATAATTATTTGTTTAATACTTTTTATGAAACATATCAAAATCAGCATGCAATAAAAAAGGCACTTTATTCACATAAACCTTTTTCGGAGACCGCAGTGTGTAGTCCTCATTCCTCTGGTCCAACGAATGATTTCTAAACAAGTCTTTTTTTACCTAACCTGTGTGATTCTTTTCTTCCATTATAGCTTGGTACCCTCCCTTCTAATAAACACATTCAAAGTTATTTCACAAACATATTCATTAACATATTCACAGCTGTGTTATCCTTTTGGACCTTAATAACAATCCATGCATTTGATACACACACCTTGCAAATAAGATATATTACTACTAGAGTACAATAGAAGAGTGAGTACCACACACCAACAGCCTCCATACCCAATTAAGGAATCTCCTTATCAATAATTTCCACCAGTTTGCCATTACATTCAATTTAAGGAATGATGGAGAAACGTAATTCTCTCTGTGACTGTAGCAAAAGACCCTGTTTTTCCATCACTTGGCCAGAATGCGGTTCTCCACCCACAGTAGCTTAAAAAAATTATTTACTTTCTTGTTGTAAATGGACAGATATAAAAACTACCACATAAATTAATGTTTATTCAGCCTGTGTGTATCTGCTTGTCAGAAATCGGGGAATGGTACAAGAATGAAATCTTTATTTTAATATATACATTTATTGTTTTTTCAATTGCGATGTATCATTTTGTCTAGCGAGGTGCACACTGCTAGTAAAGTGAACTCATATATTTTACTTATTCTTTGGTAATGAAAATGCACAGGTATGTACGCCTGCTTGTTCTCTGTGGCAGGCCGTTGTCTGTGTGGGGAGCATGCACCTGAGGCTCATGCTTGATGTGTGCTGTTCTTTCGGGGACGCGGTTACCGTTTCCGTAGAGGGGACGTTAATCTTGCCTAACCCTATTATTTTAATATTAGTAAATTTAATAAGGGTAAGATTGAGTATACATTAAAGTGAATGTGGAGTGAAGCATTATTATTGCTTTAATAATAATCTAGACCTGAATTTATATATTTATTATTATTGGTATTTTTCCCCAGTAATGGTTTTGCTGGAGGAGGGACCTACCTGATATAAGGTATAAAAGAGGTTAGTATGAGTAGCTCCAGGTGTGGGCTGGAGGTTAGTACCTGACCTCTGTGGTAGCCTAGGTATATGATTATTGTGTTTTCTGCCCAAGATTATTATTATTATTATTTTTTCTTTTTATCCAGGATCAGTGTAAATAATTATTTGTTGAAAGAACATGTTTTATTTGCTTTACAAATAAAGTATTTGTTTCTTTTAACTGAACTATTTGTTGTGCGTCTTACCTGTTTACAACAGCCACTCTACACACCCTCACACTTCACCATGGATCCACTTCATGTGCTAAGGATTTTAATAAGCTGTCTGTCTCACAAGTTCAGTGGTACACTAAATATGATACATTTAATACCGATTCTGCATGATTGGGTGGAGCATGTGCTCTCTGTTTTATCCATAAACGACATTCCTGAGTGGTGACTGCCAAGACATTATTCAATATTCAATTTTTTTAGGTAAAATGAACAGAAAATGTTATACCCAGACACTGCATTAGTAGAAAGTGGATCATATTTGGGGTACCACTGTGCTTAAGGGGCAGACTGCTCATTAAAATCTTTTGTATATTTTTAAAGATGAGTAAAAACAGTAGATTATCTATTAAGGGATAACAATGTATTTAGTGAGCAAGTAGTCTGAATGGGTTATCCAGCAACACATTCCCCATCCCAAGTTGTACTGCTTTCTTTGATAGGTAGAACATTTTGGGGTACCATTATACTTGTGAGATTAATTGGTCATTAAAATCTTTTGGATATTGTGGCAAAGTGGTAATTAGTGTGCAGGTGCAGTAATCCAATAATGAAAGACAGACAACAAAGTATGGGTGAAATGGTTTCTGTTTTATTTTGTAAATTCAAACGGTTTGATGACCAAACAGTAAACAAAAGGAGGGCTGTCAATACACAGTGATGTGTATTGCGCAGTGGATAATTATGGTTTGCAGTCCCGTAAATAATAACAATAATCCAGTATATACAAGCAAAACACAAACACGGTCATAAGTCCAAAGTGAGTGCTGTAGTGCTCCTGGTGAAGTACAAGTTATCCGTGATACAATGTGCAGTGTTGTCCGGTTTTAGTGCTGGCCTTAAGCGACAGTTTTGGATCGTGTTAGCCATCTAATCTAATAACAAACAACAGTTATATTAAAGACCAGACAGACAAAACAAACAAAACACTCACGGTACTTTTCTCTATACAGGTCCTTTCGGTTTAGTGTAACAATCACAAGGAACAGATCACCTCACTACATCCCCTTTATATACCGGTACCGTCAACCATGACCCTGTTAACCTTCTGGGTCGATGATTTAGTGTACCGTAGCTCAGTCCCCTTTCTAGATGGCCGACTTCTGCCTAATCCTAAAAATGTACTGTCGGGCCATCCAGTCCAGGGTACTCTGTTCCCTTTACTTCGCGCCCTCACAGGTTGGGAAGGAGCTTTAACACCAAGAATCATTCGATCTGTGTCACACATATACCTCTACATGTTTTTATGATTTAAAGGTTCCAATTTAATTTAAAAAAATAGTCACAGTGTGTTACACTTTCTTCAATGATTTAGACATAATCTGAAAGACATAATTTTCTTTTACTCTACTTGATTTATTAGTTTACTTCTCTTTACTTGTAGGTATCAGCCAGAGCCGTATCTCCCACTGGCTGCTGCAGCAGGGCTCTGACTTGAGTGAGCAGAAGAAGAGGGCTTTTTACAGGTGGTACCAGCTGGAGAAGACCAGTCCAGGTAAGACATGGTGCTGTTTTACAATCTTTCTCTCTAACTTTTTAGAAGCAGTGAATGGTGGGTGCTGATGTAATATTTTCTTTAGCCTTTTGACTGACCACATGTATAAATCATCTGACTATAAGCATCATGTTTGAACAGTCTGTTTTGAGTCAGGTGAAACACCATAGAATATCAGTTTGTGTGGTGAAAAAAGGTGTTAAATATTCCGCTGTACACCATTTCCATGGTTTTCCCCTCCCCCAGTGATTTATGTATTTGTCATTCAAAAATAACCACACTGATTTATAGTTGCAGAATTCCAGAAATGCTACTAGGGATTATTTATGTTCATTTTTTCTGGAGACCAGTTGCATTTAAGACATCATTATATTTATTATCAGTTTTTGGACAGGTTATTTTAGTATACAGCTTAATAAAATTGGAGCCACCGTTTAGCAAGTTTATTATTTTCAGTTTTACTTCGGGGAATTTCTTTGTGTTTTTCACATTCAATAATTTAATACAAGCTGTAACAGTACAGTTTAGATTATTGCAGTAAGTGTGCTTTTATAAAAAACATGTAATCATTTCAGCCTTTCCACCTCTGACGATACAGTATGGGGATTATTACTGTGTGTGCAGCTTATATACTGTATGTCCAAGATACTGATTAAGAAAATGTCATTTTCCCTGTTTTTCTAGTTTCATAATGGGTTGCTGCATTATTACAAATCATACAATGAAGCTGTCAATGGCATAGTGTTGCCTAGAATAATGCTTCTTGTTTCTAACTGCAAGTATATGTGTTCTTTTCACCAGGCGCCACCCTGAACATGCGTCCTGCACCCATCGCCATGGAGGACCCCGAGTGGAGACAGACCCCACCCCCGGTTAGCTCCACTCCGGGCAGCTTCCGCTCGTGAGGGGCAGCCGCTTCACCTGGAGGAAGGAGTGCCTGGCTGTGATGGAGAGGTGAGCCCAATTAGCAGAGCTGCTGTTGCAGGTGTGTGCAAAGGCTTTTCATGAACTTAGAAATAATTTGCTGCATTCACATTAAACTATTCATTCCATCACGCTTAGAAAATATTACTTGATAGTTTTAGGACAGAAGGACAGATTAAGTAAGCCTTCGGTCAAGTTCTATTATATGGAAACTATAATAAGATCCAAAATGGAAAATTACCTATATGGTAACAGTATCCTGGGAGACAGTGAACATTGTTTTAGGAAAGGGAGATAGTGTCTAACTAACCTGCTTAATTTTTTTGAGGATGCAACATTGACAATGGATAATTGCAAAGCATATGACATGGTTTATTTAGATTTCCAGAAAGCTTTTGACAAAGTCCCACTGTGACAGGCTGGACGAGTGTTCTGACGTCACGGCAGAAGCAGAAAGGGAAAAATACTGACACAAGGGAGTACTGCAGTTGAAGGTATATGACGCGGCGCGCCTTTTTATTTTTAAATAACAAAAATAAATCAAAGGTTTGAACAAAAAGAAACTTGCTCACAGAGCGAAAATAAAACAGGTAAACAAAACAAATCTCGACCACAAAAATAACACAACACAGGTCAGGCTGGGCAGATTGCCTTCACTGATCCTGTATCTTTTTAACTCGTTTTTCTCTCCTCGTTCTCTCCACTCTCACTCCTCATACACCCACCCCAAGTGCCGAGAGTTGCAGGCTTTTATAACAGGTGACCATCTCCCGATTAGCACCAAATTAAATCACCTAATTAATTCGGGAGATGGCCACCTTCTGCACGAGTTTTTAAATGGGGCTTCCTATCCACGCAACTAAACAAAAACATTTGGTTACGCCGCCACAAACAAAACAATAACAAAATACTCGGCGCTTCGCCGTCATAAATAATAAATACATGAACAAATAAACAATACAAAATAACACAGGGGCAGAGGGGGAGACCCTGTTCTAAAATAAACAAACCCTGTACAGGGCTGCTCGCCCTGTTACATATCCCCCCCCTTGTGCAACGCACACTTGGCCCCAACAGCCACCTCCCCCCTCAGTCTCAAAGTCCCGGAAGAGGGCGAAGCAAGGTGTTTCGGGGTGGCCATGGTGGAATGTCCTCCACCCTCCACTTCTTCGTGGCTGGCAGCTCCCTCTTCCGGGGCTCCCGCCACACACTATCCCGCCGTGAAATTGCGGCTGGGGAGCTGGTCTCCTGACCTCCCCTTTCTTCATGGCCGGCAGCTCCCTTCATGGGGCTCCGGCCACAGTGTAGCGACCCAGGCGAAGCAGGGCCCCGGCGACCCCAGGCGGCAGGACCCTCGGCGACCCCAGGCGGCAGGATCCCGGCTACCCCAGGCGGCGGCAGCAGCAGCGGACCCTCGAAGCGGCGGCAGCAGCAGCAGACCCTCGGGAGGCGGCGGCAGCAGCAGCGACCCTCGAGGCGACAGCAGCAGCAGCGGACCCTCGGGAGGCGACGGCAGCAGCAGCGGACCCTCGGGAGGCGATGGCAGCAGCAGAGGACCCTCGGGAGGCGACGGCAGCAGCAGCGGACCCTCGGGAGGCGACTGCAGCAGCAGCGGACCCTCGGGAGGCGAACTCGGGAGGGGAGCCCCTGGCCATGGAGGCGGCAGCGGGAGCTCCACTTCTCCCTCGTACCCTGTACCCTGTGTGGAGCAAAAGGCAGCCCCAGACAATGCGGAGCAACAGGCAGCCCCAGGCGATGCGGAGCAACAGGCAGCCCCAGGTGATGCGGAGCAACAGGCAGCCCCAGGCGATCCAGGCATGGCATCCCTGAGCGGAGCGGGCGTGGCATCCCTGAGCGGTGCGAGGCTGGCATCCTTGGGCGGTGCGAGGCTGGCATCCTTGGGCGGTGCGAGGCTGGCATCCTTGGGCGTTGCGAGGCTGGCATCCTTGGGCGGTGCGAGGCTGGCATCCCCGGGCGATGGCGAACTGGTATCCCGGGGCGATGGCGAACTGGCATCCCTGGGCGATGCACAACAGGGTGGCAGCGATCCCTCAGGAGGTGACGGCGGCAGCGGACCCTCGGGAGGCGATTGCAGGAGGGGAGCCAGGACCAGCGGTGGTGCTAGGTTTGGCCCTCTTCTCAGCCGCTGCGACCCAGCGGTTTTCCCCCTTGCTCTGCTCAGCAGCCTATGCAAGGGCGGCTGCGGACCGCCAGCCTCCTGTTCCTGTCCGTCCTGTCATGAAGGGAGAGGCAGCTCCTGCTCCTCTCCCTCAGGTGGTGGTGGTGGAGGCAGAGGCAGCTCCTGCTGCTCTGCTCCTGGCGAAGGCGGCAGGGGCTCCTCCCTTTCTGGCTGCGAAGGCGGCAGGGGCTCCTCCCCTTCTGGCTGCGAAGGCGGCAGGGGCTCCTCCCCTTCTGGCTGCGAAGGCTGCAGGGGCTCCTCCCCTACTGGCTGCAGCGGGAAAACCAGCAGGCATGCTCCCTCTGCTGGTGGCGGCGATGGAGGCGGAACCAGCAGGCATGCTCTCTCTGCTGGTGGCGGCGATGGAGGCGGAACGAGCAGGCATGCTCCCTCTGCTGGTGGCGGCAATGGAGGCGGAACCAGCAGGCATGCTCCCTCTGCTGGTGGTGGTGGGAGCAACCCGCAGTCCTCCCACGGCGATGGAGGCGGAACCAGCATGTACTCTTCCTCTGCTGGCGGAGGTGGGAGCGGCAACTCATCCTCCCACGGAGGTGGTGGCGGAACCAGCAGGAACTGACCCTCTGCTGGCGGAGGTGGGACCAGCAGGTACTCTCCCTCTGCTGGCGGAGGTGGGAGCGACACGCAGTCCTCCCAGGGCGGTGGAGGTGGAACCAGCAGGAACTCTCCCTCTGCTGGCGGAGGTGGGAGCGACACGCAGTCCTCCCACGGAGGTGGAGGCAGAACCAGCAGGAACTCTCCCTCTGCTGGTGGAGATGTGGGCTGTAGACGTTCAGCCTCCCCCCTTTTGGGCTGTGGACGCACCGGCTCCTCCCTCTTGGGCTGTGGACGCACCACGTGTGACAGGCTGGACGAGTGGTCTGACGTCACGGCAGAAGCAGGAAGGGAAAAATACTGACACCAGGGAGTACTGCAGTTGAAGGTATATGACGCGGCGCGCCTTTTTATTTTTAAATAACAAAAATAAATCAAAGGTTTGAACAAAAAGAAACTTGCTCACAGAGCGAAAATAAAACAGGTAAACAAAACAAATCTCGACCACAAAAATAACACAACACAGGTCAGGCTGGGCAGATTGCCTTCACTGATCCTGTATCTTTTTAACTCGTTTTTCTCTCCTCGCTCTCTCCACTCTCGCTCATCATACACCCACCCCGAGTGCCGAGAGCTGCAGGCTTTTATAACAGGTGACCATCTCCCGATTAGCAACAAATTAAATCACCTAATTAATTCGGGAGATGGCCACCTTCTGCACGAGTTTTTAAATGGGGCTTCCCATCCACGCTACTAAACAAAAACATTTCGTTCATGCATACAAACAAAACAATAACAAAATACGCGGTGCTTCGCCGTCATAAATAATAAATACATAAACAAATAAACAATACAAAATAACACAGGGGCAGAGGGGGAGACCCCGTTCTAAAATAAACAAACCCTGTACAGAGCTGCTCGCCCTGTTACACCCACACAAAAGATTAATTCTCAAACTGAGCTCAGTAGGGATTCAAGAACATTAATACACATTAGGGAGTGGTTAACAAGTAGAAAACAGAAAGTACTGATTAGAGGAGAAACCTCAAAATAAGAGGTAAGGAGCGAGGTAACCAGTGGTGTACCACAGGGATCAGTATTAGGTCCTCTGCTCTTCCTAATCTACATTAATGACTTAGATTCTGGTATAGTAAGCAAACTTATTAAATTTGCAGATGACACAAAAATAGGAAAGAGTGGCAAACATCGTTGCAGTAGCAAAGGTCATGATCTAGACAGCATTCAGAATTGGGCAGACACATGGCAAATGACATTTAATAGAGAAAAGTGTAAGCATGCAGGCAATACAAATTTGCATTATAAATACCATATGGGACATACTGAAATTGAAGAAGGAATCTATGAAAAAGATCAGAGTTTATGTTGACTCAGAAATGTCTTCATCTAGACAATGTGGGGAAATATAAAAAAGACAACAAAATGCTCAGATATATAGTGAAAAGTGTTGAATTAAATCAATGGAAGTCTACGCAGCGATCTGATTCAAGTATTCAAAATTCTAAAAGGTATTGACAATGTCAATAAAGGGACTTTTTCGACCTGAAAAAAGAAACAAGGACCAGGGGCCACAAATGGAGATTAGATAAAGGGGCATTCAGAACAGAGAATATGAGGCACTTTTTCTACTTTTCTCTATTAAATGTCATTTGCCATGTGTCTGCCCAGTTCTGAATGCTGTCTAGATCATTTTGAATGACCTTTGCTGCTGCAATGGTGTTTGCCACTCTTTCCTATTTTTGTGTCGTCTGCAAATTTAACAAGTTTGCTTACTATACCAGAATCTAAATCATTAATGTAGATTAGGAATAGCAGACAATAACAAGACAAAGAAGCACAGTTTGGCACTGTTCTAGAAAAAAAAAAACATTCCTTTTACTGAGTGAGATACATGGACCATTGGATTTGTATAGATATGTGGCAATGCCATGTTGCATAGTGGCAAGTGTGCCAACTTTTGCATTGGAAGTAACAGTAGTAATTAAGCCGCGGAACAGCGATGATGGAGAGTCCGAGTTTACCCAGTGGTGGGTTGTCCAGGATGTGTGGCACACTCTACAACCCGGTTTCTCAGAGACATCGGATTCAGTGGCCAAGAGTTGCGTCGCACAGTGAAGAACTTATCTGAAGCAGCAGAGAGGAGCAGCAACTGGCTGTGGTTGAGACGGAGATTCTGGTTGGGGATCTCAAGCACAATAGAAAGAAAGAAACGCTGATGTACCGGTAAGTAAGCTGGGCAGAGTTGAGTGGGGGATGGGGGGGTGATGCTGGCACGCCAGAATCATCGTCGAGCCCTCTTGAGGTGTCGTGGGCTAGTCGACGAAACACCGAGGATGGAAGGTGCCCACTTGAAGACCCCAGAGATGTTACCCTACTTAGCTCAGTCCAGATGGTTGTCATACTGATGCGCTGGGGAGACCGCACTGTGGTTGATCCCCAGAGCCAGCATCGCAGCCGTTGTGTGTGCTGATGCGCAAAATAAGCTGATCCCTGGAGCCAGCATTACACTTCAGGCAGAAGGATATCTACATCATCATAAGGATGGAAACGCAAATGAATGGAGACACAGATGGATCACATTAGTTTACTGTAGCTACATCTTAGTTGGTGCTTATCTTGGCGAGAGCCGAGTTCAAATCAGCATGAAGTTTTAACATCTACTCTCATGTAATGGAAATCATGCAACACCTATATCACGTCTATAGACAATAGTTCAAAGAGTGACCTGAGTGACAGTGAGCGCAGTGAAAGTGTACGTGTTTTGTTTATGATTGTGTCTACGTTGGCACATATGCCAAGAAGCATGATAGCTACAGTCCAGTACAGAGAATTTTTTTTTTCCAGTGTAGTGTCCATCTCGGCACTCTTGGTGGAGCATTTGTTATGTGATTAGTTATGTGAACATTCATGTTAAATTAAATTACAAACTCAAAAGACATATTACTCTAGACGATTAGATTTGACCTGTGACCTAAGCCAAGACACCTTTATATTGTCTTTTTTAACATATACTAATATCCAGGTATTATTAAAAATAAAATATGTAATTGAGTGAGTTACAGGTTATGTGACTGTAAACTAAAGGTCTCCTAGTTTATGATGACATCACAGAAACTCTCCAAAGGTTATTATTTTGGTCCCATTTCCTGACCTTTGTGATTTTGAACTGCAACCTTAAATGTTAGTTTAACACAGTTTTTGTTACTGAATTTCCATATATATATATATATATATATATATATATATATATATATATATATATATATATTGTGACGAAGTGAACTATAAAATATATGGGAAAGTGGTGGACGGTGTGTATATTGGTCCAAGAGTGACGAGAAGCCTGTATCCTCTCCATTGAATTTGGGTTACACAAGTAAGTTGTAGTCTTTGACTGCCAATGTCAGAAAAGACTACAATTCCCAGAGCTCTACAGGGGCGACCATTTTGAGACAAGGGATTTCACCTGTCTCCAATTAGGCAGCCATAAAAGACCATGGGTTTTTTCAAACGCGAGGGTGTGCAAAGGGTATGATGTACAGAGAGACCGATACGTGCTGGAAACAGATTAAAGGTTGCTGTTCTACCCAGGGGAAACAATTGTTGTCTAGTTTAAGTGTTCTGTTTTGTCAGTAAACAGCTTAGCTGTCTGACTTACAGAAAGGGGTAGTTAAAAGATAATTAAAAGGTTTAGTTAGTGCTCTTAATAAAGAGCTAGGTTTTGTTTGGTTTATTTTGTTTACGTTGTTGATATTTGATTTGTGTGACTCTGGATAAAGAGAACACCATAATAAGAAAATAAACATACAGGCACCATCCTGTTTACAATAAGATACTGTTGTCCAGAGTGCTTGGTTCTGAAAGACTGTGTTCAAGACCCGAAAGAACCGTGACAAAACACCCCAGTCTGTCACATGTGGTGGAGAATGCGGGCAGCACTAGAAAATTTAAAAAAACAAATAAAGTCTGTGAAGCGGAACGCAACAGCTTGCAACCATGGAGACAGTAGTGCAGGGGTTCTTACAAGTCGCTTCAGCGCAACAAGAAGCGACACGGGTCCAATAGGAGACCAACCGGATCCAACAGGAGACCAATCAGTTACTGCGAGAGGAACAGCTGAGAGCCAGTTTGACTCTGCAAAAGGACATACAGACCTTGGCAGAGCGAATCAATGATTTGGCCAACAGGGTTTTGCCTAGCCATCAACCCATACGTGCTAGTCACTGGTTACAGAAAATGACTAGTAACGATGATGTTGAGGCTTATTTGAAAACTTTCCGAAAGAGAGAAGTGGCCCACTGACCAGTGGGCTGAACTGGTCGCTTCATTTCTTGCCGGGGATGCTCAAAAAGCGTATTTTGACCTGGAACGAGATGAGGCTGCCGATTATGGCAAACTAAAGGCGGAGATCCTTGCCCAACTTGGCGTCACTACAGCGGTTCAGGCTCAAAACTTCCATGGCTGGAAGTATCGGGAGGATAAAGCACCCAGGTCCCAAATGTTCGACCTCATTCATCTAGCCAGGAAATGGCTCCAACCTGAGGCTTAAACCAACGGCCAGATAGTGGAGCGAGTTGTGATGGATACGTACCTACGAGGATTGCCACCAGGTCTGCGCAAATGGGTTGGTCAGGGAGACCCATCTAACGGAGATCAGCTAGTTGCGCCGGTCGAACGCTACATTGAAGCAGGAGCGCTACTTCAACCCACCGGACCAGAACGTTCCCCGATCCCGAAAACCCAGAACTACAGCGGAACTGGTAAGACTGTTCCTGGGGAAAGGGGAACCGAAGAGCTTGGTGATAAAACGAGTGATCAAGAGATGATTTATCGGTATGTACTATTATTACGAGTTATTTGAAAAATATAGCGAACAAGGGGTGGGGCGGTGCTGGAGATGCAGTACTGAGTGTCCTGTTGATATGCAGTGCCTTTTAAACCTGTTTTACTGTGAAAAAAAATACTTTTAAACAGCGCAACTAAAGTAAACTGCGCGTTTGAAAATAAATTGGACCTGACGAGCCTGACACGCGCTGAATAAATGGACCGCTAAGGGTTAAGGTGCTTTAGGTGCGCTGAATATGGTCATATAGCGGCCAACTGTCCTGAAAATGAGGAGCCGATGCAGTGTAACATGGGGGAACAACCTAATAACAGCTCTCTATATACCTGTACTATAGTTTCTGTAGCACCGGGGAACCCAAAGGGTGAGAAACACATGTGCCCAGTGGTTATAGAGGGAATTAAGGGTAAAGCATTACTTGATTTGGGAAGCATGGTAACTCTGGTGTCCGCGCAATTAGTGGACCCGCATAAATTAGATAAGGACCAGGACCTTAATATTACTTGCATACACGGGGATACGTGCCAATAGCCAACGGCAATTATATGTATTACAACGAGTGCTGGGTTGCTTAACTATAGAGTGGGAGTTGTACCGATGTTGCCGTATCAAGTAATATTGGGTCGGGACTTTCCCAGTTTTACTAAACTATGGGGGAAACAGGGTGCATTGGATATGCCCGATAAAATTGAGGTGGCAGGAAGAGAGCCACAGAGTAACTGCCCAGAACCCTTACTTCCAGTGTTAGAGAGTGACATTGTTACAGAGTGTAAACCAGAGTTCCCAATGGACGTAATGATAGGAGAAGAAGTGGATCGCAAGGGCCCTAGCCTCTCTGGTAAGGTCCCAGACCCAGAACAAAACTTACTCGATTTGGGAACAAATGCAGAAAATTTCGGGACCGCCCAATTACGCAATCCCACTTTAGTTTCTGTCAGGGAGAATATAATGGTGGTAAATGAGGTTCAAACAAATCCTGAGATCCATCTCACCTATCCTCACTTTTCTATGCAGAATGATTTGTTATATCGTGTAGATAAGAAGGGGAAAGAGATCGTGGAGCAGCTAATTGTGCCCCAGCAGTTCAGGAGGGTGGTACTAGATTTAGCCCATGGACGTCCCCTTGGGGGGCATTTAGGGGTAGAGAAAACCACAGAACGCATCGTTCGCAGGTTTTACTGGCTTGGGATACATGCTGATATAGCCCGACACTGTACCTACTGTCCCGAATGCCAGCGTACGGCCCCTTTTAAAACATTTCGCAACCCATTAGTGCCACTGCCAATAATAGAGACTCTGTTTGAGTGCATAGCCATGGATTTAGTAGGCACCCTAAACAAGTCAGCCCTCGGACATCAGCATATTCTGGTTATCCTAGATTATGCTACGAGATATCTGGAGGCTATTCCCCTCTGTAATACTTCAGCTAAAGTTATTGCCAAAGAGTTGTTTGTGGTGTTCAGCAGGGTAGGAATCCCAAAAGAGATACTTACGGACCAGGGCACTCCTTTCATGTCTCGGGTTACCAAGGAACTGTGCAAATTACTGAAAATTAGGCACCTGAGAACCTCTGTCTACCATCCCCAAAAGGATGGGTTAGTGGAGCGCTTCAACAAGACCCTTAAATCAATGCTACGGAAGGTAATTGATAGGGACAGTAAAAACTGGGATTTCTTGCTCCCTTACTTAATGTTCGCTGTACGAGAAGTGCCTCAAGCCTCTACAGGATTTTCACCTTTTGAGTTTTTATATGGCAGACATCCCCGGGGCCTTCTGGACATAGAGAAAGAGGTCTGGGAGCAAGAACCCACCCCGTATCGTAGCATTATTGAATATGTCTCTCAGATGCAGGACCGAATAGCTGCTGTAATACCCATTGTGAAGGAGCATATGCGGCAGGCTCAAGCCCAGCAGAAGCACAGTTATAACCGACAGGCAAGGGTCAGGGTTTTTCAGCCCGGAGACAGGGTTCTGGTATTAGTTCCGACCATAGAGAGTAAATTTTTGGCTACCTGGCATGGCCCATTTGAGAACATAGAAAAGATTGGTGAGGTAAATTACAAAGTGAGACAACCGGGGAGAAGAAAGGTGGAGCAAATATACCATGTCAACCTCTTAAAAGCATGGAGAGACAGGGAAGGTCTTTTGGCTATGGATGATAATGCATTGGTAGAATCTAAAGAAGTTCAGCCTGAGCCACAGGTTAAAACAGCAGATACTTTATCGGAGACCCAGAAGCAGGAGGTACGAGATTTTGTAGGAAGAGATAGGGATGTGTTCTCCGCCATACCTGGCAGAACCAACATCGTACGCCACAAAATATTGACCAAACCAGGAGAGAAAATAAAAGTAAAACCTTACAGAATACCTGAGGCAAGAAGGGAAGCCATTAAAGGGGAAGTAAAGAAAATGCTTCAGCTTGGGGTGATTGAGGAGTCACATAGTGAATGGTCCTCACCTATAGTGCTAGTTCCAAAACCTGATGGGACACCGCTTTTGTAATGATTATAGGAAGCTGAATGAAGTGTACAAATTTGATACTTACCCAATGCCTAGAGTTGATTAGTTGATTGAGAGATTGGGACCAGCTTGTTATTTAACAACCATCGACTTAACAAAAGGGTATTGGCAGGTCCCTCTAACTAGTGAAGCCAAAGAAAAGGCAGCATTTTCCACACCCGAGGGCTTATTCCAGTACACAGTACTGCCTTTTGGTTTGCATGGAGCTCCTGCTACATTTCAGCACATGATGGATAGGGTCTTAAGGCCACATCGAGAATATGCAGCCGCATATTTAGATGATGTGGTCATATACAGTACTGACTGGGACACCCACTTGGTGAGAGTATAAGCAGTACTTAATTCTATAAAAAGTGTTGGTTTGACTGCTAACCCCACTAAGTGCACAATAGGGCTGGGGGAAGCAAAATATTTGGGGTTTAACCCTTTGCGGTCCTTTGTCGGACTGGGTCCGACATTCCAATTATTCCCGTCAGGTCCTTTGTCGGACCCTGTTCGACATCATTTTAAAACGCAAAAACGCAAAAAGTCGGTTTTTCAACGGAAAAGCCGAGAAAACCATTCAATGGCCGAGTGGGAACGAAAGGAGCCGAGACAAGCCGATAAAAAAAAAAAAAAAGGCGATCTCATGAATAGTCATAGTACCCCATTGGCATCAGATGGGCGGGCGATGGAAACAAGCTGTGAGTACAGTATCAGCGCACAGAGACTATCACGGACATTTGCAGAGCTTTTTGAGATGTTATAGCAATAAAATAATGACTTGGATTGCATTATTGAGGAGTTTGGTGATAAAACGAGTCATCAGGAGACGATTGATCGGTATGTACGACTATTATTATTATTATTTTTATTTGGTAGCATATGTGAAAGCGATAGCAAACGAAAGGGTGGGCGGGCTGGAGATCCCTAGTGAGTGCTTTGTTGATATGCAGGGCCATTTAAACCCGTTTGACTGTGAAAAAAAATACTTTTAAACAGCGCGTCTAAAATTAACTGCGCGTGAAAAAATTAATTAGACCTGGCGAGCCTGACGCAGAATTAATAAATGGACCGCAAAGGGTTAATGTAGGAAGAGGCATTGTAAAACCACAAATTGATAAACTGGAGGCAATAGAAAAATGGCCACGGCCAGTTGGAAAAAAACAGGTTAGGGCATTCTTAGGACTAACCGGTTACTACAGGAGGTTCATTCCTGACTTTGCCTCAATAGCCGCACCCCTCACAGATCTTACCAAAGGTGGGAAAAACCTAATGGTAAAATGGAATGCAGAAGCGGAGGCTGCCTTTCAGAGGTTGAAAGCGGCTCTGTGCACACAGCCAGTATTAGTTACGCGAAATTTTGATAAAGAATTCATGGTACAGACAGATGCTTCTGAAGTAGGGATGGGGGCAGTGCTTTCCCAACAGGTCCAGGGTGAGGAGCACCCTGTAATGTTTTTAAGTAGGAAACTCTCTCCACAAGAGAAAAACTACTCTGTAGTGGAAAAAGAATGTTTAGCAATTAAATGGGCATTGGAAGCACTTAAATATTACTTACTGGGCAGACGTTTTAAACTAATTACTGACCATGCTCCCTTAACTTGGATGAAGAACAATAAAGAGAAAAATGCTAGGGTAACCAGGTGGTTTTTAAGCCTACAGGCATTCAATTTTACAATTGAACACAGGGCTGGCCTTTTGCAAGGCAATGCGGATGGGTTATCACGTGTTCACTGTTTGTTCACCAAGGTCGCTCGTCCAGTAGGTCTGAGCTGCGGGGGAGGATGTGTGACAAAGTGAACTATAAAATATATGGGAAAGTGGTGGACGGTGTGTATATTGGTCCAAGAGTGACGAGAAGCCTGTATCCTCTCCATTGAATTTGGGTTACACAAGTAAGTTGTAGTCTTTGACTGCCAATGTCAGAAAAGACTACAATTCCCAGAGTTCCACAGGGGCGACCATTTTGAGACAAGGGTTTTCACCTGTCTCCAATTAGGCAGCCATAAAAGACCATGGGTTTTTTCAAACGCGAGGGTGTGCAAAGGGTATGACACACAGAGAGACCGATACGTGCTGGAAACAGATTAAAGGTTGGTGTTCTACCTAGGGGAAACAATTGTTGCCTAGTTTAAGTGTTCTGTTTTGTCAGTAAACAGCTTTAGCTGTCTGACTTACAGAAAGGGGTAGTTAAAAGATAATTAAAAGGTTTAGTTAGTGCTCTTAATAAAGAGCTAGGTTTTGTTTGGTTTATTTTGTTTACGTTGTTGATATTTGATTTGAAGACTTATAGATATATATATTTCCTTGAATCACTACAGTATCAATTTCTAAGGTCATACACACGTGGAAGGAAATATGTTGTACAGCAACCCATGAAGTGGAGACCACACAAAAAAGGCAACCAGCCTGGTATAATGCAGGTGAAACAGGACTGTTCCAAGAGATCTAAGTAAAACACTGCATCCCAACACTTTTTTTTTCACCCAGGGTCAGGGACATAAAAATGTGAGATCAGCTACTGAAATGTGTCAACTGACTTATTATAGTCTTTATGAAAAAATGTGTCCCTATGCACATGACTTTTTCATACACTACAGCAATCCAGTTATGAGACCAGCTTTGTTTATGTGTGCAAAATTTTCTAACTGCAAAAACATGCTAGTTATCATCTATTAGTGAAACATATATAATACTCCATACAGCATACTGTGTATACAGTATAATGAACATGAGACATAAACGTAGCCTATAGTATAAATATTACAATTGAGTGCAAATGTTAAACTTATTTAAGCATTTGACCCCGAAGGAGCACTATTAGAATATGGATCCGTTAAAAAATAAAAAATATATAGTTTTTATCCTGATTTTATGAAGAACTAGTTTGTGTTGCTAAGCGTTTACCTCAGTATTCCATGAGGTTCTTTCGGTTTAATCCAAGTGGACCCTGTTGTCTACTTCCAGTTGTGGCGTAAATAGCAACTTCATACAGCACCGTATTTCATTTTTAATATTCTATTGACATGCAGCTGTTCCTACCCTGTTTTGAGAAGGGTTTGTAACTTTTTTTTTTTTTTTTTTTAAATAGGGTTTGAGTGCATATTTGTGCAGCCAGCAAAATTTCAGTATGTTACGCTCCTTTTTTAAAAACAAAAAAAAGTTTTTGGTAATCATGCTGTTTGTTGTGTTCATAAAGTTTATTCAAAAAGCTGTCAGGTGATTTGTTGTTGGTGATCGCTTAAATAAAGTTTGCATCCATTTATTTTATTTTCACAACTTGTGAATGAAACCATAGAGTAGCCTAGTTTGGTATAGTATTTACTAAATTTAAGTAAGTCTATAAATCTAATGTTAAACTGCAAGAACAATTTGACTGTGATTCTGCATCTCTGAAAATGTCTAGCCTAAGTCCTAAGTATTTTTTTTTTTTAATGAGGAAATTGATAAGTACAGATAAAAATATGTTGGGTCCTGACTATTGTATTTGCGCTAAACGTGCATGACTGTACAGTACAGTGTTTCAAATGGTTTTGTGTATTTGGCATTTCCATGTTTTTGTTTTATGACGGCTAATTGAGATATTTTTTTAATTACACTACCGTTCAAAAGTTTGGGGTCACTTAGAAATTTCCTTGTTTTCCATGAAAACATACATGAAATGAGTTTGAATAGGAAATATAGCAAAATGAATAGGAAATATAGTCATTGACAAGGTTAGAAATAATGATTTTTAATTGAAATAATAATTGTGTCCTTCAAACTTTGCTTTTGTCAAAGAATCCTCCATTTGCAGCAATTACAGCCTTGCAGACCTTTGGCATTCTAGTTGTCAATTTGTTGAGGTAATCTGAAAAGATTTCACCCCATGCTTCCTGAAGCACCTCCCACAAGTTGGATTGGCTTGATGGGCACTTCTTACGTACCATATGGTCAAGCTGCTCCCACAACAGCTCAATAGGGTTGAGATCCGGTGACTGCTGGCCACTCCATTATAGACAGAATACCAGCTGACTGCTTCTTCCCAAAATAGTTCTTGCATAGTTTGGAGCTGTGCTTTGGGTCATTGTCCTGTTGTAGGAGGAAATTGGCTCCAATCAAGCGCCGTCCACAGGGTATGGCATGGCGTTGCAAAATGGAGTGATAGCCTTCCTTCTTCAAGATCCCTTTACCCTGTACAAATCTCCCACTTTACCACCACCAAAGCACCCCAGACCATCACATTGCCTCCACCATGCTTGACAGATGGCGCCAAGCACTCCTCCAGCATCTTTTCATTTGGTCTGCGTCTCACAAATGTTCTTCTTTGTGATCCAAACACCTCAAACTTAGATTCGTCTGTCCATAACACTTTTTCCAATCTTCCTCTGTCCAGTGTCTGTGTTCTTTTGCCCATCTTAATCTTTTTCTTTTTATTGGCCAGTCTGAGATATGGCTTTTTCTTTGCAACTCTGCCTAGAAGGCCAGCATCCCGAGTCGCCTCTTCACTGTTGACGTTGAGACTGGTGTTTTGCGGGTACTATTTAATGAAGCTGCCAGTTGAGGACCTGTGAGGCATCTGTTTCTCAAACTAGACACTCTAATGTATTTGTCCTCTTGCTCAGTTGTGCACCGGGGCCTCCCACTCCTCTTTCTATTCTGGTTAGAGCCAGTTTGCGCTGTTCTGTGAAGGGAGTAGTACACAGCGTTGTACGAGATCTTCAGTTTCTTGGCAATTTCTCGATGGAATAGCCTTCATTTCTCAGAACAAGAATAGACTGACGAGTTTCAGAATAAAGTTCTTTGTTTCTGGCCATTTTGAGCCTGTAATCGAACCCACAATTGCTGATGCTCCAGATACTCAACTAGTCTAAAGAAGGCCAGTTTTATTGCTTCTTTAATCAGCACAACAGTATTCAGCTGTGCTAACATAATTGCAAAAGGGTTTTCTAATGATCAATTAGCCTTTTAAAATGATAAACTTGGATTAGCAAACACAACATGCCATTGGAACACAGGACTGATGGTTGCTGATAATGGGCCTCTGTACGCCTATGTAGATATTCCATTACAAATCAGCCGTTTCCAGCTACAATAGTCATTTACAACATTAACAATGTCTACACTGTATTTCTGATCAATTTGATGTTATTTTAATGGACAAAAAATTTGCTTTTCTTTCGAAAACAAGGAAATTTCTAAGTGACCCCAAACTTTTGAACGGTAGTGTACATTCTATGTTATTTACACTAGAGCATCAAAGTGCATAGCTATTTGTTTTACATTAGAAATGAACAAAAATGATTTCTTTGGAAGTTCTTTTGGCTTTTGTGGTTATATGGGTGAGTGTTTTAGTTTTTTGTAAGCCTAATGTAATGTAAATAATCGTTTTAGGCCTATTTGAAATGTTTCACCATATTTATAGCTGCTCTGGCACACAGTCTGTCAGCCTAAATGTACATGAAGGTTTTAAATACTCGTTCACCTTCTATCACTGACTGACACGGTTTTTATTATTTATATACTTACTCTGTACAGTACAATATGATGCTTTGTTACGCTTGTGAAAAGCTTGAAATGTTAGCTACAATCAGCCGTTCGGTGTGCATTCTGGGAGCTGTGATTCAAACTGGGTAGCGTCCTGCCATTATTTTTATATATATATATATATATATATATATATATATATATATATATATATATATATATATATATATATATATATATATATATATATATATATATATATATATATATATATATATATATATATATATATATATATATATATATATACAGTACTGTGCAAAAGTTTTAGGCAGGTGTGAAAAATGCTGTAAAGTAAGAATGCTTTCAAAAATAGACATGTTAATAGATTATATTTATCAATTAACTAAATGCAAAGTGAGTGAACAGAAGAAAAATCTAAATCAAATCCATATTTGGTGTGACCACCCTTTGCCTTCAAAACAGCATCAAGCATCAATTCTTCTAGGTACACTTGCACACAGTTTTTGAAGGAACTCGATAGGTAGGTTGGCCCAAACATCTTGGAGAACTAACCACAGTTCTTCTGTGGATTTAGGCAGCCTCAGTTGCTTCTCTCTCTTCATGTAATCCCAGACAGACTCGATGATTATTATTATTATTTGTTTATTTAGCAGACGCCTTTATCCAAGGCGACTTACAGAGACTAGGTGTGTGAACTATGCATCAGCTGCAGAGTCACTTACAATTACGCCTCACCCGAAAGACGGAGCACAAGGAGTTTAAGTGACTTGCTCAGGGTCACACAATGAGTCAGTGGCTAAGGTGGGATTTGAACAAGCCCTTTTCTTTAACCACTGGACCACACAGCCTCCTATTCATTTTTGAATAAAGACTCTGTGGGGGCCATACCATCACTTCCAGGACTCATTGTTCTTCTTTACGCTGAAGATAGTTCTAATGATTTTCGCTGTATGTTTGGGGTCGTTGTCATGTTGCAGAATAAATTTGGGGCCAATCAGATGCCTCCCTGATGGTATTGCATGATGGATAAGTATCTGCCTGTACTTCTCAGCATTGAGGAGACCATTAATTCTGACCAAATCCCCAACTCCATTTGCAGAAATGCAGCCCCAAACTTGCAAGGAACCTCCACCATGCTTCACTGTTGCC
This sequence comes from Acipenser oxyrinchus oxyrinchus, assembly GCA_030684275.1. NCBI lineage: Eukaryota > Metazoa > Chordata > Actinopteri > Acipenseriformes > Acipenseridae > Acipenser > Acipenser oxyrinchus. Next base: position 44,465,110 of record CM060252.1, read on the forward strand.
TGCAGACACTCATTCGCACGCTCTCCAGCCCTTCGGCGAACAAACTGCCTTCTGCTACAGCCAAATATTTCAAATTTTGACTCATCAGTCCAGAGCACCTGCTGCCATTTTTCTGCACCCCAGTTCCTGTGTTTTCGTGCATAGTTGAGTCGCTTGGTCTTGTTTCCACGTCAGAGGTATGGCTTTTTGGCCGCAAGTCTTCCATGAAGGCCACTTTTGACAAGACTTCTCTGGACAGTAGATGGGTGTACCAGGGTCCCACTGTTTTCTGCCAGTTCTGAGCTGATGGCACAGCTGGACATCTTCCGACATGGCGGGAAGTAAGCATGATGTGTCTTTCATCTGCTGCAGTAAGTTTCCTTGGCCGACCACCGCGCCTACGGTCCTCAACGCTGCCCGTTTCTTTGTGCTTCTTCAAAGAGCTTGGACAGCACATCTGGAAACCCCTGTCTGCCTTGAAATTTCTGCCTGGGAGAGACCTTGCTGATGCAGTATAACTACCTTGTGTCTTATTGCTGTGCTCAGTCTTGCCATGGTGTATGACTTTTGAAAGTAAACTGTCTTCAGCAACCTCACCTTGTTAGCTGAGTTTGGCTGTTCCTCACCCAGTTTTATTCCTCCTACACAGCTGTTTCTGTTTCAGTTAATGATTGTGTTTCAACCTACATATTGAATTGATGATCATTAGGACCTGTTTGGTATAATTGTTTAATCATACATCTGACTATATGCCTAGTGTACCTAGAAGAATTGATGCTGTTTTGAAGGCAAAGGGTTGTCACACCAAATATGGATTTGATTTAGATTTTTCTTCTGTTCACTCACTTTGCATTTAGTTAATTGATAAATATAATCTATTAACATGTCTATTTTTGAAAGCATTCTTACTTTACAGCATTTTTTCACACCTGCCTAAAACTTTTGCACAGTACTGTATATATATATACATTACTGTTACACATTGTACTATATAATTTATCTTGCTTAACTTAACTTAACATATCTCAGCATCAATTAATACTGGATTATCAATATGATAAACCTTATAGGTCACCACCAATTAGGTTCTAGGAAGAGTAGTTATCCTAACGTGGGTGGGTACCCTAGAATTTTTGGTAAAGCATTCGTACCCTATATATGATGTGGTGGCTGCAAGGTAGGCTGACTCCTGTTTCTATCCCCCAGCTATTTCAATGAAAACCAATACCCTGATGAAGCTAAAAGAGAAGAGATAGCCAATGCCTGCAATGCTGTGATTCAGAAGCCAGGTATGAATTAATTTAATTAATGCATATGTTATGGTAAAAGTCAGAATCTGGTCAATCTTAAGTTTTACCACTAAATGTCAACATTTATCAAATAAGGTGGTAAATGTCCAAAATTATGAAGACATTTACCGGTTAATCTTATGATTTACCAAAGCTTATTGGTAAATGCAGGTATATCATCAAAGAATGTATATATTCCTGCTATAAACTGTCAATTAACAAAGTAATCATTCATATCAAAGAATATAATTGTCTATATACACATTTTCCATTAACTAAAAACATTGATGTCGAACAATATGTGTTTCTGCTTATAAATGTTCCATTAACAAAAAACATTAATGTCGAAAAAAAGAAGACTGGCACGACAAGCAGAGGTGGTTGCGGAGGGAGTGGCTCCGTGGTGAGGAGCTAGTGGAGAGTTTGGGCACCTCCGAGGCTTGTGGAGTTTGGGCACCTTCGAGACTAGGTGGAGTTAGCTGAGGAATGGCTCCGCCAGAAGGTCCAACCCCAGCCGCCTTCCAGACAGCGCGAGACGCACCCCTCTGCCTTCCAAGCCCCGTGAGATGACGGGAAGTTTGGTAACATGGTGGAGATCCCTGCCAGAATGCCGGAGAAGGTAGAGCTGCATGCCGAAAAGGAGGAGCTGACGTTCTCAGAAGCAAGCAAAGCTATCTTCTCTAGTCAAGGGGGGAGGAGCGATCTCTAGCGCCATGGAAGGAGGAGCTGCCTGCCCAAAGGCCAGAGAAGGAGGGTCTGCCTGCCGAAGAGACAAAAGAGGGAGGAGTTGCCTGCTCAAGAGCCTAAGGGGGAGGAGCTGCCTTCTTGCATGACAGAAAGGGAGGAGCTGCCGTCCTGTGAGCCAAAGGGGGGGAGGAGCCACTGTGCCCAGCGCTGTTATTGCCAGTGCTACTGCCGGAGTGCCTAGCGCTGCTGAGCATCACTGCTGAAGTGCCAAGTACTGTTTTTGCCAACGCTACTACCAGTGCCCTGTGCCGCTGCTAGTGTTGGGGCCACCCCAGCAGAAGGAGAAGGTGAGGAGACCACCACCCCTGTGCAACAGTCCGACGCCTGTGAGGCACTTCCCTCGACCCGACCTTCGTGTCTGGACCTATGGTCGCTGGGCCTGACTCCTAGGTTGCTGCACCACCAGGCACAGTTGGTCACCTGCTCCTCTCCCCCTGCTGGCCAAGACTCAGTCGACAGGGCTCGCACCTCTGCCTGGGGCTGCCAACCTGCGCTCTCAATGCCTCATCTACATTGTCTGGGTCCCCTGTCGCCAGTTCTCGGGCCTGTTATGGAGGCCTGAACTGACCCGCCCTCCAACCCCACCCACAGGGGGTAAAAAAAAATGACTATTTGGGAGTCCTGGAGAAATGGTTGGGGTTTAAAGGAGGGGGCCGTTTGCACAAGGGGTAGGTATGTGGCAGGGCTGAGGCCTGTCCCTATAATTAATGTATAGTTGGTGGTGGTTTATATTAAAAGAATGTGTATTTTTATTTTTATTTTTTAAATACTGTGTGCTAGATATAACAGGGCAGGGAGATTAAACTTCCCTCCCTGCCTAATTGAAAAGGAATGTGCAGCAGGTGACCAGGTATTAATTGCATAATTAATAATCAATTGACACTGGTCAACTGTCTTTAAAAAGGGCCTGGAAAGACAAGCTTTGTTTGTTCTGGTGTTTGGTGTGTTCTGTGTTTTGCAAGCCTGGGGGTGAGCTACGGGTTATCAACATGTGTAGACCGAGATACCTGCAACTTTAGGGTAGGGATTAATTTAGGGGATTTTAATGCCTCCCAAGTTTATTTAGTTTATGTCGGGAGAGTTGCTGAAGCAGGACCTCCCTTTTAGTGGGAGTAACGCTTGGCCACCTTTTGTTTCCTGGCTTTGTTTTTGTACAGTGTTTTGTTTTGTATTTCTGTAATTATGCACACATGTGTGTGTGTTCTCTCACACTAGGGATACCATTGCTGGTACCCTAGTGGCGGCCACCAACCACTGTAACTCCCTGCAATATTTGTGATTATTAATAAAACCTGGATGCCTGTGTGGCATTTCAATCGCAAACTCTCTGTGTCTCTCTAATATCTCAGTGGATACCCACACCATAACAGTACCCCCTGTCACACACATACATGGTTTGAACCCACCAGAAAGCGACTGCTTAGAAACAATTTCCCTGTCATTAACCAAAGGCACTTAGTTATTCTTGAGGTGTACCGGTAAATGTCTGATAAAGCGTTATCATGTTTATTTCGGACATTTACCGCTTTGCTTGGTAAATGTCGACATGTACCAGTAAATCTTAAGATTCACCAATATTGAGACTTTTACCGTATCACATACAGGGTTCCCGCGGTCATGGAAAATTCTGGGGAAAAAAAGTCATGCAAAATGGCCAAAAATGGAAAAGTCATGGAAAGTCAAATCCGTTTCAAATTGATCGATTTTCAGAATCACGGCTATGGCAGTCTTCCAGTTTGCTGATTTCCCTAAACGGGAAACCAAAATTATGATTGTGTGACAAAGTGGCTGAGTGGCAGCAGGTGCAGGAGTGATGCAGTGCGTAAAAGAAGCAGACAGAGATAATTGTAATCCGGTTTGGAAATGTTTTATTTTGGAGATTTCAGGTCTGGCGACCAAACAATAATTCCCCGGCAATACACACCAATGTGTACAGCATGGGGTATATAACAAGAACAGACAGTCCAAAATAACAAACGATATCCGCCCCACAATAATACAGACACGATCACCAGTCCTGGGTGCGTGCAGTAGTGCTCATGGTGGGTGATACAAGTTTATATTTCTGACAATGGTGCAGTGTTGTCCGGTTTAGTGCTGGCCCTTGGTGACAGCTCCGGAACTGTGTTAGCTGTCTAATAACGTACAAGACAAGACAATTACAAACAAACAAAACACAACACTCACGGTTTTACTATCTGTGGTTACTTTTACTGTCCTTCTCGGTTCTACTCACTAAACCAAAGTTAAGGAACAGATCACGATTCTCCGTCCCCTTTTATGCTTTCACATATGCAGCCTCTCCAATCTGCGGCTGCCACGTCGTTTCCCTTCCAGGTCAATGCGTTATTGCAATGGCGTCTCGCCCCCTTCCAGGCTGGCCAAACTGTCAGACCAGCCCGCCCAAGGAACTCTGTTCTCGCTGCTTAGCACCCTCACAGGTCGGGAGGGAGATTTACAACCAAGAATCATTGTATTTCTGTCACAGAGTGGTATCTTGGGATAATGTTAATGAAAACTTTTGACAGCTAAAAAGGTGAAAAGGGTGTTGGAGTGACAGGTCAATGTGTCCGTGAAAACCATTCAATTTTCCAAAATTGAATGCAAGAGGTGCCATGGCCTCTACTGGATAATACGGTATACAAGTATATGTTTCAATATTTAATTATTTGTGATTTTTGCAGACTTGCTGAAGCTAAATTGTAATAAGCAGACATGGCCCCCAAGAAATGCCAGTTTTGGAAGGATGACCCAGAGTATGCCTCATGGCTAGAAGAAGTGAAGGATAATGTTCACAAGGCATATTGCAGTTTGTGCAAGAAAACAATTGATGTGGGAAATATGGGAACAGATTATTATTATTATTATTATTATTATTATTATTATTATTATTATTATTATTATTATTTATTTCTTAGCAGACGCCCTTATCCAGGGTGACTTACAATTGAATAGATGCTATCAAGAGCCACCTGAAGGGTAAAGCGCATCAATCGATGACCCCATCAACGTCTTCAACCACACCAAAGGTCAGACCTTTGTTACACCAAGGTCAGCCAAATCAACTGATGGTGATGGGTCATCTGGTACATCAGACAGCAGCTATTTCTTGCCAGCTGGCAAGAATACAGCAACAGTGCAAGGATCCATGGAAACTGCTATTGCCAATGATGATGTAATCAAGGCAGAAGTAATCTGGGCACTGAAGGTGGTAATGAGCCATTACTCATTTAATTCTTGTCAGAATGCTTCACAGGTCTTTGCCATGATGTTTCCTGATAGCAAAATTGCACAGGAGTTCACATGTGGAGCTACAAAGTGTGCCTGCTTGATATGTTTTGGCCTTTGACGAATGCCTGAACAGAATCTCTCAGAATGAGCAGATGGACCTTATAGTCAGATACTGGGACAAGGACACTGATCAAGTGGCTGTAAGGTATCTTGGAAGAATTCCTTGGTTATGACCTAATGGAGCACTTCAAACAAGGTACAGCCCATCCAAAGTGCTTATTGCAGATCTCGATGAATGGCCCAAACATTAACTGGAGATTCTACCAGGATTTTGTGCAAGAGCGCCAGACTCAGGAACTGCCAGAGCTTCTAAATATCGGAAGCTGTGGACTCCACGTTGTCCATGGAAGCCTTCAAAAGGGAGCCAATGAAACTGGATGGAAGCTGGGATGCAGTATCCTGATTTTTTTTACTTGCAGGGTGTTTTGAATTGACTGTATTTTTCGAGGCCAATTAGAAAATATAATTTTGCCTTTAGATTGTATACTCTAACTATTTAGTAGCTGTGACTTGTTTTGTTGAAGTGTAAAGTGGGTGGATCGGATGGCTGCAAGGGGAGGAGGAGGTCATCTTGACAAGAAAGCTATCCTATCATGTTGATCAATATTATCATTATTTCCTGTGTACCGATCCAACTTTCCTGTCAAAAATCAGATTTGTGTGGCAACCCTGCACTGTCTTGCTCGTTTTATCCAGGACCTAGTCTTAAACTGACAGTAAATTATGTTTTGTTGTAAATTAAAAATTCCAACAAAACGTAATAGTGCTAGGAATGTAGCATTTACTCAGCATTGTTGGAAATACATGTCATAGGTGCATGAGGGTTATTAGAAATCTTTATTTTATTACCCTATTTCAAACAAACATTTTCACATTGAAACTTGCTTGAGTGTGTATTTTCACTCATTCACAATCTGTGTCTCTTTCTTCAGGGAAAAAGCTATCAGACTTGGAGAGAGTCACCTCCCTGAAGGTCTACAACTGGTTTGCAAACCGACGGAAGGAAATCAAGAGAAGAGCTAATATTGGTAATGTGTCAGAAAGGGGACTTCTGTAGTGGCTTTAAATAAATATTTATTTTAATACAATAACAAGGTAGGCAGTGAAAAGGGTAATGACACAAAGTGTAGGGAGGAAATTGTTAATTTATGCCATTTCCACTGCCTGGCACTTTCCACTGCTAGCATGGTTATTGGGCCAGGTTTTGTATCTCATACTCTATGTACCCAAAGTGGCTACAAAAGAAGAGCGTCGTCACATAGTCAGGAGTTGTGTGTAGGAAAAAAAACAACAGACAAAACGCTACTATTAATTGAAAGCTAAATCAGTAAACTTACCACACGAGCATTGCGGCATGGAATGACATCGCTGTCACTATCTGTTGATGAAGAACAATCAGATTCACTTTCCATCTGTCTTCTTTTGTAAGGTGGGTCTTGAGAAGTCTGTCTAAATTTGTATAGTGCCATAATGAAAATAGCAATCAACATTCTTTCAATTTCAGCTTTCATTGATTGGACTGCTTTGCTCTAAACACAATCTTCACAAAGGCTTTTTTTTTTTAACAATGCAATCCCACAGTGACCTTTGACACACGACAAGATTTTCTGGAGTTGGCCAGGTTTGGAAAAAAGCACTGAAACACTATTTTGATTTTGTCGGCTAGCCACCACTGTTGAGATCAATTGAATAGCCCCCCATTAAGAGATTTATTTTGGCAGGGCAGACGCCTTTATCCATAAAAAAGGTGGTGTATGACTAGAATAGGCACTGTCTGAATATAGAATGTTAAATGCGCATGAATTATCTCAGATATTTTATGGTAAGGTCTGTTTTTTCGAAGAAGCAGCAATCCTGGAGAGCCATGGAATTGATGTGCAGAGTCCAGGAGGACACTCCAATAGTGACGACATTGATGGCATTGACTACTCCGAGCAGG